>JAMJFZ010004114.1:12787500-13147500 GCA_026225945.1 Cricetomys ansorgei
CCCTTGGAGCTGGAGTTACAGGTAGTTGTGAGGTTTGTGGGACTTGGGTGCTGGGAACTGAACACAGGTCCTTTGCAAGAACTGTATTTGCTCTTATCCCCTGAGCTGTCAGCCCTCACTCTGGATTTTTCTTTCCCAGCTGACCAGTCTGTCTCTTTAGTGGTAAGTTGAGGCATTCACATTCAAGGTTATTACAGAGAGATGTTTATGAATTTCTGTGATTTTGCTTTCCTGGTGACTTGCTTAATTGTTCTTTTTATTCTATTAGTATTAGGGTTTTGATGGCTCACTCTCTTGGACAGGATGGATTCCTTCCTACCTTTCCTCTGTCCAGCCATTCCTCTCGGGAACTTCCTCCCTCCCTGTGCTCTCATGATCGAAACTCTTTTCCCCCTCTCTGTCCATAGTAGACCTTTAGGAAGCTTCTGTGATGCACGATGCTGGCCTAGTGGTTATGAGCTACCTGTGGGATTGTTCTGAAATGTCTTTATTTTTCCATCCATTTTAAGAGACAGCTTCACAGGACCTAAACTCTTATCTAGCAGTTACTTGTCTTTAGGGCTTGATTATCATTTGATGCTGTCCAGGATTTTAGGGTGCTGAGAGAGATCTGTTATTCTGATGTTTCTGTCTTTGTGGGTGAGCTGGCATTTTCCCTTACAGCTTTTAATGGTGTTTCTTTACTCAGCATGTATGACATCTTGGCTATAATACGTCAAAGAGAAGTTCTCTGCTCGTGTCTACAGAGATATCTATTTCTTCCTGTAGATTTTGGAAATGTCCTGCTGTAAGTTTATCGCTCAGATTCTTTCTGCATTTAGTGTTTATCTCGGGTTTTCCTTCTGTCCTGTGGGTTGATCTTGATCTTATCCTAGAGTTCTTGCGTGTCCTGGTCATGCTGATTTATTTATTCTTTTTTTCCTTATTGAAGTGTGAGTGCAGTGTTTCTTCAGCCTTCTTCTCTAACCCTTGAGGTTTCTGTTCCCAACATTTCTATTTCCCTTCCCAATCGGTTTCTGAATCTCGTCCATGGTTTTGACTTTCTCATTCTTATTGCTGACTTTATTACCTGTTTCACCAACTTTTTTTTCCTTCTTTGTGTTGCTGACTCTAGTCTCTGGAGTCTGGATTGAATTCATCCGCTTATTTGTGTCCTCTTTCAGTCCATCAATCATTTTAATCAGACAACTTAGAAAATCTTCACGTGGCAGTTTCCTTACTTCT
This sequence comes from Cricetomys ansorgei, assembly GCA_026225945.1. Taxonomy (NCBI): domain Eukaryota; kingdom Metazoa; phylum Chordata; class Mammalia; order Rodentia; family Nesomyidae; genus Cricetomys; species Cricetomys ansorgei. Next base: position 12,788,725 of record JAMJFZ010004114.1, read on the forward strand.
GGTGTTGGGGCCGGTGGTTGAGGAGTCCCAGTGTCGTGGAGGAGCCGGGCTCCCAGCTTCTCCGTGCCGTGCCGGGCTGTAGGTGTGGGTTTGGATCTCCTCTGGACTCTGGGAGGGTTCTTGTTACTGCACAGTCTACTCTAGGAGACTCAGTCCCGCACCTCTGGGCGAGTAGGAAACAAACCGCGTCCTGAAGTGTCTTTTCCCTGGCTGGGCAGCTGCGTCACGGAAGCTGTGTTCAGCCTATTTCTCTGCATCGCCCTTCTGACCCCTTGCCTGCACCTTTTTACTCTCCTTGTGGATTTTTTGAAGCCCTTTCCTCCGTCTTTGGGATAAAGTCAGTTTTTCTTATTCTGACTCTCCATCGAAACACAAGAAGCCTCTGGTCTGCCGTCTTTACCCAGAAGTCCTCTATGCCATAGGCTTCTGTAATAGTAATTCTTTTCTTCCTAATTCTGTTTATTTCTGTTTCTCGAAGCAATTTTATTATATCTCTTGGCGGACTGCTTTCTTCACACAAGCGTATATAGTACGTGTTATATATAATATATTACATGTAAATTACATATACACATATCATAGTTCATTTTGTCAAGTAGTATTCTGTCCTGTATTAATATTGTGCACATACTCGCATAAATAAGAATGCATAACTATAAACATAAATACATCTACTCTCATCGTCTTTGTATCTTAGTAAGTGGTCATCATTTTTTCCTTTTCACGTCTGTCTTAAAAGCAGAGCCGGAATCTATTCTAGCCATTAAGAGAGGAGCCGAGGCCGGGGAGTCTAGAAACTGAGAGGCAAAGCTAATCCTTGATGGATAGACTCACTTGGCCTCTTGGCCCGTCTCCACAGAGGCTGGGCAGACACACTCCTGCTTTGAAAGAACAAATTAAAGCAAAGGAATTTATCAGCGGCTGCTTCCTACCTCCTGTCTAATTAGTCAAAGGTTTCCCCTTGGGGTTTGACTCTTCTGAACTTCACTTTGAGTTACCTGGTCCGCACTCTGGGGCATGAAGCCGCCAACTGAGTGGGAGGAGGCAGATAGATGGTGGGCAGGGGCCTCCAGCAAGACACACGGAGTTGATTGTCACTTGGCAGTGGCTGGGAGGGAGGGCCACGAGGTGGAGTGTCTGGGAGACAGGAGAGGCCAAGAGAGTTGAAGATGCGTATAAGGCGCATCTTCTTCCGCATTATCGTAATGAAACATTTGTCTTCATGGGTTGGCTGCCTCATTTTGTATTCCTGGCCTTTTGATTCCGTTTTTTTCTCTTCCTTACCTTCTGTTGAACTGAGAAGTTTCCCACATCTATCCCATATCCTTCCTGTCATTTCTCCCCTAGGCAATTTGGAAAAAAAATTGTCTTTTGGGATGTCCGCTTATCCTGTGAGTTGACTGTGCTTTACGGCACACGGGCACCCAGGAACGTGCTTTCCTCGTAGATATAAGCTGTTCACTGTTTCCACCCTCTTCATAGGCCTGGCCCAGACTGTACGTCTGTAGCTCCCCGAATGCCATTTTCACATACTTTATTTTCATTTCTGCTCATAGTCCTCTGCTTAGAACAATTGTCCATTCCTCTTCAGTTAAAAAGTAACAAAATCTACCCATCCATTTTAACATGGAGCTAGCTCATCAACTTCCCTCCGAATCTGCCTTTCTTGAAGCCCACCTTTTTAAAAAAAAAAAAAAATTTGTTTCATTTTATGTGCATTGGTATAAGGGTACCAGATTCCCTGGAGCAGGAGTTACAGACAGTTGTGAGCTGCCATGTGGGTGCTGGGAATTGAACTTGGGTCCTTTGGAAGAGCAGTCAGTAGTGCTCTTAACCCTGAGCCGTCTCTCCAGCCCCTTGAAGCACACTTTTTTAACAGATCTTTTTCATGTCCGTATTTCTAAGATGCGAGTTATACTTTCTAGATGTGCAGAAGAAGCTGAAGGTGGCACAGGGGTTTCCCTTCCCGTGTGTCGCACAGTCGTGCCTGCTGCTGACATGTCACACCAGTCGCACGGTATGACACGATTGAGGAACATCAGTGCCAACTAAAATAAAACTTCGCTTTGTCCTTCTGTTCCAGTACCTCACTCACATCATATAAAGACAACATGTCTCGTTAGCAGTATCCTCTGACTATATTTTCTGACTTTTTTTTTTTTTAAAAAAAAAAAAAACCATTTTGTTTAGATTTATTGCTTTGATGTGTATAAGTGTCTTGCCTGCATGTGTGTACGTACACCATGCACATGCCTGGTACCTGTGGAGAAGAAAGCACCGGGTCCCCTGGAAGTGGAGTTACAGGTGGTTGTGAGCCACCATGTGAGCGCTGGAACTGAACCAGGGTCTTCTGCAAGAGCAGCAAGGGCTCTTAACCTCTGAGCCATCTCTCCAGGTTTCCTGTTTTTCTTGTTTTTTGACGGCCTTGAGAGTTTTAAAAAAATTCTAGTGTAGGGATTTATTTTTTTCATGGTAAGACTGGATTGCCTCTCCTCTCCTCCCCTCTCCTCCCCTCCCCTTCTCCTCTTCTTTCTTTCTCTCTCATTCTTTCCTTCTCTTTCTCTTTTTTCTTTCTCTCTTTCTCTTTCTTTCACTCTCTCTTTCGCTCTTTCACTTCCTCCCTCCTTCCCTTTCTTCCTCCCTCCCTCCCTCTCTCTTTTCCTTCCTTCTTTCCTCCCTCCCTTCTTCCCCCTCCCTCCCTTTCTCTCTCTCTTTCTTTCTTTCTTGCTTGCTTGCTTGCTTGCTACAGAATCTCACTCTGCAGCCCAGGCTTGCCTAGAACTCTCCACGGAGACCAGGCTGACCTCAGACTTCCAGTGACTCTCCTGCCTCTACCTTCTGAGTTCTGAAGCTACAGGTGTGCCCCACCACGCCCAGCATACAACACTATTCCCATTGCACCATGTCAGCGTGACTTGTGAGTGTTGGTGTTGGCGCTGGTCTCCTGGCTGAGGAAGTGTTTGTCAGCCTTCTCCATTGTAAAGTTACTCCTCCGCCCTTCCACAGAGTGCATCTGGAAGGAAGATCTACTGCAGCCCACACCTGAGGAGTGGGAAGTGATTCTCCCCGCCACTGGCTGAGGGTGGAGTACCTAATACAGTGTTTGGAATTCTGCCAGGGAGACTGGAGTCTTGTCAGCAATTTATTAGTTAATTCATTTATTTATGGAAACATCACTTATCAATATTTGTTTCATCAGCTGGATTATAATCCAGCACTATTTTACTGGGTTCTTTTTTTTAAGTGTTTCCCCTGAGGTCATTGCCCTGGCGCTCCTTTGATACATTCCTATCAGTACATTGTTCTTGAGCTCTGTCTTGCTTTGTGACCCTGCAGAAAGTTCCAGGATCACCTTGTATATTTCCTGTGTCAGTCCAAGGAACAGACACTTCCCTAGAGATGTGTGCTGCTTTTTACTGGAGAGTAGAGTTAGATGACAAAATCTGGACGTTCAGTGTGCTCATTGATACTAAGGGGCCATTCTTTTCGGCTGATGGAACAAAATGATCTGTGTTTATACCACATGCTAGTCTTGCGCTCTCGGGAGACAGAACCAAAGCCTCTCCCTCTCCCTCCCCCCGCACCCCCTTCCTCTCTCTGTGCATATGTTTGTGGGTGTAGTTAGTATTTGATGCTATAGTATGGATTGTATATTATGTATTTTTACTGTAAGGAATTGGCTCATGGGATCATAGAAGAGGAACAAGATCTGCCTTGACAAACTGATAAATCAAGAGAGCTGATGGTTTAGTTATAGTCCAAATTTGAATGCAGAAGAAGACCAATATCTCCGTTCAAAGATAGGCAGAGGGAAAGAATTATAGTAGTTAGCCACTGTGTGGGCTCAGTAAGAGAGACACTGAGGCATTTTCATATGTGAAAGTGCTGTCAAACCTTAGCAGAGGGAACCCAACATGGCAAGCAGCTTACTTACTCAGTGGAACCCTGAGTGTCTGAGCTCAGGTGTTTTATTCATTCAGAACTCCTCAGGTGCAGATCATAAGCAATCAAACATCCCCCATAGAACTCCAACACCTGCAGACAATATGCCAAGGCCTATGCATCCCTTTTCCAACAGTGCACAAAAACAATTATTTTAAACACAACTAAAAACAAACTTATGCAACAAAGAATTCTTTCTTATGTCACCTTCTATTGTTCAGGCTTTCAAGAAGACCATTGCAGACCCAGCCGCACTGAGACCAGTCTGCTTTATCTAGCTTACTGGTTCTAATGTTCATCTTATCCAGAAACATGTCTATCTAATACATCTGGGCTATCCATAGCGTAGGCAGGTTGACACACAAAATTAGCCATTTCAATTTACAATTTCTGGGCCTAACCACTTGTATCTGTAGTAAACTAACCATGAACTCATACTGATGCCTCTACCTCGAACTTTAGGTTTTCTGCCTCCTCCCTGTGTCTGTAAATTCTCACCTCCAACAGTGAGAAACCAGGCTCCCAACATCGACAGCCTATTTACTTGGCTGTCAAGTTCCAAAAGACACGCCCGGTGGGGTCAGGGTTGTTGACCCAGACCCCTGTGAGAAGCAATAGCTGAATCAATTAGTGCGATTAAATACAGCTTCTATTGTCTTCAATCTTAGAGACTTGATCCCCAAAGGTATTTGGTTCAACGCTTAGTTCCCCAACCATCTCAAGAGATGCCGTTTCCTGCATTTGCAAGAAGTCTAGTTGGGGCAGTTGCCCCCGCTCCCGCCCCCCACTAGATCTTTACCACAGAATACCAGCCCTTTGATAAGGAGAATGCTCCGGATGTATTTCAATATATATGACTAATACCTAATAAGTTATTAACTTCTGCGCACAAACCCTGTGTTCTACAACTCTGCCATAGTAATATTTTACCATTTCCCCTCCCTGCCCATCTCTAGCTCTGTCTCTTTCCTGATTCCTTTGAGAGTTTCCACACAGACAGTCATACCATCTGTAAACAAATAACTCTATTCCTTCCTGGTTCAGATACATTGTATACATTTCTTCCCTCTCTTGTTTTGGGAGTTTGGGTATACTATTTAGAATCCCCCAATTCTGTGTAGGAGTGGTGAGAAGGGACATCCTTACGTTTTCCTCCATCTTAGGGGAAAAAACATTTATTTTTCACCATTAAGTATGACATTAACTATATCATTAAAAAAATAAAGTCAAAAGAAATTCTCTTTTGTGTATTAGTTTCTTTAAAATAAACAAACAGTGAATGTTCAATTTTGTCAAATGTTTTTTGAAACCCAGGGTTTTATGTGCTCTGGGTAAGCACTGTACCAATAGAGCCACACCCCAGCTGGTGTTTTCTTTTTCTTTGAAAAAGACATTAGTTATTGACTTAATAACTCTAGTTTAATATCTCTAGTGAATATAAATCTGTTCAGATTTTTTTTTTTTGAGCCTTAGCAAGTCACATTTCTAAAAGAATTTGTCTATTTCATCTATAAGTAGTTATCAAGTTTCTGGTCTCAGATTTTTTTTTAAAATATAACTTTCTGTTACTATTCCTTTGATAACTATGGGATTGGTAGTAATGACTCCTTCATTTCTGATGTTGGTAATTTGTAGCTCTTTCTGTTTTCTTGGTTAGCCTTCATGGAGTTTTATTGATGTTTTCAAAGGCGCAGTGCCTGGCTTTGTAGAGTCTTCTATTTCTCACCCTTCAATTTTGTTTATTTTTGCACTAAAAATTTTTTCCTAGTACTTACGTCTAGATTTAAATGTACCTTCTCTATCTAATTTTTATACTATAAACTTAAGTTTTTGAAAATTTAGATGTTTCTTTTTTCCCTATTTATGTACCCAGTGCCATAACTTTCCCTCTCGGTGCAACTTTGGCTGCATCCCATCGGTTTTGATAAGTTGTGATTTATTTTAATTTAGTTAAAATGTATATAACACTTATGGAGATTTCTTCTTTGGCCCATGTGTTCTTTAGAACCGTGTTGCTTAATTTCCAAGTTCTTCAGAACAGCCCATCTTATTGCTTTCTTGTTCATTTACGATGTGGTCAGGGAGCAGCCACCTATTATTTCTGTCCTTTAACTGTATGCTTTATGGCCCAGGATGAACTCCATCTTGATGACCACACGAGCTTCGGAAGGATGTGCATATTGCTGTTGTTGAAACAGTTGATGGATCTTGGTGACATCTGGTTGATTGATGGTGCTGTTGAGTTCAACTATTTTATTACTGATTTTCTGCCTACTTGATCTATCAATTACTGGAGAAGGAGACTTGAAACCTTAAAATGATAATAGTGTTTTTTTTTTCTGGTTTTCCTGGCAGTTCTATTGGATTTTGGATGACATATTTTGATGCAGTATTGTAAGGTACATCTATATAAAGAGCTGTTATGTCTTCTTTGGTTTTGAGTATTTTATATGATTCAATTTTCTTTCCTCTCAACATATCAATTTCACTTCTTTTAAAATGTTTTAGTGTTTTCCCTAGAGTTTTCAATATGCATTTCTGTCTAGTCTGAGCCCATGCTCAGAGGTAGCATGTTGTTTTATAATTAGCGAAGGTAACTTACAGGAGAGGGCTGCAGCCCTTCCCTTCCGTCTCTTACTAGGCTGCTGTCATTCATGTCACTTGTCGCTGTGTTAAATCACCTAATGCACAATTACTATTATGCAGTCCTTGCTTGAGGCTTTTTTCTTCTCCTGTATAGATTCAAGTTCTGACCTTCCTTCTTTTTCTATTTGGGACTTGTCCCAGGGCCTTGTCCACGAGAGGCAAGTGTTCTACCAAGGAGTTACATCCCTTCCAATTTCTCTCTCTTTTCAATTGAGAAAGTATTCTTCCTTACTTTTAAGGATAATTTCATTAGATATATAATTCTAAATAGATGGTCTTTTTTCTTTCTGGGTCGAAATATTTTTCTCTATTGTCTTCTACCTTGCATAGTTTCTGATGATCTGTCCAATGATTTTTTTCCCCCTGTCTTTCTCTCTAAGTAGTGCTTTGATTTTCCTTTGCTGCCTTGAACATCTGTCTCTGGTTTTGCGGAATTTGAATGTGGTATATGGATTGGGTTTTTAGTATTCGTAAGGCTTAGTATTCGCTGGGCCTCCTGGCCTCTGTTTTGAGACTTGTCATTAATTTTGGAAAATCCTTGGCCATTACTACTTCAAATATTTCTCCAGCTCTATTCTCGTTTCTTTTCCTTCTGGCATTAAAACCACGTGTATAATACAAGTAACATAGTATGGACTCAACAGGTTATGTTTGGGAATACATATGTGTATACAAATACATACATGTACCCAGTAATGACTGATGAAAACAGGCTATCATTGTGAAGGGGAATAGGGAGCGTATATGGAAGGGCTTGGAGGGAAGAAAGAGAGAAGAGAAAGAATGTAATTAAAATACAATCTCAGAAAAAAAAATCATGCGTATAACTTTTAATAGTCACAGTTCCTGGATACTGTATCCCCCTTATCCTTCTTTTTTTTTTCTTTGCATTTTAACTTGGAAAATGTCCATCGATGTATTTTTAGTCCCAGTGATGCTTCTTCTGGCCCTGCCCAGTTTACAAACATGACCACAAAAGATGAACTTCGTTGCTGTTACAATGTGTGCATTATTTGTTTCCAGCATTTCCTTCTCCTCTCTCGGCTTGTGTGATGGTTTGAATGAGAAAGGGCCCCCATAGTCTCAGCACTGGAATACTTGGTCCCCATTTGATGGCTTAGGAGGTGCGACTTTGTTGGAGAGTGTAAGTCATTGGAGGCCTGCTTTGAAAGTTTCAAGAGTCATGTCGTTTTGAGTTTACTCTCTGCTTCCTACTTGTGGGTCAAGATTATCAGCCCCAGCTTTCTGCTCCAGCCATCCGCTGCCTCCACTCTGCCATCGCGGATTCTAATCTTTGGAACCATACACCCAAATGAACTCTCCTGTAAGGTGCCTTGGTCATGGTGCAGAAAGGTAATTAATACAGCTTGTATCACCCATCTGTTCTCTCATGTGGCTTTCTTTCTCCATTCTCAGTGTGATAATCGCAAGCTTTCTACCTCGTCTGAGTTTGATGATTGTCCTCTGGGAATTGCTATCTCTTCTGCTAATGTTTTCTTCTCAACATTATCATATCTTGTAAATTTTCATTGAAAGTGGGACATGATATATCAAGAAAGAGGACTGAGGTAGCGGTCCTCTATCCTAACCTGTGAGGAGTTGGGCTGCCGCTAATGTTTGCTGTAACTGAAGGCGTCCAAGTCGGTTCCTTTCAGTGGCCTGGTTTTTGTCTCTCCCATTATCTTTGGCTTTTCTTTTACTTGGAGGCTGAGTCTTGGAGCTACTTCAGATGTTGTGGTCTTTTGTGGGGAGCAGGGGATCCCTGAGATGGTGAGTGTCAACAGAGTCACTAGCCCAAGAAGCTCAGGCTCTGGAGAAACTGCTTCATGGTGCAGATCTACGTTACTTAGAAAGGAGTAGGGCTTTTATCAAGGAAGCAGGGCGTTGCATAAGGCAGAGGTCCAATCGCTTTGGTCCATGCCTACTGGACTCTTCGATCAGCCCACCTAAAACTGTCTATAACAGGGGGAGTAGATACGGTTGGGAAAGGTCAACCAATTTTAGGCATGTATGTTTAACCTCTTAGCCTATTCATTTCACTTACGTTGGTGAACAAGGTTTCAATAAAGGTGGAGGAAGTGGTCACCACCCTAGCAGGCTTTCCCATTCTTGGGGCTCAACAGGTGTGCTAGGATCTGCCATTTTAAGGGCTATGTGATATGCCGAACGGGCCGAGGTACTTGCCTTGGCGCAGGTGCTGATGCCCGCCTCTCTCTCCCGCCATTGGGATCCCTTTACCACCACCAAGATGTTACTATGTATGTTACTATATGTTACTATGTGTTACTATACTGGAGCCTTGTTAATGTAGTGGCAAGATATGGGGTGAGGGTAATAGAGGTGCAGGGCTGTACAATACTCTAAGCCTTGGTCTTTTAGTGAGCTTCTGTCCCTGAGCTGAGCTGTGACCTTCACAAATGTTTCTCCACTTTTTCCCCTCTAGGTGATGCAAAAAGTCTAGTTGGGACTGTTGCCCCCCTCATCAGATGGAGTTCTGACGAGGTCTTTACCACAGCATACCAGCCCTTTGATAAGGAGAACGCTCTGGTTGTATTTCAATATAGCTAGCTTTCCTCTACCTCTACAGGAAACATGAGATTTCTGTTCCCCTTCATGTCTCACCCTAACAACCTGATGGGGTTCTGGGAGGCAGAGAGTCAATAGAAGGCACCCAAGCCAGCAGCTCCGAAGCATCTTGTGATCACACACTGGTCTGCACTCTACCTCCATCAATCCACCCACCAGCTTCCAATGTGAGTGAGCTGATTTTGACAGTGATTTTGTATTCCTCTATCCCCCAGACGTCGTGATGAGGATTTACCCTCTTACCTCAATTCTCTAGTGGGTCTCAGAATTTCAGTTTGCTCAAACCCAAGTCTTGTACATGTCCAGAAAGTGTCCTGTCATCGAAGCTACACCCTATAGCCCTATTTAACATTTTCATTGTTGTGAGGATAAACATACTACCATTCAGGTCAAATGTAAGAATGCAAATCTCTAATGGCTTTTTTTTTATTAATAAGTTGAGAAATCCATAGCCTGTAAATGTTTGAATAATCCATTCTTCCCCCCACGGAATGATAGTTTATCTGGGTATAAAATTTCAGATTGCCAACTATTTTTGTCGAACGTTTTAAGAACTATCACTTTACTGCTCTCTTGGCATCTATTATCACTGCCGACAACTTTGTTCTTACTCTCCCATCGCTCCTTTGTAAATGATCTGTGTTTTCTTCTGGAAAAGATATTTTCCCCTTTCTACTTTGTAGGTTTTATAAGATATGACACTAGACACAGCATCTGCTTCACTTGATCTATTTTTGATGTAATGGATGCTATTTTCCTTAAAATGTGAAAAGTCTCAGTTCTGACAGCTTCTTTTAAGTCCCTTCTCCCCAACCTCCACTGTGTGTGTGTGCGTGCGCCTGTATATCCACACATATGCGTATGTGGAGGCCAGAGGTTGCCAGTGGGTATTTTCCTCAACTGCTCTTCACTTTATTTTTTGATACAGAGTCTCTCACCAGTTCAGCTTTGATGGCTGGTATCCTCCTGGCCCGCCCACTGGCCTGAGATTACAGGCCTATGCTTCTGTGCTTAGTTGTATGTAGATGCTGTGGCTCTGCACTCAGTTCCTCATGTTTGAGTGGCAAGCCCTTTACCCTCTGAGCCATCTTCCTGGCCCATTTCTGATGCTTTTGATGTTGCATTTCTATCACTTTCATTCCTTTTTGAATCTGCATGAAATGATATCTGCTCCTCGATCTCTCCTCCGAGTCCCCAAACTGCTCTTTTATATTTTCAGATCTATTTGCTCTGTTTCCGGGCAGCTATTTGTCATCTTTCACGTGATCTCTCTTTCCCTGTCTCCATGCTAGAATTCATTCCATTATGCTATTTTTAATAATGAGGAAGGTTTTTTTTTTTTTTTTCTCCTGAGCCAAAATCTTCCTCCAGTCCTGGTGTGTCCTCTGAGGACACTGATTCAAATCTGCTTCCAAAAATTCCTTGAAGCCAGGGATGACAGCTTGTCTTTTTTCTTTAGATTAAACTCCACAACTCGATGTAAGTAGGTCATGATGGGTGCTATGATTCACCACGAAACGACCTCTTGCAACACAGCGATGGGGAGTTGGAAAGGCTGATCGATATCTAACTTTTAATCAGTACCTTTCCAGATGTTTGCCTGTTTGGCATTGAACATGGAGTGAGTGTCTTCTGGGAGCAAAGGGCAAGGAATAAATTTCCTAGTTAACTGCCTCCCTGTTTATCAAGTGTTCCTTGTTTAAATCAAACCACTAATATAAAAACTTTAACTTTTGTGATCCCTATATAAATAGGTACTACCTACTGGCATCTGACAAAGAGGTTTAAATACGAGTGGATGGAAACCCCCCCCCCAGGGTATTTAAGTTAACCCTGTGTGACTCATGCAGCTTTCATTTGTTTATTAAACAATACTTCATTGTGTGTTCACTGTGTTGATATCCGTCCAACTACAGGAGCTGTGCTGGGATCAAGACATGGGTTCTACTTGGAAGGATCTTAGAGATGAATGTGTGTGTGGGAGCAGAGATAAGTACAGAGGCGCAAGATGGTAGGGCAAGTGCCGTGAAGGGGGTAGTGTGGCATAAGGCACGAACAAGCTACGAAAGAGGCATCTGGTCTGCTGTCTGAAGCTCCAGGAGCAGGCAAGCAGCGGGGCCGTGCGTAGGAGCACTTCCAGGAGAGCGAACATGTGCAAAAGCCGGAGAGCAGAACCGAGATGCCATTTAAAGAACTGAACAAGATGAAGAAGTTAACATTCCCACGGAAGAGGGGAGGGGACTGAGGCTAGGCTGGGGCTGGGTCCTATGGAGGGTAAGCCATCTGAAAAGTCCCAGATAAAAGGCAGGGAATGGAATGATTAGATTTATTTTTTGACATGTCCCTCAGTCTGCTGTAGATGGTTGAAATGACAAAAATGTACTAACTGTGGAGACGTGGATGGGGCTGGGTTAGTGAGGCAGAAGCAGGAGCCAAGGGATTCCAGATTCTAGGCTTGGAGTGGAAAGGATTGTATTTGGTGAGGATAAGCTTGGATTCTTCTTTAAATTTATTTATTTATTTATTTATTTATTTATTTATTTATTTATTTATTTATAGACAGGATCTCTCAGTAGCTCTGGCTGACCTGGAACTCTGGAACCCACTATGTAGACCAGTCTGCCCTTGAACTCAAGAGATCTGCCTGCCTCTGCTTCTGGAGTGCTACGATTAAAGACGTGTGTCACTATGCTCAGCTTGAGCATGGACTGTTTAATGGTGGAGACCTCTGGAACACACAAGTGGAACAATGCAGAAAGAGCTAGATTTATGGGGGCTGGAGAGGTGGCTCAGCAACTGAGCACAGTACCAGTGTGGGCAGCCCACAACCACCTAAAACTCCAGACCCAGGGGATCTAATGCTCTCTACTGCCCTCTGCATGCACCTACACTCATGTGCACATGCCTCCACACACATATACACATACACGTAATTAAAAACAAAATAAATCTTTTTTCTTCTTTTTTTTTTAAAGAAAGGGAATTGTTTATGGAGCTAGTGTTCATGGGAATAATCTGGAGATATTGACTCCACAATCGTGTATTTTTATAGTTCTGAAATTCCCTACATTGGTGACAGAAGGGTGTCTATCAGAATATCTTAGGCAGAATCTTCTAGAATTATCACTCAAGGTCTGTATTTCTAGAGGTACCTCTCCAGGTCTGTCCATTTCAGTATGCCTCGGGAATTACGTCTTTTCTCTCTCTCCATCAGTTTTCAACGTAGAGCCACCATCCTGTAGAGCTACTGCTCCCATTGGCCCCTTTGTCTGTGCTAGCAGAGGGAGAAGATAATTAGCATGGTGGCAGTGGGTGGAATTATGGAGAGTGTATGGAGAAGAAGAAGCGTAGACTCCCCGAAGACCCCGTTGTTCTGAGATTCCACCCAGCACGTTAGCAGCATTTCACCTGTGTGAAGTGGGGTTGTGTGGTTGTTTGTAGCACCTCTGTACAGAGTTACACAGGGTCTGCCTCAGCTCTGATGGCTTTCATTCCTTTCCTGACCAAAGGTAGGAGGAATAAGTGTCTGTATTGGTTGTTTTGTTTTTCCTATCGCTGGCTGTAACAAAGTAACTGACAATAAACAAACAAATAAATAAACAAATAAATAAATGGAACTTAAGGGAGGAAAGGTTTATTTGGGGTATACCGTTTAAGGTGCAGCCCATCATAGAGGCAGGCGGGGCAGCAGGGCTGGAAGGCAGCTGTCTCATGATGTCTGTAAGTCAGAAAGTGGGCAGGAAACAAGACTTGGCTATTGTACCCCAGGGAACACTCCCAGTGACTATCTTCTTCAAGCAAAGTTCTTTGTCCTAAAAGTTCCACAACCTTCTAAAACAGCATCACCTGGGAGGGACCAAGTACCCAAACCCGGGAGCCTATAGGGGACATTTCTTATTCAGACCTCAACAGCAGCCTCATCCTACCCGCAGATAGGTCTAGGTTTTGTTTTGTTGCCGGTGGCTTCTTCTTCAAATGTTTGTTGATTCACTTGCTGTGGTGGATTGGTAGCACCAATGGCCCAGGTTAATAACCTCCCTGTTGGGTTGGAGAGATGGCTCAGTGGTTAAGAGCACTGGTTGCTCTCCCAGAGGACTCAGGTTCAATTCCCAGCACCCACATGGCAGCTCACAACTGTCTGTTCCAGGAAATCTGACACCCTTGTACATTAAACATTACAAACAAAATACTGATGTACATAGAATGAAAATAAATACAGTCTTAAAAAAATAATGTCCTCGTATCTAAACCTTTTGTTTTCAAACTCCATACATAGTTCACTCCTATTGTGACTTTGGGCTTGACCGCATGACTTGCTATGACCAACATGATGTTTGTAAATGTGAAGTACGCAGAGGACATAGATTCCTGAAATCTCTTCCTCTTCCAGGTTTCCTGGAACAACTTGCCTGAACTAGCCTCTCTCTTGGATTGCTAATGATGATGTAAGAAGATATTTGGGTTAACCTGATGGAGGAGACACGTGGAAGAGACTGTTATTCCAGGTGAGGTCCTCTTAAATTGTGGGGCCCTCAGCTCACCTCCAATCCATAGGAGATACACGAGCAAACCCAGTCATTTTCAGTCAGCCCAGTCCAGAGTGGCGGAGCACGATCAAAATCCACAGAGAGACTCGCTGATCTGTAGTCTTCTGAGCAGTAAGAAATGTTTGTTTTTTTAAAGCAACTACGTTTTAGGGTGCTTTGTTATACAGCAGGAGCTAGCTAGCTGATATAGAACTTGTAACTATTTAATGTCCAAACATACAGTATAGTTCCGTAGATCACCTACTTTAATACTAGGAGTTGTGGAGAACTGTGTGGAGACGTTTCCCCCCTGCTACCGCCCTATCGGTGTAACCAAGATTGTACTTCTCTGTTATCATCTCTGACTTCACATCCTTGCTGGGTTAGTTCTGCATACACACCATTGGCTTGATGGTGTCCTGGCCCATTAAGTTCTCTCTGGCCTTTCATTTGCTGGCTCCTTCTTCAACTAGATGAACCACTTGGCACTAATGCACCTCATCTAGAGATTTCCTTATCAACCAGGGGTCTCTGTTGGCCACGTGGGACGTGTGTAGGCATGGACACTGACCTCAAGTACTCAAAAGCTCATGGTCCTCCTTCAGACGTTACACTGACAATTGGGTGACGAACTGCCCTCTGCAAGGCTACTGTAGACTCCGTGGCTTACACAGCAACGGGCTTATGTCCCTAGAGTTCTGGAGGTCATGCACCTGAGGTCAAAGTGTTAGGGGGCAGATTTCTTCTAAGGTTCCTTTAGCTTGCAGATGGCCACCATCTCCCCATGTCTTCATGCCATCTTTCCTTGTATGTGTGAATCCTAATTTCCTCTTCATATGAGGACAGCAGCCATGTTGGATTTGGGCCTATCTTAGCGACCTCATTTGTTGCAGAAGTTTATTTTTAGTTATGTTTGAAATGGTGGTTTTGTGCACTGTTGGGTGAGGTGGTGTCTAGGTCTTGGCGTGTTGTATCGTCTGCAGGTGTTGGATTTATGTTGGCTTATGTTTGATGGCTCATGATCTGTACGTGGTAACAATAGAAGACCTGAGGAGCTTAGGTATTAATAAAAGACCCTGAGATGAGATGCTCAGGGTTCCATTGTCGAGGATGGCTCTTGCCTTGATGGTGGTTCCCTCTGCTGAGGTCTGGCAGGGTTTGTACCTATGAACGCGCCTCCTTGTCTCTCTTGGTTAGCCCAAGCAGTGGCTAACAACTACACTCATTCTAGCTTAATTACCTCTATAAAGGCCCTTTCTCAAAATCCATTCACATTTTGAGGTGCTAGGGATTAGGAGTTACTCCTCAAATCCAGCTTTCTTGGCCTGTCTCGGACCTGTGTGTCCAAGATCTGGGCGTGCTGGACCTGTGAGCTCCAAGAGCTGTGACAATCGTGCTTATATGCAATTGGAATTTTGAGATGATCATGTCCAGTTCCTTCTCTTCATGTCGCTTGTACCTAGTGGTTGTCATACTTGTTGGCAGTGATATTTTTGGTCACCAAATGATACTGTTTTCTTGCTAAAAAGAAAATGCACAAGAGAATGGTGTGAATCCCTGGGATCCATCCCAGAGATGCTCACAGAGGAGAACATGTCCTGGGTGCGGGAACTGTCCTTTCTACGTTCAACTTGCAGAAGTCTAGAGCCCACGTGGTGTGTGCTTGGAGGCAGCACTGTGGGGGTAGGGCAGTACCCGTGTGGTCCAAGGAATAGCAGGATTCTAGAGAAGGAAGCCCTTGCATTTCCAGCTTGCATTTCAGAAAGAGGCTCTAGAAGGAGGCAGGGGGATGGTGCTGGACTGTGACTTCACTGGTTGCTAACTACAGCTTCGAGGAAGCCATCAAACTCTCTGGACTCTATTCTCTGTAAAATAGGGGGAGTGTGTGGGGCAGTAGTGTTAAGCTCTGGGCCTGAACCACATCACGGACTCAGTATGTGTGCTAACTCTACGATAGAAGATGGGGAGGGGCTTTCTGGAAAACTCTGCCAGATTCCGACATCTCAGGGAGTAGTTGAACAACATTAGTCTGAAAGCCTGTTCATAAATATCTACTATTGAAGCTGCCCCTACATTCATGCACATGTGTGTATATGCATGCATGCCTACCCAGAATAATACAGACTGCATAAATGTCTGTGAGCATACACACATGTGAATACATTATACACATATACACATTACACACGTGTACATGGGTACATAGGAGCTCATATGTCCCCAGACCATCCCCCCACTTCTGATATACACATGCACAGAGTGCATGCACACCCCCACACAAGTGTGCAAGTATACAGACACATGCATGTGTAAGCATACAAACATAAATATATACACTTCCAGCCCCAGTTCACAGAGGCCACTTCCCTCCATAAAACAACAACTCTGAACTCATCACAATGTAGCCTCCAATCCCTGGTCTTGCTTTCTCCCTCCATATATCTAAAATTAAATAGGAACAGGGGAAGACCTAAGCCCAGAGTAGAGAGCCACACATACAGATTGCAATCACCACAAAGTGTTGCTGGTTGAAAGGAATGGATGTTGAGCATTGAATGTTAAAAATTGTGTTGAATTAGATAAGAAAATCCCGTGTAGACTTTGTTAATGATTCATAATCAGCTAATAAGCTCATCTTGAGGAGAATAATGATCCACGGACCTGTTGGCTCGTTTATCACTGTGTTTTACAACATTGGCAAAGAAACTAATTAAATCCCCGCATCATTACAGAGAATCCCTTTTAATAGAGATACAATGATGCACTAGAGGCTACAGATTACACTGCAAATTGTACCAGGAGATTTTGGACAGCGGGTTTTAATTAACATGTGAGCCAGAAGCAGCTCGTTTAAATAATAACCGGGGCTGGAACCATCTGTAAATCCAAGCCAGCCAGTAGGAGGAGGTGGGGAACTGAAGCCTGGGAGGCAAGGAAAATGTTGGCTGGGGGCTAGGAAACATTTTAAAGCTAGGGCTGTGGGGGGGACAAGAGAGAAACTGAGGCAGGGGTCAACTTTAGATGGGGAGGTCCAAACAGGAGCCGGCCACAGTCAGGTTTAGGAATCAGTGCTGTTGAATGAACGCATCTCTAGCTAAGGAATTTTAAAGCTGGGTCTACACCCATTGTGATGGAAGTGCCAGGTGCTTCCCGCCCCGAGAAGCCACGCCCTTTCCATGTGGTTCAACAAAATGCAGACAGGCCATGCTATGAATGAACACCTCCATGGACTTCTGTCTGGAGCATGTTCCCTGTCTGAACAGTGGCTAGTTCAGCAAGTTGCTGAGACTGGCCTTAGGGAAGTCTGCACAGGTGCCTGACAAGAACTCCCTGCTTTAGTTTCCACTTTGGAGTGGAAACACCTTAAGGGGCACAGCCGTTGCACATTTAGCAACTGGACTCTAAGGCTCTTCTGTGGTCTGGGTTTCAGAGGGAGACTTCAGACCCTCAGCCAGAAGATACACAGGAGACGAAGTGCACACAAAGGTAGATGGGCAAGGAACACAGCAGGAAGCTGCTGGCTGTGAGTGGCATGTGTCTCTTTGGAAACGAGTTCCTGGCACACACAGGGTCAATTTTGTGCCTCCAAGGCAAATGCACATCTGCATGCAGGCTGTCCCTCACTGAAGGAACTTCCTAAGGACACAGGCCTATGGAGGACTGCCTGGGTCACACAGCAACTGCTTGGCCTTAGTTTGAGCTACTTGTCATTCATTCAGCTTGGCAGTCCCCAAGCCTGGGGACTTATACGCTTCCTCTTCAGGTCCCTCGCTTTCCTTCCGGTACTCCAGCTCAGCGTTGGGGTGACCACTGCAACAGCCAGAATCTCAGCTTTCAAAGGGGCCTTTCTGACTGTCGTGGGGAAGATAAAGGCAAGAGGTGGGAAGGAGTTCTCCCCAAGTTCATGTTCCTCTCTTAGAGAAAATAAGCTCAAGACTTCTTCCACTGCACCTTGTATATTATTATTTTTTTTTAAAGATCAGCAGCAAAATGATTCATAAAACCTTGGAAACGGGTTTAGCGTAAAGCTTTGAAGAACAATAGCTCATTGTGCTCTGAGACTCCCACCTGATGTTCTGCCAAAGGCGTGACACAGGCTCCTTTAGAGAGGGAGTTGCACCCAACAGTCACTTCCCAGCCTGCACTATTCCTGGGCTCCCATGGCAACACCAGGAGCATCAGCCCCCCACCGCTGCTAGCATCGCCAGGTGGCACGTAACCCTGTGTCCAGGCCTTGGGACCATCCCAAGCCTGGGATGTTGTTTGCATGTGGGCAGTCCACTCTTAACACCACGCACATAAGCTCTCTCAGACACTCACCTTCACCATGCACGCACACAGGTGCACCTACCTAAACATGCTAACTCTTCTGTCTTTGCACCCCCCTGAAGCTGAAGTTCTGTACCATCGGCACTGCCTACTCCTCTCAGCCCCATCTGGCTCGGCAGTCACCTGCCTGGTACCCTTCTCCCTTTCTCTGTCCTTGCACTCGGTTGTGTGACAGAGGACATAAGTAATGAGGTTGGAAGGAAGTCAGACACCACAGAGTTCGGTATCCTCTCTTTATAGAGGAAGGAGAGGGGTGTGTGTAGAGGAGGGAGGGGCCCATTACTGTATACAACAGTGTGGGTCGGGACCCAGAACTGATTTCCTTTCTCCTAGGCGTGCATTTCTACAGTGCATTAAAAAAAAAAAAAAGGTCTCTTGTCATCTTTTCAGTTCCACTTTGAGACGTCTCGGTTGCTTCCCATCCAGCTCTTCAGCAGCTCTTCCAACTCCAGAAGCCATGATTCTGTCACCTGCTCTCTGAGCTGTCAGAACCTCCGGCACTGCCTGTGTAGTGAGTCATAGCTGAGTGCTTCGGATCTGGGTGGGGAGATGTTCAAGGTTATCTGGTCTACCTCACTCATTCGAGTAGGGGCAGCAAGGGAGGCCCTGAGAGGTGAAGTGGAGTGGATGGAGGAATTTGATCACTGGTCCAGCTCTTGGGAAAATGAAGTGTTTGGACTCAGAAAGAGCTTTTGTGGCAGAGCAGGACAGGTGGGCTCTATGTAGACTGACCCTAAACCCTATGTGGAGACAGGAGGGCAGCCACACCAGCTTTCTTTTTTGGGGGGGCGCTTACAAATCAGCAGCTTCTCCTATACCCCCTAACAGTGCTCAGGGATGACCTGCAATTCTAGGCAGCCACATCTCCATCCTTCCAGTACAGACAGGAAGCTAGTGATACCTCATACTCTGGAGTCAGTGAGACCTCAGTTCAAATCCCAACTCTACCTATAACTCAGCCCCGCAAATCCACAATTCTAGGTGGTGTGTTGTAGGTAGCCTGTAAGAACTGCTAATTACATTTCAGGAATTTGGCGAACCAGTCATTAAATATGGCCATTACTGAAGATGAACTTATATAAAATTATAATTATATAAATGGTGTTTATAATCAACACTGAGCAGCACATAACTTTCTAATCATTTTACTACCAATGTTCTAGAGCAAGCTCTCTGCACCCTGATCCTGTCTGTTTTGTCTACTCGGAGAGAATGCTATACAGCAGTGTGCTACCCACGCACTCCAGAAGTCGGTGGCACAGGAATGGAACCTTGTACTCTTGGGTGGACATCAGCCACGGTGGAAGTATTCACATTGTAGAAACCAGTAAACTGTATAGATCTAAACATTATATTCTCTAAATTATTATTATTATGCATGTGTGTGCATGCAGGGATATACGTGGATACGATTGTCAGAGGCATATGCAAGTCAGAGGCATTGCGTTGGTTTCCTGGATAGAACTCAGGTAACCAGGCTGGCCCAGCAAAACTCTTTGCCTGCTGAGCCATCTCACTGGCCCCATTTTCTGTTTTTCTAAAAGCTGGTTGTTAAATATGCGGTGGCTTGCTCTTAATCGCATGCATGCATTCCCACTGGGAGGGAGTTCTTGTTTTGCCGCAGAGGAAACTGCGCCTTACAGCAGGAAGTGGCATCTTCAACTCACATAGCTGGCAGGATTTAAAGCCAGAAAGGAGTTTCGCTGTGTCTTAGGATTCCAAATTTGGTCCTTTTTAATTTTTTCGAATCTAAATTTTTACCTTCTGCAGTATGGTTGCCCTGCTATTTCTCTACAGGCCCTGGCAGGCAGGAAGTCTTCAACAGAGCAACTAGGGTGCAGGGAGCTCGGCATGGTTGTAGCGGGATGGCAGTGTCAAAAGATGGCGGGGGTGGGGGGGTGGGGGGTGGGCTGGGGCAGGCAGAATCTCCAAGATGCGATGCAAGCTGTGGGGCGGGATACCTGCCTGCCAGCAAAGAAGACATGGATTTAAAGCCCATCTCTGTGCTGCCACCTCTGCAGATGCTTGAGCAGCTGCCCACAGCCTTGGGTTTCTCTCCCTGTGGCAGGGACAAACCACCACTCACCATTGCTTTGAGTAACCCAAAATGGAGTTGTACACAGCTTGAACAAAAGGCTCCTTCCTTCCTCCCTTCCTCCCTTTCTCATTGTTCCTGCCTTCTTTTCCTCCTCTTGAAGATTTTCTGCTGTCAGTCAGTCTGAGCCCACTGATGTGACTGAGAATGCTTCCCTCTGAAGATGGTATCTTTCATTTCTGGGCCAACACACCCCCCCCCCCCTGCCCAGTCCAGTTCTTTGCCATTGCTTATGGAGCTTGTATCCTCCCTTGTTGGTGGGAGCCAGGGTGCTGCAGTGGGTTCCAAAGGCTTGAGGTACTAAGGGTATCACTGTTCAAAGACACCTCTTGAAGGAACCTGAGACTTGGAAAAAGGGCACCAGCTGTGGGATTTTGGGTCTTTGGCTAAGATCAAGTGAAGAGAACCAGATATAGGGCTTGGTGAGGCAGGATAATTAAAGCTGAGCCCTGTCTGCCACAGAGAAGGTATGCTCAGGTGCAGATGACCTTTAGGAATTGGGGGACTCAACTCTGGGGTAGGACAGTGCTGTTAGCCCTTGACTGCATTGTAATCCTAGCAGCCTTTCTCATACTCTTCTGTTCCATTCCTTCCAAGAGCCTCGTGCTCACCATCAGTCTTTTTTGCCCACCCCCTCCTCTTCTTGTTTCCCTTCATCCATCTTCCTTTGCTAGATTGACAGCGTCAACCCTCATGGTCAATGTCTTAAACCTCTAAGCGTCCTCTGCCCTAGACCTGTGGCTCCCTGCTAATCTTGAATTCTGGGAAAACCACTTGGCTGCTTCTTCTTGGGCAGAGCAGACAGCTTTGCTGACTGTGTCTACTGAGTGGTAACCAGTCAAGAACATCACAAATTGTTTTGTACCGAGTGATGTCTTTGACAGCCCGAGTGCGACTGCTCTGACCTTCTCCGCTCTCCTCCAGACACTGGAGACAAGGAGCATCTCTTGGTCTTCTTGAAGAACAAAATAAAGGGTGCTGAAGTCTTAGTTTCCTTCAGCTCCATGTCATAGACGCTGGGCAGGATGTCTCTCTTGTTCTAAGGCCCAACCCTCCTCCTCTGGTATTCTGCCCTCACCCCACTCCTGATTCTGCTGAGACCTCGCTCATCAGTCACCCCCCCCCCCCCACCTCCTTTCATTTCCTGTCTTTCCTTTTTGGCTGACATCTTTCTAGAAACTTCTAAATGTGTGCAGGTCCTCCTGACCCCCTTGAGTGACTGCTCTATCAGTCACTTGTCACCGCTGCCACTTCCTTACCACCCACTCCTTCCTTAATCCGAGTGCAATCTGGCTCCCGCCCGCACTTCTCTATGGAAACTGCTCTTCTGATTTCTCTAGCAGCATCCCCTCTGGATTGAATGTGTTCGCAGCTCACAGGAAGCACCAAGAGAGGGCAGGCTCCCCCCCCCCCGGCCCCCCACCCTGGTGCTGGCTAGGGCACTGGGAAAGGTCAAGGCTGATAGCAACGCAAATCCTGTAGTAGATTCACCCACGGAGAGATTGGTCTAGAACTAGTTGATCTCTGTGTCCTGTGCCCAGTGCTGTTTTTGTGTGATTCCACTGGGTTGACAAGCGGACACCCTCTCTCAGTAGCACCCCCACCCCCATTGTCTTCCCACCAGTCTGCTTTTCTCCAGAGCTGCCATCCACATAACCACACCCATGGCCCAACTGTCCACAGGCTCCTCCTCCTTTTCACCAGCCGCTCTAGGGGAAGAACTGATCTCTGCCTTCCTGTGAAGAACTGATAAATGGTAGCTTCACCTACTGAAAAGACCGAGGTGTTCCTGAGCCATCTGGCATATGGATTCTGATGAGAGCCATCTAATAGGCTCAGGAAGTATGAAGCCTTGAGATCAAAATAGGATTTCTTCAGTGGGGTTTTTAATGCAGTCGAACGGCGAGTACTTTCAGTTCTTTAAAACTTTGATATAATTTAATTTAAAAATTTAGCCGTCTTCCTCTACTATTGTGCTTCTACCATTTGTGGTGTGTTTTTGTCTTCACTGGGTCCTTGATAAATGCTGAATGAGTGGACAGATCTGTGAATGGCTGAGACAGTGTCGCATGGCCCAGAGCCTTCTTTGTAAGTTCATCATGAGCCAACTCTCTTGCTAATGCCAAGTTCTGGCTGACACTGACAGTAACTACAGCTCTATTTTTGTACCTAACATATAGGAAGACACGACCTTGAGGATCAAAAAGTTTAACAAAACCCAAGGGCCCAAAGGCGATCCATATTCCACTGCCTGGAGTGCTCCCCGCTTGTAGTCTGTACACCCCTATCTGGACAATGACCACTAGTTCTGCTGGACAAAGCCCAGAGGGTGAGCCGGCAGGCAGATTGGTAGACATATGTCTTACTGGGCCATTGCTCAGCGCTTCCTCCCACGTGAGTGTGTCCTGGGGACGTCGCAGAGCTGGCTGGCGGGTCAGGCTGGTGCCCATCCGAGTGTCTGGCCTCTTGTGGAATCCCACCGCTTCCTCCCATTGATTTGGCCAGGATCTTTATTGTCTGCTCAAATGTAATTAAAGAGTCCTCTGATGGTGCCAATTAAAGACTTGGAGGGACAGGAGCGGGTGTTCACGGCATCACATGGTGCGGCGCGGTGAAGCTGTAAACATCCATTAGCCATTACAGTTCTCATTAGTCCTTGAAAAACAACTCATTAGTGTCCATAGAACTGACAGGTAAATACAGCTAATGGGCTAAATCTATCAATAAATTCATTGTGTGCAAAATCAGGGTTTCTGTCATTGTGCTGCTTGCGGTGACTAATCAGAAGGTTAAATACTCCTCCTGCAAAAATATATATAAGTTGCAAAGCACTTAGCCTGATAGACTGTGAAAAAATGGCATGTGAGAAACTAATGAAGACATCAAAGGCTTTATTTATACGTAGGGTGGGTTCACTGTAAGTTCAGGTTGCTATGAACTGTCACAGCTGTTTAGCTGAGACTAAATTTTAGAAAGCATATTGATTTGTTTTAATTTAAACGGGGCAGTTTACAAAAGCTGCTTGAATCTGAAGTTATTCCAGAAATGATTGCTTAGTGTGCGGCGGGGGGTGGGAGGCGAGAGTCTCCGTTGTGCTTCTCCTGCAGCCCCACGGGCCATCTCTGGGGAGGCTGCCTCTCCTAGGCTGTGCCCAGCGTCAGGGAACTGCAGAGGGACTGTGCACAGGGGGTTCCTTCAGTCCCATTCATCCCTTCTCAGTGCAGATGGGGTACCGGGAGCCAGGGAGGCTGGCTTCAGGTCCAGGGTCATTTAGGACTTTGTGGCAGAGTCCCGGTCTCATAGACTGTTGCTTCCCACCTTACTTGATGCTGTTCTTTCTCTGGAGAACCCGAGGAACTCTTGGGGGTCACCTACAGTGGAGGGTGGCTTTGCCGTGTATTGGTTCAGCTTCCTCACCTGTGGCCTTCTCCGTCCCAGCTAACGCCATGGTCATCTAGAGAAGTCAGGGCTCCCTGTCCTTCACTCAGCCAGCCTAACCTCTCATGCCAATGCTTTCGGCAGCTGTGGAGTCGGGCTGTTTCATTTCAGCCACGAAACTCCCGTCTCCAGAGGGTAGTTTTCCAACCTTCTGCTAAACTGCTTCCCCTTTGACCTTGTTAGATGTAAGAAAGAACTTCCTCATCTCAAAAGGATATGACATGAAAAGCAAGGTTATAAACTGGTGGTTGGTGAGTTTCCTCTGACCTCTGCCTCAATTTGAATTTGTGATCTGCATAAAAATCTTACAGATTTTGCATTTTAAAAAATGTGCTTTTCAGCTTCTTTTGGGCAACCTGAAGCTCTGGCCACAGTGGCCAGCCTGGCCCTACTGGGAAGGGCTGGGCAGCTGCTGACCCCCTTGAACGGGACCTGTATTTCCTCCAGGAGCCCCATGTCCTTCTGCTCATCTTCCATGCCTTAGAACAGGGCAGCACCTCCTTTGATGGCCACAGTGAATGATACCACACACTGTAACCTCTATCGTGACTTCTGACAGACCTGGCTGTTCTGTGTCACCATCCCTAGACCTAATCCCAGACAGACTGACCTCATTCCTTCCTCTGGCTGGGGAGGTGAAAGAAAGCAAATCCTTGCCTTTTAGCTTCTGACACACAGAGCATGCCTCTGTGCTCCTAGTTCCCCCAGGATGCTGGGGTCCTAATCTCTAGAGGGTTTTCAGAGCTTAAGCATCAGAGACGTGTCCAGTGCCCCACCCGGCCTCCTTGTCCATTTCCCCGCAGCAGCTTTTGTCCTGCCCAGGTCCAGGTGCAATGCAGCCTCCGCTAAGAAGTGGACGTGAGCATTCTGCTCTCCCATAGAGGAGACCCTCGCATCCTCCCACGATCCGATCCACACTTCCTGTGCTGGCCAGGCTTTCAACTCACCCTCCTCCTTCCTGGTACGCCTCTCCTTTCCTTCTCTTTCTTCAGCATCAGCATTCCTCGTGGTCCCCCAGCCTGGTCTTCCCACCTCCCAAGAACCTGGGTACCCACAGCAGCTTTCTCAGGCCGGAATGTTATTCTCCAGATATTTGCATTTTAGCTGGCCTGGCTTTTTTCCTTTTCCTCAGAATTCCTAAGCTGGTTTTGGGGTCCCTAATTTCCTGGTGCTAGTGTTTAGAGTATGTTTCTCTAGATCATCCCGCTGCGGGCTCCGAGCTCATCATTCAGCCGCCCGCTCAAACCCCACCTTCTCAGGAAGGCTTTCTGCAACCACCCTCCCACCCCGTCTCTCTTCCCCAAGGCACCCGAGCGTGGTCTGAATTTATATCATTTCCTTGTTTGTGTTCTTGCTTATATTTTAAACTTGCCTCCCTAGCAGGCAGACTCCGACAGAGTAAGTGTTCGTCCCTCCCCATCACCTGGCGCCAGCATACCCTTAGTGACCAGACCCTAGCCCTGGGGGTGCGCCAACAAACAAACAAAAAAACAAAACAAAACCCTCTCACATGTATGGCTTTAAAGACCACCACTTCTTGAGTGGGAGAGGGCTCTGAGGCCTGGAGTGGGGTGGGAATGGCCACAGAAGAAGGAAGGCGAGTTGTGAGAAACAGACATGAGACGTTCAGCCATGCTGATGATCCTTTAAACAGTGGGCCGCCTCCTTCATCTGTCATCCGGGCTGACCTTGAACGTGTTGGTGAGGATCTGGGAAAAGGGGAAGCTCACGCCCCAGCCGCTTCCTATAGCTGTGTGACGGTGTCTAAGAACTTTAAAAAGTCACACACTCCGCCAAAGAGCAGTTATCTTCCTGTGTCTGCCTGGAGGTCCACGTGCAGAATTGAGCCACACAGAGGTACACGCACTGACAGATATCCATCATTTTACTATGTGTTTTGACAGGAAGCAATGTTTCCTAGCCCTTTGTCTCATCCAAGTACCAACCAGGCCCGGCCTTGCTAAGCTTCCGAGATCAGACATGATCAGGCATGATCTGGGTGATATGACCACAGACTTCCTTAACCCTTTCTTTCACTGTTTACCTTCTAGCTGGGGAGAGACAGGAGATGTTCATTCAGTCTGTTAGCAAAGGCAGATTATGTCAGATGATGAAAAATGCTACAGGGGAAAGTGAAGTGAGCCCAGCTAAGAAGGGCACATTGGAGGAGAGTTACCGTGCTCTGCGTGGCAGTGCTGTAGACTGAATCCCCTGATTTATGTTGAAGCCTTGGTCCCCAGCGAGATGGCATGAGAAGTGGGACCTTGAGAAGTAATTAAGATTGGAGAAGGTCATGTGATTGAGCCCTCAGGATGGGATTGTGCCAAGGGATGAAGAGGCCTGTGCCTATTGTCACTCTGCCATAGGAAGGAACCCGGATAAGAACCCTCCCAAAGAGCCCCACCATGCTGGCACCCCGATATTGGACTTTGAGCTTCCATAACTGTGGGGAATACATTTTATTACAGTAGCCTAAGTTGACCAATATGGCCTTACCATGGAAGACCTCTCAATAAAGACATGTAGGAGATGAGTATGGGAGAAGAGAGGATGATTTTGGATACTGTACTAGTCAATGCAGAGGTCCGAGGCTACCGGGGTCTGATGAGTTTGAGAAACAGGTTGGTAGGTCACTTACCCAGGGAAGCCCAGGGCTCAATTCATGAGAAGCCCTGCTACTGCAGGTACTTTTTCTTTTACCCAGAAGGGGAGGTGGAGCTTTGGAGAGTCCTGATCAGAGCAGCAATACCATCTCAGTTGTTTTAAAGAGCCTGTTCCAGCAGCCACGGCTGTGCTGAAAATAGATCCAGGTAGGATTCAGCTGGGAGGTGAGGGGCCATTGAGGGTCTTCAGGTGAGAGATGCTGAGCTTAGACTAAGGCAGTGCTGGAGATGTATCCAGGTCTGGAAGGCACAGCTGATGGATTTGCTGAAGGATACAACAGAGGTCTAGGACAGCACTGAGGTTTTAGGCCTGAGCACTAGGAAATGAATCACCTTTTCTGAAGGAGAGGGGGAGGCTGCACAAACACAGGATTAGGGGTGTGTCCTACTTTGCTTTTTGTTATTGTGGTAAACACCACAGCAAAAAGCGACCTAGGGGAGGAAATGGTTTATTTCAATTTTTATTTTCTGGACACAGCCCATCACTGAAGGAAGTCAGGGCAGGAATGGAAGCAGAAACCATGGAGGGATGCTGTTTACTGGCTTGCTTTCTGGTTTATTCTCAGCTCACTTTCTTATAAACTCACCTGCCTAGGGATGGTGCCACCCACAGTGGGCTGGGCCCCTGACACCAATCACCAGTCAAGACAATCTTTCACAGACATGGTCACTGGCCAGTCTGATGGAGGCAATTCTTGAATTAAGGCTCCTTTCCCCAGGTTTCTCTAGTTTGTGTCAGGTTGACAATAAAAATTAACCAGGCTAGGGTGTGTGCACATGCTAAATTTAATACGTGCACTAGACATGCAAGTGGAGATGCTGAGACAGCAGCTGGATCTGTGGGGTCCGGCATCAGCAAGGTATGGACTGTACAGAGCCGTGGGGCCGATGGACTGCCGGGAAATGAGCACAGATGAGGAAGAGATGAAGTCTCAGGACCGAGACCTGCTGTAGCGTGGAGCATGGGGAGATAAAGAGAATCAGGAAAGGAGGTGAGAAGAAACGAACTTTCTTAAGATGAAGACCAAGAGAGGAAAAGGGATGAAATCTTTCAAGAAAGAAAGATCCCAGAGACAAGCAAGAGGGTCAGATCAGGGAGGGGACGATTTGAGAGGGCAATGGTGTCAGGGGTACCTGAATTTGACCAAAGTGTATTACATACATGGCTGTTGTGGTTGTGTGTGAATTTGATCAGAATACATTACCTGCATAGATATGAATCCCATTGTTATGTAAAATCAGTATATGCAAATAAAAAGATTGAACCCAGAGCCAAACAACGAGGCACAAGGTGGTGTGTGGGGCTGATTGAGGGGGGCCTGGGAGCTGATTTTTGGGTTCGGCCACAGGGTAGACAACGGGCACCTCAGTAGGTATTGTCCTGGTGGATTGGTGGGCCAGGGCCTTATGGAAGCTGGTGAGAGAGAGTAAGAATTGGGTGATGTGGAGGTGTGACCTGAGGCAACTCTGGGTGGACTTGCTCTCAAGAGGTCTCAACAGGTAAAAGTGGCTGTCGCCATAAATCCGGACTGATCTGCATGGGATCCACAGGACCCACAGAGTGGAAGGAGAGAACGGATTCCTGCAAGCTGCCCTCTGACCTCTATGCATATGCATGGTACTGTGCGCCTGCTCCCTAATAAATAAATGTAGTGCAAAGAGGAGTAGAGAAGTAGGCTAGTCGCTGGAACATGGTGTAGAAGGACAAAGAGTCTTTGAATTTTGAAAATTTCTTTTAACTATTTTCCCGAGATGAGAGGAATCGCGGTTCATTTGTTGGCTGGTGAGAACAATCTGGTAGAGAGGGAAAGATCTGATGATGCAGGAAAATTGAAGGGATAATTACTGAATTATTTGTCACAGCAAAAAAGAGAAACAGCCTAAAATGTCCATCAAGGGAAGAATAGATGAATAAAATATGTTATATTCAAAATAATGAATCCCATGCAGCTGACTCACTGCCTGGAGGGAGGATTTCAGCAGCAGGGAGAGACCAGTGCTGTACTGCTTTCTGATGTCCCTGCCAAGAACTCCTGTTCAGCAAACTGAACCCAGACCGCAAGGCCGCTCCCCTGTGTGTTACCATAGCAAATACCTGAGCTCATACCTCAACCCAGACAGAGAGAAAGTTTATTTCAGCTCATGGTTTTGAGGGTTCTGGGCCATGATGCATCAGTCCCATTGCTTTAGGCCTATGACCAGGCGGCATCATGGTGGGAGCACATGGCAGAGCAAAATGTTACCTCATCACCAAGGAGGCAAAAGGAGAGGGGAAGAAGGAATCAGATTCCCCAGGCTCCCTTTAAACCCTACCCCTAACCCATCTCTGCCCCCTCTCCCCCTTGACCTAGGCTCCACTTCTTAAAGGTCCCTCTATCTTCCAATATACCACCCTGGTACCCGGGGAACAGAGCCTTTAACACGTGGGCCTTCGAGGTGCATTCAAGACCCTGCTGTAGCATGTACTATCCTCAAACACCTCCACACGTCACAGGAAGAGCGTTGCTATGTCTGAGGCTATCTTGGAAAGTTGTCCTTTCCTTCTGTTTGCCTTGGTCAGAATGGCCTGCATTGTGATGACAGTCAAAATCAAATGAGAAAAGCAGCTACTAATTATGGAGTGTTTCACCAGCGTGCCGCCCTCACGGAGCTCATGTCCTAGGTAGACTTTAACTAAACAGTTCTATACAGTAGCTTATTTCAGCGATGACGATGTGCTGTAAAGGAAAGATCAAAGACAGGCCTAGAACAGTCTAGAAAGGTTCAGAAATGTTGTCTGACGCAGAAGCTGGACAGGAGCTGGCCAGGCAGATGTGAGGAGGGAGGAGGGGAGAAGGAAGCGTCAGGAAGAACTTAACATTTATCCAACCAATGGCAACTGAGCCCAGTCACGTCCTAGGTGTGGGGTTGCGTCAGCAGCAAAACACGGCTCTCCTGAGGTTGTCATTGTGACAGAGGGAGACAGCCCGGGCACATAAATGACACAGGGTTTAAATGGTGCATGCTAAGAAGGGGACGACTGAGGGTAATGGAGGACAGAGGGGTCTGTGAGTTATACTAGACGGAGCGATCAGGAAAGGCATCAGAAGAGGCGCGTGGCACTTGAGGCCCACATGCAGATGGCTGGGAACAAGCCTGTCAAGTTCAGAGAGAGCAAGAAGGGCACCCGACTCTGGGTTTAAGAACGAGGAGGAGTGAGATTAGAGTCAGAGAGAGGGAAGGGTTGGATCATGCACCATTTTAAGCTTCTGTGATTCCAAGTCTAAGCTGGGCTGGGAATTCAAATGGAGGATTTCTTGTAGAAAGCTCAGCATCCCCAGGTCCCCGGTGAAGGGCTGGGCTGTGCCTGGTTTTGTTCTCCACTGCAGAGGTGCGGGAGTTTCCGGCGCCCAGTCCTCTCACTCCCAGCTGTATATCTCACCTTATCACGGCGGTCCATTTAGTGTGAGCCGTATACTCCCCTCCAGAGGAGAACTCTCACTTAATTAATTTTAGATTTAAAGCAACAAGAAGTCCTTATATTAAAAACGGAGTGGGGGGAGAACAGCTTGTTAATTAAAATGTCAGTTAGGGTGTTCCTGGCGAAAACTATGATTAGTGGGTGTTTCCTTTGGTTACAAAGCCCTTGTGCTTTGATATTTCATGTGTGAATTTAAGGATCTGCCTGGCACTCTGAGATGGGCTGCATTTCACCGTGGCCCCAATGGGCAATCCAGTCTCCAAATCCCATTGTCCCCCTATCTCCTCTCTGAGATTGCACCCACCACCATCTTTGTGTGTGTGTGTGTGTGTGTGTGTGTGTGTATGTGTGTGTGTATACTTACAGGGTTATACAGATGCTTGTGCATGTGTGTATGCATGGGTGTGGCAGCCAGAAGTCTATACCGAGTCTCTTACTCAACCATTTGCTAGCTATCTTATTTTTTTGAAGCAGGGTCTCTCCCTGAACCTGGAGTTCTAGAGATCTGCCTAGCTCTATTCCCTCCGCCCAATACTGGGGTCATAGATGTATGCCCCTGAGTCTGGTGTTTATGTGCGTGCTGGGGATGCAGACTCAGTTCCTCATGCATCCATGGCAGACACTTTACCTATTGATCCATCTTCTCCAAGCCCTTCTTTTCACCTCTGGTCTCAGCTGGGGAGGGTCTTTTCTCCCACGTGTGCCATTTGCAGCTGGTAGGCTCTCACATCTACTGCCTTTGCAAGCCTATTCATCCTTCAAGGATTAGTGACATCTTTCTCAAATCTTAGCAGGTCTCCTCCTTGGGCATATTTGTCTTTTCTTTCTGCCTTTGAAGCACACTGCTTACACCTTAGTACTGTTTTGTTTTGTTGAGACAGATTATTAATGTGTAGTCCAAACTCTCAATTCTCTTCCCCCAACTTCTTAAATGCTGACATTAGAGTCATGGACCACCACTGTGGATCTTAAGTCATTATGGCAAATATAAACTCTGCTGGGGAAAGTATGTTTTAACCTTTCCGGTTAACTGCTAAAAAGAGTAGAGCCTGTGGAGGGTCCTCGTTTATTGTGCTGGAGGATGGGTGGTTGGCCTAGAAAAACTGGAGTCCACCTGTGCATGGAATAGCTATAGAAAGGCATGGGGTTGGGGATGTAGAGCTGGGCTAGCTGGCAGCCACACATCAGAGCCCAAAGTTGGGGGTGGGATGTCAGAAGACGGCTGAAGACTGAAGATGTTTGGACGGCTATGTGGATCTTATGGTTTGAATGTGAAGCAGCTCCCACAGGCTCATGTCCCTGGTGCCTGTTATTCACTTCCTCATATTGGCCATGAATGGTGCTCTTCCATATGTTCTGTCTGCTGTGATGTTCTGGCCAAGTATGTGGAGCCAAGCCATCATGGACAGAACCTCTGAAACCATGATCCCAAATAAAACCTTAATCCCTTAGTGGTTTCCACTGGACATCTTGTTATAGCAAGGGGAAAAGCGATTGGCTCAAAGGAGGAAATGTTTCATGGCGTGGGAGTAGGGGTGTGGGGGAGTTCTGTTGGGTGTGGGAAGGAAAGCTTTCTTTTGCCCTCTGATGAATCTTGAGGGAAATACTTCACTGATGAAGGCTTTGTGGAATTAGACTAAGTGGTTCTAGATGAATGTGCAGCAATCACTGTGAATGACCAGACTCTCTCTGCTGGCAGACCATGACACCAGGCTACCAAGAGTATCACGGATACTGACAGAACATGTGTGACGTCAGGTAAAAGAGAGAGGACTTCATGACTGTGGCAACAGCAGTAGTCACAGTGTCGGGGCTCACAGGGTTTCCTGAGAGGTGGCACAGGGGGACCACAGCAGGGACACTGGGCTTATCATAAAAGGAATCCCTCACTGAAGGAACATGAATCTTCTACGCCCCCTCTTCCATGTGGAAGCCCTGACAGAATTGAAAAGAGGCAGCGTGTCCCACTGACTTTTCTGAAACTAAAACCAGAAACTGTGTCTAGCTTCCTTCACCCCATCACTGAAGCCCACCCTTAAGCAGAAGCTGACTCCTGTGTGTGTTGAACAAGCTAAGAGGGAGAGAAGACTGAGGAGAGGGGCGAGGATGAGTGAAAGAGAGGAAAGGGAGGGGGGAGAAGAGAAGGGGAGTGTGTGAGGAGTCCACACATCTGGCTCTGGCCCCCTCACCCCCACTGATCTGGTCCTGTGGCTCCTCTCCCAGCAGTCCTGTCTAGCTTGGGAGTCAAAGATTTCCACCTTATGGCTCCTTCTTGTTCCCAAGCGGGACTCTGCTGCTCTGCAGGGGCAGAGCAGAGGTGGGAGGTCTCTTCCTTGTGTTGGATTTTCTTTATTCCAGTCTTTGTTACTAGTTTTATTTAATTTGTCACTTAATTACTGTTTACTGACTTTGCTTGCAGCTAACATGTATTTATTTACTGTGCACTTTGTCTGGTTTTAGTAGATTTGCCTTGTGCTCTCTTTATCTCTGTATTGTTTATTCTAATAACGTATGATTAAGTAAAAAAAAAAAATAATGCAGAGGAAGTTAATGCCCCTCGCCCCTTAACATTTCGTCTTTCAGAGATAACTGCGTTTGGCAGAAGGGTATATATTCTCTCGCTTCAGTTTCTAACATTCACATAATATGGATGTGACCCAAATATATCTCAGAAGCCTCCAAGGCGGGTATCTGCTCCGCAGTCATTCAAAATAACCCGAATGGGACTCTGGGAGCCTAAAGAAGAATGTAAATCTTCACTGTTGGTTTCCTTAAATAGGTGGTGCAGGGGCTTCTCGCTGTGTCTGGAGAGACACGTCTGTTCTCTGCGATGTCTCACTCCCAACAGCTGCTAAAAGTCTCTGCCGGCATCCTCCCACTCAGTTCTGCTTTCTTCGGGCTGTGCCCTCCTGAACTCTATTGACAGGAGCCCTCCCTCCTAAGAACATCTTCCAGAAAGTGCGGGCTCCCCCTGAGTGCTGTCTTACAAAAGGCAGGCTTGCTGCAATTTTAAAGGAAGAGTTTACCACCCCTCTCCGCATAAATAGGATTGTGTTCTACACATTGTTCGGTTAACCATCTTCTCCAGCCCTTTAATTCCAGCACTTGGAAGGCAGAGGCTGAGAGTTTGAGGACAGCCTAGTCGACATACCGAGTTCCAGAGCAGAGCCAGGGCTACAGAGTGAGATCTTGTCAAAAGAAAAAAAGAGATAAAGCTACTGGTCTCTCTTAAGATCTAGGATCCTGCGTGTGGAGTGTGATCTACGTTAACTAGTCCCTTGCGCAGCACTGCGGTCACATACCTGTTACTACTGAGAACAAGGCTATAATGATCATCCCTGATTTTGAATGTTTATGACTTGTCCTTCCCTTCCACATTGACCTCTGAACTTGACATATATTTTGCTGTTCAAGCTTCGTGTCTGACAGCGCTTTCTTCTGAGTTCTTTGAATGCTCTCTCCTTGCTCCATGTGGTCTTACGGGGCCACCATAATGTTTCCAGACCTAGGCAAGGCACCTAACCAAGCTGGCCAACCACAGCATGCCTTACTGTTGGCCTGGGATAATGCAATCGGCTTCTGCCATCCATCTGCATTGATCCTACTCTAGCCCCGGGCCCATCCTCTTCAGCACCCTTCTGTCTGCGGTCTCTGCTTCCAGGGAAATATAGCCGTCTTCACCAGCCAGCTGCTTATCTTCCCTGACCTTGTCATTCCGGTGCATCAGGGCCTGAATGATGCTTCTTTGCTTTCTCTACATAAGGTCTTATCTCCTCACTTGGCCACCTGGAGCAAAGGGACCTGGCTGCTCCTTACCCTCCAGCCCTGATTTCCTCCTCCCCCCCCATACCAGATTTCTGATGGGTGTACCTCTTTCTAATAGCATCCAGTGTCTGATACTACTCTTGACTCCACAGAAGGCTGGCTGGCGAATCTATAGGCCCAAGTCAATCAAGCTGTTAGCAGCTTCTCTCTAAACCCCCGGCACTTACAGGGAATGCTCCATTTTGTCTTCCTTGGGACTCCCTACACCCAGCCATTTTCTACCATTTTTGCAATTTCTTGAGGAACACTGGTTATAAAGGAACCAGCTTAGATTGGGGGTCAGCAGTGGGTACCGGAGCCTTGGAGGCCCCATAGAAACTAACTCAGTCCCATCTCATAGGAAATGGAAGCTAGAGTTAGAGATATCAATGTCTTCATGGCTACTGCCTTCTTGTCTCTACCCTTTCATTGATTCAAACTGGAGTGAAGACAGTTCACTGTAGCGATTCTTTTCCTGCAGAGATACGAACAAAGGTTTACTCACCCAGAGAGGGTACCAACAACAGGCCAAAGAAAGTACGCCACCCAAGTATAGCTCAATGAGCTAGTGTATTGGAGTTACTTATGGGGGTGTAGGTGAAGGGTTATTTGTGAGAGCACAAGTGATTCACAGACAGTTGCATTACTGTAAAAACCCAGCATGGGTGACAACTCGCAAAAATGCTGTACCCCTGGATCACCCTGCTCAACATGTAGGCAACTCACCAGAGTCTGCTCCCCCAACCCCCAGCAATCAATTACTGTTTAAATAACACCAGGGAGGGGCTATTTGGTTCTTGTAAGTTTCAAGAACTTCCTGAGCCTTGTGAGTTTCCTTTACTTCTTGAGCTTTTTGAGCTTCCTTTACTTTTCCTAAGCCTTACAAGCTTTCTCCACTTCATGAGTCTCATAAACCTCTCTCTTCCCTCCAGGAGGAGATGTGTCAGTTCAGTTACATAACACCTATGTATAGTACTCTGCTCTTGTCTGCCATAACCCTGGCCATGCATTCTTACTTATATTCTCAGTCAGGGTCTGAGTCAGTGCCTACTACATTGTAAACAGGAATAAGATGACATTTTAGCATGAATGTAGGGAATGAGCAGGAGTTTATGCAAACAGAAGTTTTCAAATTCTTGTTTTAATTTCCCAATAATCTCTCCAAGAGCAGGTACTATTATGTCTCCCATTCTGTAGATGAGGAAACCAAGATATTTCTTTGCCTAGAAAGGGAGAGAACAGGGACCTGACCTCAGGCCTGTTTGAGTTAATAATTGGAATATACAGAACAATATACAGAAATAGTAGCATGTGCTACATATATATACGTATGTACATATACAGACAGACAGACAGACAGACGTGTGTGTCTGAGATTTTGGGGACTAAGGAGACCAGTAGAAAGAGGAGGATAAGGGCAATATGAATAAAGCACAATAACATATATGTATAAAAATGTCATGATGAATTTTGTTCACTAACAAAATAAACAAATAGATCATCCACTCCGGACTTCTGCCTCTCTCCTGGAGTTCCAACCCAACTGATCCTGGGGCAGCCAGCCAGCTGATTTGATGGTAAGCTCTCCAGAGTGAACCTCCAATATTTCCGTCCCTCCCTAACATCAGGCATTTGTGTCCATTTTCTTTTTTTTTTTTTAATTTAAGATCCCTCTCCTCCTTCATGATTTCTTGACATTGAAACAAACTTTTTTTAAATCTTTATTTAAGATAGTATGTGTGTGAGTGTGCATGTGTGTACATGCCACACATGTGCAGGTGCCTGTGGAGGCCAGAAGAGGGCATCAGCTTCCCCTGGAGCTGGAGTTACAGGCGGTTGTGACCCACCTGACACGAATGCTGGGAACCAAACTCTGGTCCTTTGCAAGAGCAGCAAGCACTACTGACCACTGAGCCAAGCCTCCTGTCCCTGAAACAAACTCTTGATTGGTACAGTCTTCTGTCCTTTCTGTGACATCCTGTGAAGAACATGTCTTAAATCTCTGCCTAAAGAAATTGGAATCTTAAGACATAAGAAAGGAAAGCAAGCCACCTTAAAACTCACAAGCCACTCATGATCTTTTTAGACCGCGAACCCAGAACCCTGGACTTGGAATAATCACCCCAGGAAGTTGTGTCTGGATGTGTCTGGAACCATGGCTGACTCGAATGGCTAAGAACGAAAGGGAATGAACAGCACAGGGACACATGCAGAGGAAGGAGCTGTCTCCTCAATTCAGAGTGGAGTTTGGAAGGGGAGTGTGAGAGACACGGGAGTCAGCCTGGGGACTGGGGAGGCTGGAGAGACAGCATAGCATGAGACCTCTGAGCTCGTCATTGTAGCTGCAGGTTGAGTGGCTATTTATCATGCTGGAACAACAAGCTGGAACCAGGACTACTGGTGTGCTTTTCGTTCCCCTCGTGGGTTCACAACCTGGTCCCCAGCTGGTGGTCCAGTCATAGATAGGTAATTGGATCTTAAGGGCTCCACCTTCATCAAAGATGAATACTTGGTGGCTTCATGCTATGGCCGTGTCCTTGGAATGTGGTGGCAAGTAGAAGTTGGGGGAGGTATGTCACTGAGAGAGCATGACCTGGAAGGAAGTGCCTCGCTCTCAGCCCCCTTCCAGCTTCATTCTTTCTTGGACATCATGAGATGATCAGCCTTCTCTGCCCACAGCACTCTTCCACCTGGACAGGCCCCTGGGTGCTTGCAGCTCAGTGTCTTGTGCAATTCCTCAGAGGCAGCACTGGAAACTCTGAAAGATATTTTCAGGGTTTGTGTGCTGGAGTCATCAGAGTCATTAGTCTGAGTGCTACAACCCCCACCCCACCCCTACCCCTGGCTCATGCCCCTTCAGGGCTCATGTGTACACACACACACACACACACACACACACACACACACACACACACACACGAACACACACCGGGAATTCCTATTCACACCTGAGGCTCTCCAGGGAGACTAACACCCCCAAGCTCTTATCTCCAGGTCACCTTGCTTTCCAGAAACTTCAAGTAGTGTCGAACATGTATCATTTTCTCAGGAAACCTGATTTGGGGAAAGTGTCATCTATTCTGGGCTCCTAAACTTTCTGTGGGATAAGTCTTGCTGACACTGGAGCTTAAAAGACAAGTTTTTAAAGCTTTTTATTTAAAGGGTTTTCCCAACCACCACCCTGACCTCATCCAAAAAAATACTTGCTAATGAATGAGTGCATTAGTCAGAGTTCTCCAGAGAAACGGGACCAAGGAGATGTGTGGATGTTCGAGAATGCAAAGGGTGCAGACTTTACCATCGGTAGTTGTATGGAGACACGGGGTGGGGGGCCTTATGTGTGTGCAGGCGCCAGAGGTTGACATCTGGTGTCTTCGCCTATCTTTCACCATCTTATCTTTTTATTTTTTTTAAAATAAAATATGTTTTATTGTTCTTTAAAAGGGTTCAGGGCTTGGCTTGAAATCAGGCTGCACACTTTCCATGAGTCTGACATCTCACTCACCACGTCAAACTAGCTTCAGATCTCCACCTTCTCTTTTGAGACAGAGTCTCTCATAGAATCCAGAGCCCACCACCGATTGGTGCATGAATTGGCCAGTGAGCTCTGGGGACTGGTCTCTACCCCGGCCACCAGCACTGGAGTGACAGATGTGTGTGACGGTGCCGGGCTTTTCTGTGGGTGCTGAGGATGCAAACTCAGACCCCCCACGCTTGTATCGAGGGGACTTCACCTACTGAGCCATCTCCCCAGGCCAAGGGTACATGCAGATCTAAAGGAGTTCATTCCAATGATGAGGGGTTGCAGATTTAAAATCTGCAGGGAGTGACAGCGGGCTGGAAATCCGGGGAAAACCCACTGTTTAAGTCTAAGGAAGACGTTTCTGGAAGAACATCCTCTTGCTCAAAGCATAGTCTTTGCTTCAATAAGGCCTTCCACTGCCTGGAGGAGGCCGTTTCTTATGGAAGGTTTAGTTGAACAATTTAAAGTTACATTTAACAACTTAAAGGCTAGCTCCCCCCTAAAAAAATACCCTCATAGAAACATAAAAACTAGATATCTGGGCTCTGTAACTAGCTGATTTGTCTCATAAAAGTAATCACCACCGTGGGCCAACACAGAGAGAACTGAAAAAGAGAGATACTTTTAAAATTCACATTCTAACTGGAAGGCAAATATAAAGCAAACAAAACCACTACCTTAATGTTTCTTAAATGTACTGTTTAGTGAAAGACCCAACCAGTTTTCAGAGCTAAGCCCAGGGCAGTTGGCTTGGACACAGGAGGATTCTGAGCTATAGAGAAGTATAGATTGTGGTTCTCTCTCCCACCTCCCGTATGTGTGTGTGTGTGTGTGTGTGTGTGTGTAGACTAGAGGTTGGTGTTGGGTGACTTCTTTAGTTGCTCCCCATCTTCCTTTGGTTTTTTGAGACAGGGTTTTCCTGTATGGCCCTGGCTGTCCAGGAACTTGCTCTGTAGACCAGGCTGGTCTTGAACTCACAGAGATCTGCCTGCTGGGATTAAAGGTGTGTGCCACTACTGCCTGGATCCATTTCTTTTTTTTTTTTTAAATCTCATTGAACCTAGAGTTTACCCATTGGCTAGACTGGCTGCTGAGCACTGATGACCCTCCAGTTTCGGCCTACCCCAGTGCTTGGGGTAAGGATGCGAACTCTGTGCCTGGCTTTTAATGGGTGCTGGGGCTCCAGACTCGGGTCCTCATGCTTGCATGGCAAGCTGTTTCCTGACTGAGCTATCTCCCCAGTCTGTAAGAGGGGGGTCCTCTTACTAGGAAGACTTACTTTCTTTACTTCTGTAATAGTTTGACTAATGAAGGTGCTTCTCATTCTTTCTGAGGGGAAAATGAATGCTTTTCTGGGCAGGTGGCAATGTCCATGACATAAGGGAGGAAGGTCAGGGTGTTTTGGGCAGAGGGTGCAGTGAGATATGCAAGGGTGCCGGGATGGGGAGAGGCAGGACACGAGTCTGATGAGGGGGCTGGAGCCACTGAGGCCTGTGGCTGGATGGCTAAGGCTCTGGCGCCTTAGAACCAAAAGACTTTCGTTGAATGCAGAATTGTAAGTGTCAAAACTCTGGGCAAAGTCACATAAATCCAGTGAGCTCCTGCATCTGTAACTGAGGAGAAAAGGCTGGAAAACCATGTTGTATTCTCTCCTAAAGGCAGCTGTACCGAAATGCCACCAGTTTGGTGACTGGAAGCAGACAGCATTTAAGATTGCATAGCTCAGAAGTCCCAAGGGAGGCCGCTGAGGTTGAAACCAAGGTGTCTTTCCGGGGAGAGGCCATCTTTCCATTTTCTTGGCAGCTTCCATATTTGTTGGTTTATGGCTACATCCATCCAACCTCCATTTCTCTGGCTTATTTCTTCTCTGACTCAGGTCTCCTCCCTTTCTCTTACAATCTAGATGACATGGGCAGCCACACAACCTGGACCACCAACCCTCTTAGAGTTCTTGACTTAATCACATCTGAAAAGTCCCTGTTGTTGTGCAAGGTAAGGCACCCACAAGTCTTGGGGATCAGGGTATGGATGTCTATAGGGACCCATTATTCTGCCTATCACATCCATCTTCCTCCCCAGACGATCAAAATGTCCTGCGACGATGTATGAATCCACGGCATGGTACCTGCTCTGTAAATTGCAACCATGACTAAAGCAGTGAAGATGAGAATGACTTGTTCAGAACATTCCAGGTTTTACACCCGAGAGCAGCAGTGTAGACAATAGTTTCGGGTGGTGAGCACAGAGGGAACGAGACTAAATTTTGAACTTCTTTTCTTACAATGTTGCTGGGTCCCTTTAAGAACAACAGTTACTCCCAAGATATGCCAGGAACACAGAAGAGGGAGCCTGGAGTTGTCCTTCTTATAATTGACTCAGAAGCTGGCCACCACGCACCCATCAGGTCTCTTTTCTTCCCGGCTCCCTTGATACTGGTTTCAGTTTGACGAGATTTTCAGTCTTCATCCCCATGGCCTTGGGTCTGGTAGCCTTTTGTCACCTGGCTAGAGTCTCTACTGCCTAGTAGCCTGGCTGAGAACACTCCCAGGCTTAGGCCTGACTGGAAGCCTCCTTCTCCTGTCCAGTGTGTACTCTTGGCAGGCAGCTCCCGTCAAGGGTTTCTGCTTCTTGTCCCAGAATGGGCCTTAAACAGACTGCACCCATAGTCACCCCTAAGTCAGCACCCAATACCCCAGAGGTGTGAAACTGTCACCCTCCCAGGCACAGACCAGGGCACCCCTGAAACCACAGGGGGGATTTGTGCACTTTCTTCCCCCTAGGAAGAGGGGTCAAGATTGCCCAGATTCTAAAGCAGAACTGTGAACCTCAGGTTGTTCCCAGCCACAGGGAAACACATTACCACTTAAATCCTTGCCCTTCCAGTGAATCTTGCTGTCTCCTTGTTAATCAAGAACTTTTTTTCCCCCAGTCATGTGACCCAGTGGAGCCTAGGGGAGCTTGCTGATGTTTTATCTTATGTGGGAGAAGTTCCCGCCCGCTCTGATTTTGAGGAATATAATTGCCCAGAAAAGCCACCAGGTTGGGACGTCTGCTGAACACCAGCTTCCAGACCACATTCATTATGTGGGGGCTTACACATCAAGGACCCAGGAGAGGGGACGCCTGGGCTTCACTGCAGACACACCGTCCCCCTGGTCCTGCCCTCTATTAGAGCACGGCTGGGCAGACCCCTCAGCCTTTCTCCTGGAATTTGAAGGGATCAGGATGAAGGCTGAAGCTTAGATTTCTGAGCAGAGGTAATTTCAGAAGGTGGAATCATAGCTTAGGGAAGTCTCCCGGGAATTTTCCTGATGTAAAGCTAACAAGACATTGTGATAATTTCTCTGGAGCTGGCCTCATTCCAAGTTGGATTTTAAACGCAGATTATAAAGCAAACACCATCCCCCACAAGTATTAAAGGAGGGGAAAATAACAGAATGGGGGCTGCAAAAATGGTCTCTATTGTGGGACCAAAAGCCGTCAATCATGCAGGCTGACAGGCGTCAGAGATTGACAGACAGGCCCTCGCTCCTGACTTCAGTTATCAAGGGGAATGGGGAAAGTGTCTGCAAGAACATGTTAAATTGCCAAAGTCATTACCAGTCACCAATTACCAAAGAAAAGATAACAAGGTGTATTTTAGAAAAATCGATGCAACAACATGCATTTCAATACAGCGAGTTTTTTAGAACTTTCGAAAACAAAACGAACTATTTAGGGAATACACGATGGTTTTTCAGTGCATACCAAACACTGGGCTTTGTGAAGTCATCAATATTCACTTTAGATTTGGCTCTGCTGTCGGGGAGCTGGGATTAAGCAGCAACCTAACGTACTTCAACCCTTCTTGTGCACTTCTACCCAAAGGACAGAACCAGGGAAGGCCTGCTTGGCTCCAGAAGACACCTCTCAGGGTCCTGGGCAGGGACGGGGTATGGGTGAGCAGGCGGCTGTGTGCTGATGAGTGGTGGGCACTGTTCTGCAGGATGCTTCACGTTCTAGCACACCCCAGTCGGCTTCTGCCCAGTGCAGCCCGGGAGGATCCGCTTGCAGCCCCACATGGAGTGGTAGGGGGAGGGACACAGATGCAATTGAAAAGTGAGGCAGGACAGGAAGACCCAGGAACATGATGAAGGTGAAGGGGACACGGGGAGGGAGAGAAGCCTGCATCCCGGAGTCTGCGAAAGGCCTCTGGCCAGCTGGGGACAGGATCTCGGCGCAGCCAACGCTTGCTGAGAAAATTGTTGACATCGAAATGATATTTTTTCACATACAGATTTTTTTTTTTTTTGGAAGTGTTCAACTAACAACACATTCAGCTTAAGGGCTGAAGGTTCACGAGCTTGGGTGGGGCCTCGTTCCCTTTCCCAGAGGCCTTCTGGGACTCTCAAACAAGAAGTGAGCTCGGTTTGCAGCAGAGACGTCCCAGCTTTGTGCATCCCTGTGATCCCATTGATTACAATCCTGCCGCTGCCCTCGGGAGCCAGCCTGCAGTCTCATTTAGATTCCCCACAAGCCTCGGAAGGCAGCAACTTTAAAATTCACTATAATGGTGACTATTGTGATGGCAGCGAAGGGCTGGGCGTTCTTGAGAAGCCCACACCCGTGCGCACATCACAAGGGTGTTTTAAATCCTAGCATCCCTCTTAGGGACTGGACTGAAACATCTTTTAATAAAACCTCAACTCTGCTTCATACTGGCTCGCTCTGAAATCCTTTTCTCCGTCAAAGCCAAGAATCCTAACCTGATCTGAGTTAAGGCGCTTCCTAGCTACCGCGGCGTGGATCTGTGGCTCTGTCCCTCTTGGCACTGACAAAAGGCTACCACAGACAGCTGAGTGGTACCAAACAAGGACATCCAAAATGCAATGCGGGAGGAGGAAAAGGAGAGAACACTGAGAGAATGAGCATGTTTGTATCAAAGACACAGACCCCTGAAAGGGAGTGTCCTACCCCTCCAGCTGCTCATGGCTTACAGGTGACAGGGACACTTCCCTGGGCTTCCCCATTCTCGACATGCAACTCCCCCTCCTAGAACTAGACTGACAGGAACTGGGGAGGAGGAGGTGTGGCCCAGTCCTCTCTGGCAGTCTGTTTTGGAGCTGTGATCCTCAGAACTCATCTCATATCCTCTCTCCCTCCATGGCAGTAACCTAAGAGGGGCCCCGCCTCCTGGACAAGAGGCCCATGCTGGCTAAGTGGCAGGAGACTAGAGGAGGGGGCCCTTCGCCATTGCTTAGAGCCTTCAATAAGCCTTAGAGGAGTCAGGCCTGGTTGTTTCCATTTCATCCACCTGAGCTAGGAGCTGGGAAGCCCCTGCCCAGCTGATTCTGCACTCAAAGCAGAATGTGGCTCTCGTTTCCCACAAAAACCTCAGTATCTACCCTAAGCAGAGCCCAGGGGCATTGAGAATTGGCAAGGTCAGGGTGTGTGTGTGTGTGTGTGTGTGTGTGTGTGCGCGCGCGCGCGCGCGCGTGTGCGTGTCCGTGTCCAGCACAGGCCAGTGGGTGAGCAGGACTGAGAACACAACAGGAGGAAATCAACACCTATGGTGAATTTGTTTTTATGTGTTTATCTGAAGTGTGGGTTTTTTTTTTTCTACAAATTTCTTTGGGGGAAGATTTAGAAATTAATTATTAGAGCCCCACAGTATGCATATATTAAAATAAATTTCATTATAGTGTTAAGATAATGGGCTATATACAGCAGTAAGAACCACAAACACACCACACACACC
This sequence comes from Cricetomys ansorgei, assembly GCA_026225945.1. Taxonomy (NCBI): domain Eukaryota; kingdom Metazoa; phylum Chordata; class Mammalia; order Rodentia; family Nesomyidae; genus Cricetomys; species Cricetomys ansorgei. The sequence continues at coordinate 12,831,474 of JAMJFZ010004114.1, forward strand.
CAAGCCCAGTTAATATACTTGTACAACACATTTCCATTTCTTCATGCCCTTATCTAGGTAAACTTCATTTCTGAATATTTTCCCAGCCAACTGCAGATACGATTTCCATCATTACGGACGAATACCATTGTTCTAGAACATAGCACGCATACATTACAATATTTTTTGTGTGTCTGTTTCATCTATTGTACAGCGTGTTTGCTCATTTCAATTTTTCCGGCTGAGTAGTATTTTACTGTCTATTGTGTAATAATTTGTCCACTTATCTACTGATGGACTCTCGGGGTTGTTTCAGTGTTTTGTGTCATTTGAGTTTAAGTCTCACTTTGAAATTGACTGTCCTTAAACTTGAGATCCTCCTACCTCAGTTTCCCAAACACTGAAATTTCTGGTGTGCAGCACCATGCTTAGCCTTCACTTAGGTTTTAATTTGCATTTCCTTGGTGACTAATGATGTTGAATGCCTTTTGGTGCATTTTTTTTGGTAATACACACACACACACATACACACACACACATACACATACTGTATGTGATGTGTTTGATCAAATCTTTTGCCTCTTTGTGATTAGTTTGTCTTCTTATTAAGTAGCAGATGTTCTTTTTTATATTCTGGATAGAAGTCTCTTAGTTACACTCTTTTGATGGCTTCTAGTTTTAAAACCTATTTTGACCTCTGACCCCCTCAGGCTGTATTCTCTATGATGTGAAGTGGAGGCTGAGGAGACTTAGCCATTCTGTCTCCATTTGTTGAAAAGGACTACTTCCTCCACTTTCAACTGGACATATTTTAAAATTCTAATTTAATTAAAAAATTGTGTCTATGTGGGTATGTGCACGTGAGTGCAGTACCTGTGGAGGCCAGAAGAGGGCATTAGATCCCTGAGACTATAGTTTCAGGTTTTAAGTCATACGCCACCCCTCCTCAAATCCAGGTCTTCAAAAAGATCAGCAAGCACTCTTAACCACTAACTTGTCTCTTCAGTCCCAATTGAACACATTTGTGTAGATCTATTTTCCTTACTCTCTTCTGTCCCATTGACTCCTTTACATACCCTTATGCAAACATCTCATTGTCTTGGTTATTATTCTCTTTATAATAAGCTTTGAAAATAAGTAGTCACGTCCTTTAACTCCAGAACACCACATGCTATGTCACTTGGGATTGCTGGAAATAAATGTGCTTGGATTAAAGGTCTAATAAATTGTTTACATCAGCTCTTCCTAGTGTGGGTTGTTCATCACTCTCAATCAATATATCTGTGGTCCTCAGAGGATCCTGGGCTAAAGAACTCATTTGGGTTTTGCAATAAATGATGGTCTACATTGGTGGATTCCTGATTCTGGGTATAAGGTCGAGCTTTGGACTGGAGTGAATTCCCATCTAGGACTGCTCCTTCTTACTCATGCTCACACAAAACTGTCGGGACACCAGCTGCCTGGGCTCTCAGCTGTGGTGTGGTGGAAGAAATTTTGAACCAGCCAATCAGAGAGCCTGCCTAGGCTTTTCACACAAACCTGCAGTGTTCATAAAAGCCCTGGTTACAGACTGGGTCCAACTCTCAGGGGATCTACTGGTCCCCAGGCAGAGCCTCCTTCAGATGGGGTCTGTCAGTCACCCAGACAGAGAACATAACATAAACCTTCACCAAGGGGATCCAAACCAGGCCTGAGCGGTATCATTTCACAGGAACTGTTTTTCTAGAATCGAATTTGAACTTAGCCCTTTCAGAGTTCCTGTTCCCCTGAAGTCATTGTGTCTAATCCAGCCTTTAGCTTGGGCTGCAGTGTAGATCTGAAACAGTAAGATCTGAATTCTGACCCTGTTCCATTTGTACAAACTGTCTTCTGAGACAAAACAAGGCAAAGCATTCTTTGCTTCTAAGAGTCTAGTTCTCTGCCCCTCCTCTATATATGCATCTATTTATCCTTATCAAAATACGTCATGGTTCAAGGAACCCGTGTAAAGGATTCTTAAATACTATTATTTCTCCTTTGTGACTGATAGTGTGTGCGAATCATCCTTGGCTCTGATGGGAGGGAAACTGTGTGTGTTAGTTTTGTTTGATGGCGATAACAAAGCTACACAACTTGGGGGCTTAAAACAACAGCAACGTGTCATCTTACAGTTCTAAAGCCCATGAACTAGCTCTCGACCATGTGCCAGCTGCACTGCACATTCTTCTAAGGCTTGGAGTTTGCCTCTTCTTATGACTGGTGGCTGACAGCATATAAGGTTTTTGTAGTTTCACAGCTTCCATTTCTGTCTTCTCCTCCTCTGTGTATAATCTTCTCTGCCTCTTTTTAAAACATGATCTATTCTTTGAGAATTCCATACATACATACATATGATGTGTTTTTATTATATTTGCCCCTCCCACTCCCTTCTCCAGTTCCTCCCAGATCCCCGAGTTCTCCTGCCATCTTCACATTCTTTTTTGGAAAACACACACACACACACACACACACACACACGAGTCCAGTTACTTCTGCAAATGCATGTATGTGGGGCTGTCCACTGGAACATGGTCACCTGCCAGAGACCACACCCTTAACAAGCTGGCTTCCCTTCTTCTAGCAGCTGTCACTGTTAGTGGCTCCTAACTAGGGGTTGGGGGGCTGTATGGTCCTCCATCTTTGCTGGAATATCAGCTAGCTTGATCATATGCAAGCGACCAAAGTCTCAGTCAGTTCATGAGTTCAGCGGCCCTGTTATGTCCAGAAAACACTGTTTCGCCTCAGTCCTCCCCCTAACCTGATTCGTACAATCTTTTTACCCCATCTCCCATGATGTTTGTTCCCTGAGCCTTGGAGAGAAGAGTGTGATACAGATGCTCTGTTGATGACCGTGAGTTCCAGAGACACTTGGTATGTGAGTCTCTGTATTAGCTGCTGCCCATTGCACAAAGAAGTGCTTTTGACGAGGACTGAGAGTTGTCCAAAATTACAGGTATGGAGATGCATAGTTAGAAGGCAGCTTGATACTATGTTCATTTAGCAAAATACAGTAGTGGGTTCACCTCTAGGGGATGTGCGCTCTCCAGCTGTGGGATCTTGGCCATATTTTCAGTACCAGGAATAACTTTCCTTCTGTGGAGCAGGCCTCTGCCTCCTTAAAAAAAACACTTGCAATGGGATTTACAGTCCATTGAGGGAATCCAGTGCTGCCTCACCTCAGGATCGGTCATTTATTTCCATCTGCAAAATCTTTGCCACACAGAGGACCTAGAACAAGATCTTATATCTTCGGTGGTCATTAGTCCACTATGGTGTGTGTGATTGTGCACATGTGTTAGGGTATGTGTGTGTGTGTGTGTGTGTGTATGCATACTCTTGTGTGTGGTTTATGACTAGACATCAGAAAAGGGTGTTTCCAGTCCTGCTCTACCACTCTCCGTCTTATTCCCTTGAGACAGGGTCTCTCACTGAACCTGCACCAAGGCTGGTGGCCACACAGCCTTACCAATCCTCCTGTCCCATCCCTTCACAGAGGCTGGATTCCAGGGGCTCATGGCCACGCCTACCTTTTTCATGTGGGTTTAGTGATTTGAACTCAGGTCCTTATGCTTTTGCAGCAAATTCTCTTTCCCTTTGAGTCATCTCCTCAGCTTTGCCAGAGGTTTTATTAGGTGCCAAGACCCAGGGCTCACTGACTACAAGACCAGGAATCATATTTGATTTCTTCTTATTTTGCCAAGTTGAGTAGCTGTATCAGAGACCCTGAGATCGACAAAGCCTAAAATATTCACTGTGTGGCCCTTGGCAGAGAAATGTGCTATGTCTAGTGCAATGTCTCTATGTGCAGTTGAGGAAACTGAGACCCAGAGGGCAGGCGACGGCATGGAGACAGGTTTCCGTACTGTTTCCTAAGAGGATCCTCTCCCAGGGCTTCTCCCTCTCCTGCCAGCATAGCTGGTCCACCTGCACCGCTGAGAGGGACTCAGCCTTCAGGAAGCCAGTCTCGGCAGCACTGAGCTTCCTAGAAGGAAGGAAGTATTGACAGAATCTGCTTCCCACCTCTGAGAGGTGGGACAGAGGCTTTATGTCTTCAGTGTGTGTCCCCAGTGTTCACATGGTGCCCGAGAAACGAATGGAAAATGGGGTGAATTAATGATGTGCTTAAGGTGTTTGAAGAATCTGAGCTGGCATGGCGTTACCCCGGGATGGACCAGCAGAAAGGACCCCAGAGCAGAACCAGTATTCAAAACCTTGGGTTAAGGCTAATGGGGGCTCCCCAGTGTCAACTCACCCACCCCCTAGAGGTCTCAGGAGGTCTGGCGAGTACAGAAGCAGGGCCTGGTGAGGTCCCGCGGCTGACTCTCAGGGAGGTGGGGAGGCACTGTGGGACCTTTAATGATGACTAATTTGCAGCTTATTAATGCAGTGGTAATTAAGAATATTCATTTTATTTAAAGCCGTTTATTGTAATAACACATGCAAATCTAGAGAGTGCATTGTGCTCACGTACCAATCCACACAGGTCTATTGTGGCTCAGCCGATGGCAGGTCGCTGCGTCACTAATTGTTAGAGTTTAGGGTCTAATTTTAAAACCTTTTAATTCCATTTGAAATAATTGCTTTAATGAAATCCAAAGTACTCAGAGGCAGCCATGGAAAAGGTGGGTGGCAGTCCCCTCCTGCCCCCAGAGAGCTGGGCCTTAAGCCCTGTGATAGAGGAGTTGCACTTGTCCTGGGGCTTTGGTGCAAGAGGAAGAGATTCCAGGAGCAGCTGGAGAAGTACTGTGAGGGAAAGAATCCTGTCTGATAGAGGTAGTAGCCCAAGCTGGGGAAGAGCCAGTCTGAGTACAGAGAGACTGCAGGAGCTCAAGAGATGTCACTTCTATAAGCCATGCAGAGACAAAGTCTGCAGGCATGAGAAGGGACCCTTCACCCAGGGGTGATGTCATTTAATCCCAGTAGCATTCACTGGGACCCACAGGGTCCTGCTTCCATCAAGCTAAATCTAGGAATTGTCTTCCATACAGTATAGCTCTGATTGGGGGGGGGGCAGTGTCCAGCATTCTGGGGCCTCCACCTTGCAGCCATTTTCTTCTGGATCCTTGCAGCTGTTATAGGAGGTGAATACGGTCATTTACCAAAGAGGCCATAGTATGCCCATAGTGTCACTCAGCAAGGAAGACGAGGAGGCATTTTCATAGGTGCAAGCCCTGCCAGACCTCAGCAGAGGGAATCACTATCCTGGCTAGTGCATTCCTGGCCAGTGGAACCCCAAGTGTCTGAACGCAGATGTTTTTATTGATTTAGAATTCTTCAGGTGTTCTTCTGATAACACGTGCAGATCATGACCAATCAAACATCCCCCATGTGAAGCCAACACGCTCACCCAACAGTGCACAAAACAATATTTTAAACACAACTAAAAATAAACTTCTACAATTCCCCTTTTTTGTATAAGCCAATCAAAAAAATTGCTTTATCTCTACAACACAATCTAACAATACACCAGCAAAACTATTTACAAGAGGAATAATCACAAAGGTTGCTAATGCACAGGACTAAATGAAAACAAACATCTATCAAGCTTTTCACAATGTCTTTGGACAGCAAAAAACATGATCAATGTCTAATTATCTGGAATTCACTCACAATCTTCTGGGCTCCTCTAAAGGGCTTGGATCACTTCTTTGGCTCTGGCCTCTGCAGCACACACAGTTTGTCCTCCAAGCCCTGGCTGGCTTTACTCCACTGCTGCTGTTGTTCTTGCTGGTCTTCCCATGGTATTGGCATCTTCAGAACTGCTGGGGGTCCTTTGCTGCAACTGGGCTGTACTTTCACCAATAGCCTCTCCTGGGCTCTCTTCATGTTGCCAAGCCTCAACTTCTTTACATGACCCCTTCAATCTGGGCCTTCAACTGCTACTGAGGCTGTACCTTCACCAATGGTCTCTCCTGGCCTCTTATAGTGCCAAGCCTCAGTTGCTCTCCAAAGACTCCTTCATGCCTTTAAAACCAGCACCACCTGGGTGACTCTTACAGTACCAAGTTTGGGTGTCAGCACAAGATACAACCTCCCCAGTTCTGGAAGACAGCTTCTGTGTGCTGACCCTAAGGAAACACTTTCCAGATTTTAAGATAGAGTCTGGTTTGCAGGAAAAACAACTAGTCCTTGTCTGCAGGAAGGGTTCCCTCATGGGTGGAGTTCTCATCACCATCACCAGTATCTGGACCACTTGTAGTCAGGTTTGCAGGAAAATAAAGAAAAAACAAAACAAAACAAAACAAAACAAAAATGTCCAGTTTAACTTATAGGCTTTTGGGCTTTAAGCCATGGCTTCCACAGCAGGAGGTCCTGGGCCAGTGGGAAGAATCTCTGGTTGAAACATTCTGGCAGTTTGGCACTCTTTCTCACTATCTCAATGGAGAAACATATACCCTTTTTCCTAGACCTCAAACACATGACTCACTTGTGCTTTACATACACACACAAAAAGTCATCACCTATCTCAGTTTATAGAACAATACACTTTGGTGTCTGTTTCCCATGCCCTGGCTGCCACCAGTTGCAGGAGGGAGTATTGGCTCCATGATCAGGAAAAGTGTTTGAAACCTTGCTTCTACCCTGCTTCCAGATGAACTCTGTTTTCACCATGAAAATTCATCCAAAACATTTGTCCAAAACATGACTCTCACCTGAGAGCTTTCCCCCCTCATTTATTTATTACTATCACAGCCTTCTCTCTTCATAAAGTCTTATTTCCTTCCTCTCTCTCCTCTTCCTTCAGGAGCCTTCAATGAATACTTTAATCTCTATCCTCTGTGTATCCTCTTCCCAGAGCGTACTGTATCAGACTCTTCGAGGTCTGGAGTTTCTTTCTCTTTTTCCTTGCCTCTATGTTGGATTAGCTGGTGTGATGTCCTATCCCACACTGGTCTAGCACTTGCTGTGACAGATCAGAAAGGATGAAACAGAGACATTCTCATAGTTGCAAACCCTGTCAGACCTCAACAGAGGAAACCACCATCCTGGCCAGCTCCATATACTAAACAGTGGAACCCTGAGTGTCTCAGGCCAGGTGTTTTTATTGATTCAGAACTCCTCAGGTGTTCTACTGATAGCACGTGCAGATCATGACCAATCAAACATCCCCCACATAAAGCAAATACCTCCAAACAATACAAAATGTGAAAACCTAAGCAGACCCTCACCCAACAGTGCACAAAACAATATTTTAAACACAACTAAAAATAAACTTCTACAGGGCGCTGAGGTTGGGAGAGATCAAGGGGCAAAGCTAGAGTTTATCTGCCTGTCTTCTCAGAGACCATCTGTCCATCTGTCTTGATGGGTCAGACCTGGGCTTCCAATCCTAGGCAGGATCAGAATCACCTGGGGGCATTTCCAAGAACAGTCTCTAGAGCCCCACACTGGGTACATACAATTGGGACTGTCAGGGGCCCTAGGGTCTTAATCTTTTCCATGCCTATGAAGTGCTGCATCAAACCTTTTCCAAGGCTGAGGCTTACTCTCTTTTCTAAATTTGTTTCCCAGTGCTAAGTCTATACAATACCAGGCGCAGGAGGACTGTGCTAGGTACTGTCCAGGATCTTGTTGAAGTCTGCTCATGGTGAGAGGCCAACCTCTGCTGGATGCTAACATAGCTCTTTGAGCAGAATGTTCTGGAAGGTGTCATGGGAATCTATCTTTGAAGGAAGGCAAAGGGAAGACTTCATGGAAGAAACTGCCTTGAAGGGGAAGCCGGATGCTGGTCTCAGGAGAGCCGGGAAGGGAAGAGCGTTCTAGAGAAAGAGCAGGAGAAAGGGAGCAGAAGGTAGATAGCTGGGCACAGGATAGCCAGGCTGGGGGGATCCCTGTGACCCTGGCCCTCTGCTAATCATGTTTCAAATGTGTGTGTGTGTGTCTGTGTCTGTGTGTGTGTGTGTGTGCGTGCGCTGGGGGTGCATGTGACTTATTTCTTACAGAATGTGGCGATGGTGATGTGAGCATTTCATTGCTGGTTGCTGCAGCTGCTGCTGCTCTTGCCATGGAAGTGTTATTGAGTTCATGACACTCTTCACCAAGCCAAGGGAGTTTCCTCGGTGCTGAATGGGTGCTGAGTTTCTCGAATGACTTTTCTACACTCACTGGGATGGCTTTGCCCTTTCTTTTGTGATGCTATGGATAACACCAATATTTCAAATATCAAACCAACCTCGGGTTCCTGGAATAAGTCACACTGGGCTAAAATGCAGTTCCCTTTCCATATATTTCTGAATTTAATTTGTTAATGTTTCAATACAAATTTTTATATCCCTATTTATACAAAAATATTAACATATTACACCTCCCCCCTTGTTATTGCCTGGATTCCAGTACCAGATTTATGCCGGCTTTATAAAACGAATCGGGGATTGTTCCGAGCAACTCTATCTTCTGAATTTGCATATGGTTGATGTTATGTAAAAGAAAAACCTATCAGTGTCATTGCCGAGTCTAGGGTTTTCCGTGTGAGAAAGTTTTGGTTACACATTCGACTTCTAAAGCAAGTATATACCTATTTTAACATTTCTCTTTCTTCTTGTGTCAAATTTTACAAGTTGCGTTATGTGTGCTTTTTAAGGAACTCTGTCCTTCCCATCTAAGTTGTGAAATCTATCAAGAAAACAGTGTAGTTTTTCCTTTAATACTTGAAGCATTGATGCCGATGCCCTGCCGCTCTCTCCCTCTTCCCCATTTCTTTTCTCTCTCTCTTCAGTTTCCTTTCTCTCTCTACATCTCCCTCCCCCCTCTTTCCCTCCATCTCACTCATAAGCTCTGCTATCAGTGTTTACATTGTTATTGATCTTCCCAAAGAGCGGGAATTGGCTTTGTTATTGCTCTCTTTCTTATCTCTTTCATTTATTTCTCGTCTTTCCCCTCCTTTCTTTTTATTATGATTTAATTTCCTCTTCTTTTTCTAGTAGATCAAAGCAGACTTGAGTCCTTTAATTAAAAACCTTTGTTTCTAATATGGGTGTTTAAAGATTTCTTTCTTTCTACTTTATGTTTATTATGAGTGTTTTTTCCTGCTTCTATGTCTGTACCCCACATGCATGCCTGGTACAGCAGAGGCCAGAAGAGGGCCCCAGATCTTCTGGAACTGGAAATGCAGACAGTTGTGAGCTGCCATGTGGGTGCTGGGAATGGAACTTGGGTCCTTGTACCCAATGCTCTTAACCACTGAGCCATCTCTCCAGCCTCCCGCTATGAGTACTTAAACCACACACAAAATCCATTTCCCTCTGAGCGGTGCCTTCTCTACCTCTCACACAGACGATGAACGTTTCATATTCATCGTCATTCTGCTCTGCTCAGAATACTTTACGTTTTCCTTTGGGAGTATTTCTTTGGCTTTGTTGGATATTTAGAAGTATAATCTTTAATTTTGACTTATGTGGAACTTTTAAAATATTTCAAGTTATTACTTTTGAGGAATCTACCTGTACCATTGTTAGATGACATACTTCGTAAACTTTCAATCTTTTGCAGTTTATTGGAACTTATGTTAAGGTCTTGTGTATACCAACCGTGGTGAAAAGAATCTGCATAGTGTGGGTGTTTGAGCTGGGTGCTCAGAGGTCTACATCCTTCCTGACTTCGGTATAGCTGCTCACTCAGTTGGTGAGAAGATAACGTCGAGATCTCTGGCTATCAGAAGCAGTGTGTGCTCCATTTCTTTGAGGATGTGTTAAAAATATACATGTAGTTAGGAGAGTGTGGTAGTTTAAATGAGAAATGCCTGGTCCCCTGTTAGTGACACTATTTGGGGAGGCTTGGGAGGTGTTGTCTCGTTGAAGGATATTGGGAGTTTAAAGACTGGTGCCATTTTGAGTTCACTCTCTCATTTTCTTGCTTGAGGTTCAAGATGTGGGCCCTCCGCATCTTGCTCTTGCTGCCTGACCTCACTCTGACATCATGAACTCTCCCTCTGAAAACAGTAAGGCTGAATAAACTCTTTTCTCTACTAATTGCTTTGGTCGTGATGGTTTATCACAGCAACAGAAAGTGATGGATACAGACAGCTGTGCCTTTCTGAACGAGCTCTCTTGTCATTGTGGACTAGGCCCTCTTATCTCTGATAACACCTCTTGTCCTGACTCCAGACCATCTGATACTCACAGGGCTGCTATAGTGTGCTCAGTGTTTTACCACAAGACAGATCCTGGTACGTCTCCCCACTTCAACCTGTCGGTATCTCTGCATCTAATGTGTTTATTTTTAGTGGAAAGAGAAGAGTTGAATCTTGTATTATCATGGAGTCTGATACAATGGCACCAGGTTTTTCAGGTTGCACAGTGAGGAACCTCAGTCAGCTCCTTAGAGACTAGCCTTCTAGCTCTGTTTTGGGGACTTTGGTCAGTTTGGAAAGAGTCCCTAAGTCTCTGGGACATCTTTCCTTAGTGATGGGCTCTGCTTGTTGCTTGAGTGGCCCCGGGCTGGGGTGGCTATAAACCAGGCTCAGCTGGTGGATGTTGGTGAGCAGGTAAAGTGCATGTCAACTTGTGATAATGCTCATTTTAAAAATAAGTTATAGGCATGACCCGCTAATTACATCGCTGATATAGCCCCTCAGCTGTAGTTCCCTGTGGTGGTAGAGACCTGCTGTTTTGGCAGGAAGTCACACTTCTCCTCCATCTCCGCTTTGTGTGTTTCCCAACCCAGAGAGTTCCGATGACTTTCTGTAGAATATCTTCCAAGACAGAGAAAAAGCACAAGGAAGAATTGGGAAACACATGGAGAGCCCACCATGCTTTAGATTGGCCTTTCTAAGGACTTAAGGTAATGATGTCTTTTGTCTTCCGTGCTGTGTTCCCCCTCCCCCACCCTACCCCAAGAACCTATAAAGTGTTTCTGTTGTCCCGAGTTTACAGTTAAAAAAACAGAGCACCTTCCCCAAGGTCTCCCTGGCTCCTTGCAGCTCACCTGCCCTCACCCCTCCCCACTTCCGTCCTGATTCGGAGGTAAGCAGATCCTGTTCTAGCTCTGCGATCATGGCTCCTGTGTTGTAGAAGTTTATTTTTAGTTACGTGTAAAGTAATTGTTTTGTGAACTGTTGGGAAAAGGGATGCATAGGTTTTGGCATTCTATATAGTCTGCAGGTGTTGGATTTCCGTGGGGGTTGTTTAATTGCTAATGATCTGCATGTGCTCTCAGTAGAACACCTGAGGAGCTCTGGAAGAATAAAAACACCTGAGCTCAGTGCTCAAGGTTCCACTGTCGATTGAGTATGGCACTGGCCAGAACAGTGGTTCCCTCAGGTGAGGTCTGGCAAGGTGTGCAGATATGAGATTGCCTCCTTGTCTCTCTTGCTGAGCTGCCACAGCAGCCTACTGCTACACTCCTGATCTGGCTGTCAATCCCTGTGACCTTCAGGAGTCAATGCTGCTCCAGAGTGGATAGATGACTAGCTCAGTCAGGCTGAAGGGGAGGAGTTTGCATCATGGTAGAGGCTAGGCTTTGGGAAGATGGAATCCTTGCCAGGGGGGAAGACTCTCCATGCCATAAAGCTGAGGACACAGAGTGAGGGAAGCAGATCCAGAGCTTGGAAGATACTGATTCATCTCCCCATTGTATCCTACCCCCTCATTTTAAGTCCTGTAGCCCCTGCTGGCTTCTGTGTTCCAGAGGCAAAGCCCCCTTTTTTATCACTTAGTCCAGCTTATTTTGTTTCTTTTTTATAAGTGGGGTATGGATTTTTTTTTTTTTGAAGGCAGAGCTATAACCCAGGCTGACCTCCAACTTACCACAATCCTCCTGTCTCAGCTTCCCCAACCCAGTGCTGGGATTACAGGTATGAGCTGTCACAACCCATTGATTTCACTTAGTATGTTATGTCATTTTTTTTTTTCAAAATTAAAGGCATCCTAACTAGAAAATATCACAAAACAATGGAGTGATGGAGCCCAGATTTCCTCCAGTTCCGACTCCAGAGCCTGTGCTTACCCCAGGCTCCCTCCTTGCTGGCTCTCGTCTCTGTCACACGCGTGAGAAAGCCGAAGTTTTAAAGAGGGGAAGGGATTTGTCCAGGGTCACAGAGCTAGCACGCAGCTCACACTCGCTCGCTAGCTCAGTTGATCTGAGTACAAAGCCCTGTGCTCTGTGCCTGCTCTGCCTCTGCTGGCTTCCCACCTTCTGGCTGCCACCGTTCCTGCACCTTTGACTCCAAACAGAGGCCTCTCCGTCACCAAATAATGTGATCAAATCAAACCTTCTTTCCATACAATTAGAAAACATAACAGGTTACAGCATTTAAAAAAAAAAAAAAAAGCAAAAACCTCCAAAGCTGCTCAAAGCTAATTAATTTCTATTACTAGTGAGAGAGGACCCACTTAACATGTCTTTTCTTATTCAAATTACCATTGACGGCACCTGCTTTTTTATTCTTGGGAAATCCTTCTACAATGCGGGGGTAAATTATGTAAGACTGTAGAATTTATGAAGATAAGGCAATTAGCATCACAAAACCGAGTCCGGGTTACAATTTCTGGGGAATAGAAAGAAGTGTGGTGCTCCCTTAAATGGCCCAGGAAAGTCTCACAGACTGAGTTAATCCTGAGGTAGTCAGGAAAATTGAAGGCTAAATAGTACCATGATGGTGGGTAATGAATTGTCTGGGTCTTTTGGTTGGGGGGTCGGGGGGGGCTGTCTGTGATGAGTAGGCAGGCAAAAGCCTGGACATTTCCTGCTTCCCTTACAGAGAAAGGAGTGGGTACAAGGTTTGAGTGGTGGGAAGGCAGGGGGGAGGAAGTTTTAGAGATTCCTGGTGTGTGGGGTCAAGCAGAGTCCTTCACCCATCCTGTACGGATTTCTACAGTTTTCACTGTGGCTCACAGCACTCACAGTGCCCCAGCTTTGGCTCAGCTGCCCCTCAGCAGGCCCATCACAGCTGTCTGCACTGGAGGGCTCTTCAAAACTCCGTGAGCCTGGTGGTTCCCACCAGTGGTCTTAGCACCCAGGAGGCAGAGGCAGGAAGGGGAGGAGTTCAAGGTCATCCTTTACTTCCTAGTGAGTTTGATCCAACCCCAGCTAAATGATACCCAATGGCCATAAACCAAACCAACCAAGCAAACAAACAAATGACACTCTTGAACCTCTAGGAACACTTGGTTTAACGGACAGAGATGGGGTAGGTGTGGGGTGTACAAAATTTAAGTTATAGGGCACGTCTGTGTGCATGTATATAGGCCTGCAGTTTTTATTAAATGCTGAGCAAGTTTGAAGCTACCTCAGCTAAATTGGAGCCAACACATAATGTTGGGGGGTAAAGAAGGGGCAGGAGCCACACTCAGATGCTTGGTATCTACCCACTGCTAGGCCCACCCAGAATCAGTGGGTTCTAGGATTTAGGACCTGCCTTCTGGGCTCCTGGCTTGAATATTAACTGCTTGTCATTCAGCCAGTTCTTCCCTGTGTGAGCTTCCCAAGCAGGGCAGTCCTGTCCCACAGGACTGTGTGAATGAGAAGATGGTTCACTTCCCTGGAAGGGTGCTTGGGGATCTTGTCAAGCAAGGGTTAGGCTAGATGCCATTCCTTGTCGGCTTACTCGTGTCTTTATACAAAGGACACCCTGAACAACTGTAAAGTCCTTTAATCCAGGAGATGAGTCATTGGTTTTCACCCCTTCATTCCCTTCCTCCCTCCCTGCTTCCCTTCTTTTCCTTCTCTCTTTTCTTTCCTCTTTTGGCAAGACCCCAAGAATATTCTAGGTAGGCTTATAGAAGAGCCAGCTTAGGGGTCAGGACACTGTTAACTAGAAACATCGTGGTGAGGTAAGAAACTTTCTTCTTCAGTTGGCTTCCGGGCCAGCCAGACCTTGTGTTAGAAAGGCCAGACAGAAAGCAGGGCAGACACAGCAAAGAAGCCTGGAGAGGAGAAAAAGAAGCCTGAGAGAAACAGGAGATAAGGTAACATGTCTGAGGAAGAGTCAGTGGGTCAGAGAAGGGGAGAGGAGCAGGAGAGCAGAGGGTGGGGGAATCCGGTCTATGAGGGGATGGGGCTAGGTCGTTTGGGGCCATATGGGCCACTGCGAAGACTTGTTCTGCGCCTGAGTGGTGGGGGTGAGAAGTGGAAGAATCTGAAGAGTCTGGCCACTGTGGGGGGAGGGGCATCCATGGGTGAAAAGAGAGCAGGGAGTCGGTGACTCCTGAGACTGTCTTTCCAGATGAGAGTTGTTGACGATGTGAATCTAGACGGACGCCTTCCTGATGGAGAGAATAAGTGCGCGAGATACACAGGAGGGTTTAGGGTACCACTGACAGGACTGAAGGACACATTGCGTGGACCTTATGGGAAAAAAGTGACGATACACGGAGGCTTTTGACCTTGTGGAATGGAGTAGAGTGGCGTAGAGGGCGTATCCAGGCGGCATCTGAGAGCCTGATGCTCAGGCACGCTCTGTCTCTTGTCTGCGGTTTTGATTCCAGGACCAAATCCCTTCATCGACCTCCTCCCCCACAATGCACAGGGTTCAGATGGACTGACTGCTCCCCTCGGCCTCACAACTCTTGCTCTTGGCTTCCTTCTCCAGTGCCATCTCCCCTTTTTTCTGCTGAAATGCCGTGTTCTGCCTGAATGTGAGACACCATCCGTCTATCCATCCACCCACTCACAGTCATTCTCTCCATCCATTGGCCCGTCTATCCATCCACCCACCAATCAGTCCGTCTCCCCACCCGGTGGTCCATCTCTCCACCCCCCCCCACACATCCATTCAGTCATCCTTTCATTCACTTATGATTAAATATGTACCCAGGACCCTGCCATGTAAAGATGCTGGTTTAGGCGTGACAGATTCAAAGTTGACCAAGACAGCCCTGGGCACCACTGTCTCAGAACTTGAGCTTCCGCTAAGTTCTTCTGCTCTTGTGCCAAGAAGACATTGCTTTTCCCACCTGGGCTTACCTCATATCTCGCCAACTATATCCCAGGTTCCATGTCATTTCTCTTTGTAATATAGCACTTCTAATGATGTAGGGAGACCCAGGAGGTCCTTGGGATTCGTATCCCCTGGCCCCAGCATTTCTTTAGCAACCTGATGCTGCATCTGGGGCCCCCTGGAGCCAGCGCAGAGCACCAAGGGTTTCCAGATCTTCAGTGAATTCCTAAAGCCGCTACATTAGCCAAACAGAGGCTTCTGGGCCACGCTGCCCTGCTGTGGCTCCTAAATGGCTTGGACTTACTAGAAGTGGAAACATCCATGTATTTCAAGTTCTGAAAGAGTGCCAGGCCCCAAGGTGGTAACGTCAGCACAATGTCTCACTGGATCTGCTCCGTGGGGCTAGTAGCCCTGTAATTCTCTCTCAGTTTGTAGAGGAAACAGGCGTTGAGAGGGAACTTTCCAGAACTGAGTCTACGTATTCCCTGAGATCCACAGACAAAGATTCCAATCTCCAAGCTACCACTTGAGGTGAGAGTAAATTTGAGATGGAGGGCAGTTCTCTGATGGATCAGGCTAAGAATATCCATTTCTAAGGGTTACGGGTGGGATTAAATGCTTGGACCATGTGATGCACCCAAGGCTCTCAGCATAGAGAAGCCATCAGTCTCTACTTGTACCTACGCCACTCCTACAAATTCTAGGCAACACAAACCATGGATGCACCGGGGAGAAAAAACATTCTTACCCAAGTGACTATATATGACTGAAGATGCCAGGGGCAGAAAGTCATGGGAAAGGGGTGGGTGGAATGTGGGGCAGCCTGACCTGGCAAGCGCAAGCACTAGATACCCAGTTCAAGTTCAGTCTTATTGTGGTTTCAGATAAACAACATAGAATTCTTATAACTGCTCTGTCCAGCACACCTACAGAAGCTGGCAAAAGCTGGGAACTGAAGGCCAGGCTGGGCCGTGTCCCAGCTTCTCCTGAAGTTAGAAGCTTGGCTTTGGATCAGTATGGGAGGAAGGAGAGACGGGAGCAGAGAAGGGCAGAGCTGGGCTTGCAGGTATTACCTCCTCCAGCATCTCTGCTGGGCCTAAAGGCTTCATAAAAGAAGAATGGGCTATCAACTGCCATCAGTTAGAAACTGCACACAGGCCTTTTCAGTATGGCCTGAATTCGAAGTCCTTAAAAGATTAGGGGATTTGAACCGGCGCTTTTCCTAGTTGGTACAAACTGTACCTTTGAACAGGACTCAGCTGCGGGCCCACATTTTCTCCTGCCAATTAATGAGTAGTCATCAACATTCCTGGGCGGTCTGGACTTGAGAGTACAGAGGAGGAGGTGGAGTTGGCCTTGAGGGCTATAGGAGGGCCTCTTGCTTGAGTCTGGGCCGGTGGACTCAGATCACAGATGGCAGCATTAATCACTGATGCTCCTCCTCTCCTCTGAATGGGAATTGAACAACCCTGTCTTGTGTACCGTCTAAGGATATAGGAACAGATTCGACTTCTCTTCGGGCTAAAAAATTAAAAGGCAGGAAACATCTGAAAGTCACACAAAGCCAACATTTATTCAGAGGACGTTTTATAAGTGTTTAAAGGGGAGACACCCGAAGGCGGGCAAGTGCTAAATCTTAGCATCTGCCTGGAGGAGGAGGATGGAGGAGAGGAGGGAAAAAGCCAAGCCCTTTGAGTTAAACTGGTGTAGAGGTCAGCCACGTGGCAGACATCTATGTGGTAGGAGGGGAGCTATAGAGGAGCCCAGAATATAGGACAAGCAGTCTTTGGCTCTAGCCTGCATTAGAAAGAGACAATAAAAGAGATAAAAGAAATAGGTCCATCTTCCTGGACAAACTCAGCCAAACCTCACAGCTCCTAGGGAACAAGCCAGAGGGTGGGATTTCTGAGAAGGAAAAATATATCATCTCATTAAAGGGATAATTATTCCACCCATCTCTTTAGGATGGCCTCAGGTGAGCCTGCCTTCCTGAAGTGAGAGAGTTCTTTGCCTGGCCAGGTGACTGTGGTACATCCAAATGGATTAATTTGTTTATGCTTGGGAAGCTGGGAGTGTGAGGTGTCCACCAGACCCTGAGATTCATTCTCTTGATCAAAAGGAGCTAGCTTTTCCTTAATGGGCTTTTACATTGCTTTTATTCCTTCAAAGGACTGTCCTGACTACTGGACTAGAGAATGTAGGAGCTCAGCCTCCCTGATGGAGACCCCTAACTCCTTCATTCCCCGCACCACTCCCAACACTGTCTAACCATCAGAACTTCTGGAAACAGCCCCATATTCAGGCCAGCAAGAGACGAGAAACCCAAGGCTGGACCACGGTGCAGCCTGTAAAGCAGTCTTTAGCTTTACACGAGCTTGAGGACCTGGATCTGGATTCCCAGAGAGTCCGTATAAAAAGCCTGGTGTGGTATCGGGGGTTCATAACTCCAGCTCTGAAGAGGTCTGAGGTCTTTGGAGCTCACTGGCAGAATTGCTGAGCTCTAAATTCAATGAGAGATCCTATCTCAAAAAAAAAAGAAAAAAAAAACAAAATAGGTAGAGAATGATACAGAAAGATACTCGGCATTGACCTCTGACCTCTGCCTGCACACGCACACACATATATACACACATATTCACACTGCATTTGCTGCCCCGCCCCATACAGATGAAAACACCCTCCCGCAGTGTCCCCAGGTACTCTCAGCCTGCGTCCCTTTAGGACCGTGGCTCTGTTTAGGCGCAAATACATAGATCTGTGGTGTGGGCCTCTCCCCAATTTGTAGCCTGCCACTGGGTCCTCTCCCTGGTCCTCTCCCCTCTGCCCTTAGCCACGTGCTTTGCCCCGTAAAACATAGATATGGAGAGTGGCTGACATGTCTTTGCTGTCTTGCACCCAGGGACGCTGGCTACAGTGACTGATTGTGTCATTGTCATCATCCTGATGAAAACCCTGGGTGGCCAGAGTGCAAAGGATGGGGCATGGGTGTTTCCCTTTGGGATGGTTACGTTTAGCCAAGGAACTAAGAGCAGTCTGAATCTGACAAAAGTGTGAATTATACAACATGCCAAAGGAATTCACAGATGAGTGCTTTCAACACTGGAAGGCAGACTAGGAGAAGGGCTGATTCCTCCTCAGCTCCCAGGAACTCAAGTAGTTTCTCTTCCACCTCCCTGGTCGAGGAGCAAAGTGGGAGGTGGCAGGTGGCAGCAGTTACTACGAAGGGTCACTACGAAGCCCTCATGGCGGACATCATTGTCAGGCATCACAGAATCAATATAACACTTGTGGGGCAAAGCTGGGCCATGATGATGTAAGTTCCTGTGTTTCATTTTTTTTTTTTTTTTAGATTTGGGACCTAGTTTCTCAGGACCGCTCCATGATTGGCAAAGCCATGGCCAGCACTGAGTGCCTGCCCCGCTTCACCAAGGCCACCTGCCCAGGATCTGTTAATGGCTTTTGGTTTTCTTTCTTGATGCATTACTGCTGGCCTGACCCCATTCTCAGCAATGAGCTCTCACAGGGAGAAATCTGCCCCCGAGAGCAGCAGGCTCAGGGGTCACTCGGATTAAGATTCTGCTGAAAATGATCAAGTGCCTAGTGACTGTCAGCAAAGGCAGGCAGGGCATGTCGCTGACAGTCCCTGCGCTTGGTGACTCTGTGAAGTGCGGGTGGCCATCCCAACTTTATCCGGAGAGTTAAAGAGAGGCTGAGAGCCTTCCTTCCCTAGAGACCCCAGGATCCAGAACCACTTCGTATTTCCCCTCACACCCACAAGAGTGATTGGGCAGCCCAGAAAGAATTATCCCAAGAAATAAGAGCAAAGAGACTTCGCTTATGTAGTAACACCTGACGCCACGCCATAGCCCGCCAGCCTCCAGAGCACTGGCCTCTGCCTATCTTTCCGAAGATGTCTCACATCGTCCTCTTTCCTTATTCAAGACACTCTGGGGCCACCAGTTTCTTTCCTTGAGCACTTGGCATCTGTTCCCCCGTCCCTCCCAACTGCAACCATCACCCAGACTGTTAGCCAAGCAACCTGATATCATCTCGCTGATTTTCACTGTTCACCATGTGTCTCTCTTACTAGATTGTGAATCCCTTGTTTGCTTCGATGACTGCTTTATTCCTTTGCTTGGAACAGCATGGAACACATGGTAGGCACCAGGCAGACACGTGAGATACATCTCTATTTTTTTTTTTTAACGTGAATGGGTGAGACTCCAGGGCTTGGGATGCCGTGACCCCATTCTCTGTGAGGCCTGTGTTTTTAGAAGTCCTGGAATCTTTGTCTTTCTTAGCAAATCTCATTTGCGTCAGTCCCGCCACCTAAGCAGGTGTCACCTTAAGCAAGTGACTTAATCCAAGCTGTGATATGAAGGCACAGGGCTGCCAGCATTCCCCACAATGCCTTCTTTCTTCCAGTGGCCCAGAAGGAAAACCAGTCTGTAAATAAGTGTGGGGCCCTCAGAAGGATCCACGGCTTTATACAATAATGTAAAAGGAAAACTTTCAAATACCACAATTTGCAAATGAAGACCTTTAAAATAATGGGACGCTGGCTCTGGAACGGGATGATTAGGATAATGCGATGTTTAAGTGGGCGCTTTTCCTCTCAAGGACCTACCTGAATTCTGCTGAGCTCATCCCACCCGAGACCTCTGAGAGATCAGTTATGACTTTTATTAAAGTCAAACCAATACCTGTATTCGCAGCCGCCTGGAGGAAATTTCTTTCTGTAACTCTGATTGAAGTTTAATGGGAGCTACACAAAGAAAATTTACTTAACCTCCTCACCCATCTCTTCCACGGTGGAAGCCTGCTCATCACGTGCTCGGCTCCCAGGAGACACTATCAAAGATAGCACTTCTCGGTTTCATAATATTTCTCAGAGTAAAAGAGGGAAGACAGCTGCAGACCCTAAGCACTCTAGACCACCGCACAGCGGACGTCTGATTTCACTTACGGGAACGATACAGTGGCTTTTCTCAAGGGTGTGCACATTAGCACTTTGCAGATTACAAACTAAAGAGTGTATGAACGGCGGAGAGATTATCTCAGGTGGATGTGAGCATCCACAGACACAAAGCTCTGGCTAAGCTGCTCCTTGTCCTATTGTTAGTCAACACCAGCTCCCCACACATCAAAGAGAAGCACCTGCTCCTACACTGTAAAGAGAGCAGAGAGTGATCCCTCTCCTCCAGAGACCCAGACAGTACATCCCCAGTGACCAGCATGTGAAGTACTTTATAGATTGGAAGTATTTGGAAAACACTCATTTTTATTGAGATCTTTTCACATATACAAAAAAAAAAAGTATATAAGGACTGGGGAGATAGAGCTCAGTTGGTGAAGTGCTTGCTTTGCAAGCATGGGGACCCCAGTTTAAGTTTCAGAAATCAGGTGTAAAAAAAGAGGGGGCTTATGATGCAAAGTGCTTATAACCATAGCACAGGGAGACGGAGTCAGGCGGATCCCTGGGGCTCACTGGGACAGCGTATGTCAGTTACTCATAAATACCAATACAAATAAATAAAATAATATGTAATAATAAAAGAATCCTGTTTCTTCTTCTCTATCAAACTCTGAGTTTAAGCTGAGAGTTTGTCTGGATCAGTGGTTCTCAACGTTTCTAATATTGTGGCTCTTTAAG
This sequence comes from Cricetomys ansorgei, assembly GCA_026225945.1. Classification (NCBI taxonomy): domain Eukaryota; kingdom Metazoa; phylum Chordata; class Mammalia; order Rodentia; family Nesomyidae; genus Cricetomys; species Cricetomys ansorgei. Next base: position 12,851,999 of record JAMJFZ010004114.1, read on the forward strand.
GTGACCCCCCCAACCATAAAACTATTTTTGTTGCTACTTTATAGCTGTAATATTGTTACTGTTATGAATCATTTATAAATACCTGATATGCAGATGATCTTAGGTAATCCCTGTGAAAGGGCGATTCAACCCCCAAATGAGTCTCAAGCCACAGGTTGAGAACCGCTGGGATAGATGATAGAGAATAAACAAATATATCTGAAAGAAAAAGAAAAAATGATGAGTCTCCATGACATCTGACTTGGTAAAAATGAACTGTATTGTCTAGCAATGTACACTTAAGTAGAAAAATGGTCAATAAAACAAACAGCAATTAGGAAGCAACTGGAAGCCAGAGGCAGTGGCCACCAGCAATGACCTTGTGGAAGGGCTTTGAGTGCTGACCAATGCCTACATCTTGACTTACGTAACTATTTAATATTTCACAGAAATTATACATCTGGGTTTTCATACACTGTGTGTGTGTGTTCGTGGGGGTTGTGCTTGTGTGTGCAGGGTACCCCACATAGAAGAACACAGCTGGAGGGATCACAGTACTCCACCTCAAATTATACTCCAGAGCTATAGTGACAAAGACAGCCCGTACTGGGATGAAAACAGACTGTTCAACCAATGGAATAGAGTTGAGAAGCTGAAAAGAGACGGACAAATTAGCTGTGGCCACCTGATTTTTGACAAAGGAGGCAAAAATATGCAGTGGGGGAAAATGTCTATTCAACAAATGGTACAGGCAAAACTGATCTCTATTTATAGAAGAAGGAAATTAGACACGTATTGGTCATGTGGATGAAAAGAACAGTGGGAACACAGGAGGTTGGAGGTTTTTCTGAAGGGACCGTGGGTGAGGGAAGTGCTCATATATACTAGTCATATGTCTTGGTAGTAATGACCGTCTTAATCACTGTTCTGTTGCTGTGAAGAGACACCATGACCAAGTCAGCTTATAAACAAAGCCTTTAATTGGGAGCTTGCTTACAGTTTCAGAGGGTTAGTCCATAACCATCGTGGCGTGGCTGAGAACATGGCCGCAGGCAGGAAGGCATGGTGCTGGAGCAGTATCTTAGAGCTCACATCTTGTCCACAAACGCAGGGCAGACAAAGAGTGAGACTCAGTCTTCCCTGGGCATTTGAAACCTCAAAGCCAAACCCCTCCTAATCCTTCCCAAACAGTTCCACCAGCTGGGGAGCAATCATTCAAGTCTCTCGGAGGCATTCTCATTCAAGCCACCGCAATAACCATCAGGCTTTACGGTTTTGTCATCTCAGCTCCCCACACTCAGCTGGCGACCCGCACTCGTTTTGAAGTTGCTGGTCGAGTGTTTATTTTGAGTTAGTTTTGGATTTTAAAATCAGTGAGCACAGGAAACTTTGATGTATAAGATCATGAAAAGGGAAACAGCAGTTCTTTTTTAATTGGGGAGAACATATCCACCACAACGGTCCAAATTCAAGACCATGAAGCAAATCTTAGTGCATTTAAATTGATATACCCATAAAACCAGGAACTGTGTTCTCAGATCTCAACTAATTAAATTAGAAATCAGTAACAGAAAGATATATGGAAAATCTCCAAATATTTTGAAATGGACTCACCTCTGAAACTGTAAGCAAGCCTCCAGTTAAATGCTTTCCTTAATAAGCTCCCTTGGTCATGGCGACTCTTCACAGCCAAAGAATGGTAACCAAAACAGTCATTATCACAAAAATCTCAAATAACTTTTGGTTCAAAGGAACAAAGAAAGAATTAAAAGGCAGTTTGAGCTGACCCTAAACAAAACTATATTAGATTCAAAGTTATGGAATGTGAAGTGAGTAGTATTTACAATTTGTACCATTAACTATATTAAAGAGGATAAAGCGGGGTAGCGGCTGCACATGCTTTCAATCCCAGTGCTAACATAAGAAACAAGTCACAGACTAGGAGAAACTACTCTTAGCTCACGTGGTGGTTGTTTATTGTATACTCAACATTAAAAAGACAGAACTTCCTGCGGGAGTGAGGGGTTGGGGGTGGCACACACTTTTGCTCTTAGCACTCAGGAGGCAGAGGCAGGTGGATTATCTGTGAGTTCAAGGCCAGCCTGGTCTAAAGTGAGTTCCGGGACAGCCAGAGTTACAGTAGGGAAATTTGTTTATCTCTCTTAGATAAATAAGTAAATTAAATAAATAAGTAAATAAACGCAGATCAATGTCACTCTCTTCCACTAGAAAACTAAAGCGACTGAAGGTCAAAGTAGGCAGAAGAGAAGCAAAGAGAATGGAACCAGTAAAGTAAAAAATAGGAAGTGAAAACAAAGTAGTGAAATGAAGAACTAGTTCTTTGAGACTATTGTAAAGTTGGGAGGGGGGCCAGGGAGAGAGAGAGAGAGAGAGAGAGAGAGAGAGAAATTACCACGATGAGAAACCTCCACCCACGTGAGTGTTCTAACATATGAAGAGCAACTGCAGAAGTGGGCACAACCAGAACTCTCACACGTGGGATTGCAAAGAGTTGGCAATTTCCCGAAGGGAACACACACACCATTCAACCTGTGTACTGTGCTAGGGAGAGCTGAAAATAGGTGTTCTCAAAGCCTTGTGCACACACGCAGACAGTGCAATGTCCCCAGATGAGAAACAAATGCTCATCGCCAGGTAGAGGAGCAAACAAGCTGTCCTCTGTTCACAGAGTAGAATTCTATCCAGCAGCTCAAAAGATGCTTGAGTACGAGATCACCTCTCAATAGTTTCGCGGATGGAAGGGATCTAGACAACAGAAGTCATACATGTGATGGTATTTCATTTATTTAAAATTCTCAATATGGTGATGGCAGTGGCGGTGACTCAGCGGTTGATTGAGGAGAGGAAGTGGGGACGAGGGAGACCATCTTGGAAGGTGGTCTCAGTATTACATAGGACCAAGTATATTAAATCATACACTATAAAGTGTCCCGTGATTCAATAAAGTTAAATTCTCAGAAGTATTAGAAGAGAAAAGCAAGAGTGGAAGAATCAAAGAGAATCACAGGAATGGGTGTAATGATCGAAATGGAAGACTCAATAGATGGGCATAGCAGCTACCTCGATACAGATAAAGAGAGAGCTGGCGGCCTAGGAGCGAGGACTCAAGAAGCTATCTGGAATGCAGGGAAATGCTAAATTTAGAACTGAGCAGAGATTTGGGGGCTGGAGAGATGGCTCTGTGGTTTAGAGCACTGGCTTCTCTTCCAGAGGACCTGAGTTTGAGTCCCAGCACTAACATGGCAGCTCACAAGTGCCTGTAACTCCGGTCCCAGGGGATCTAACACCCTTTCTGACTCTTCAGATGTCAGGCACACATGTGGGGCACAAACATACCTGGCAAACACCTGTACACATGAAACTGAAAAAGGTACATACTAAAGAAAATGAAAGTGAAATTAATATATTCCTAGAAAATAAATTCATCATTAAGAAGAAACAGGAAACCCAAATAATTTTGTAATCATTAAAAAACCCTTGAATTAACAAAACTCCAGGTATACATGGTTTTATTAATAATTTCCACTAAACATTTAAGAGAACTAATAATGCTAAGCTTATCTGTATTCTAAAAGGTTAAAAACAGAGATTTCTTCCTACTTCATGACACCAAAACCCAACGAACCATCGTGAGAACTCATTCATGAGTCACAGATGCAAAAATAGTGGCATATAGGCTGGCCAGATGGCTCAGCAGGGAAAGGCACTGGCCACAAAGCCTGATTATCTGAGTTTGAACCCAGGGACCAACATGACAAGAGAGAACCAACTCCAGCAAACCGTCGTCTGACTTCCAGACACCTGTCTTGGCAAGTGTTTTGACAAGTCACACACACACACACACACACACACACGCACACACGCACACACGCACACACGCGCGCACACACACACACGTACACAAAATCCATAAACCAGTGTAAACACATTAAGGTGTTAACAACTGACATCCAGCAACGTGTATAAATGAGACACCGTCCCTGGTGGAATCTCAGTAACTCAAGGTTGGCTTCACATATGGAATGATCTTCTCATGTGTTCATATGGACATGAAAAGGACCTGATGAATAGAGGACCCTTTCCCCTCCTGCTGTTTCTTCTTCAGCTGTCAGATGGACAGACACACAGCTGTAGGTACAGCAGCTGTCTTTGACCACAAAGGTGATCTTGAGAAGGAAGGCAAGGCCTGAGGAATGTGGGAGAGAGAGGCAGGAGACCAAATCACTAACAGCGCAAAGGAGCCCCAAACCAGCATTATGGCTTCTACAGGAAAGACAAGGAGTGTCTTGTCCAAACCACTGCTATGCGTTTGAAAAAAAAAAATTAAATGAGCAGAATCAAATCCTAACGGATTCTGACAGTTGCCGTTGACTAGCAGAGGTGAGGGGCGTTGGGAAAGGTTTCTCAGAGCACAGAGTGCTTACACTGGGCATGGGGGGATGATCAAATCTTACTGAGTAGAAAGGAGAGCACTAGGACACAAGATCGTAAGACAGAAAAAGCGTGTGTTCAGCAAGGAGCAACAGGAGCGTAACAAGTATATTGCTTGAATAATCTGGTCCTTAGACTTGTCCGGGACTGGGTTGAACTGGAGGAGAGGAGGGTCACTTTGAAGCTCCATTACATTCAAACCAGCACCCCTGGGGGAAAGGCAGTGACCTTTTGCAAGGCCTGTGTGAGTAAGCAGACATTAGCCAGGCAGGACACAGCTCAATGAGGGACAGTGAGCCCTTGACTCCTAGGAAGGCGATCTGAGCTCAAGTCCGCCTCCGCCCAGACTGTGCTTCAGACAAAGGGACCATGTTGGTCCTTCTCACTGGTGGCTATGGCCAGGCAGTCCGGTCTAAGCAACCAGGACCGGTGGGATGTTCCCAAACAACAAAGTTCCCAGGGAAAAAAAGTCTACCCCAAGATTGGAACAAAAAAGCTGGTCGTTGTACGCAGTGATTTGATTGTCTAATGTCCCCTGCCCTTAAATATCAGGTAAGAAGTCAACTGTGTAAAAAGTCACACTCTCTGATGGCCAGTCACAGGATGTCATGCACGTTCCGGTTTTCCTGAAAATATCCTAGTATAGTTACAGATGGAGCTCTCTTCCAGGCCACACAGCCTACTGTTTGAAGAATATGTTTTCTGATCATCCGGTTCCCTTGGAGCAAGGACTTTATAAAGAGATTGTTACACTTTAACTCTCTTATTCAGAGAGTAAACATATTATTCCTATTCCTCTTTTCAACAATGACATTTTGGATCAAAGAGAAAATTTGGGAGAATATATTATTTGATCTTACTGTCTTAAAATGGAGACAGGCAGGAAGGAAGTGAACCCATTGAATAATCTAGTGTTTGCTGAAGCAAGGGGTCAGAGTGTTATAGCAGGGGCAGGTGAGAGTATACTGTGAGACCTTCGGAAGAGAACTGAAACTCAGTCTAGGGCGGCGTGAGTGTGAAGGGGTGTGGGGTGGAGGGAATTAGGTCAGGGGTCACCCTCATGGACGGATTACTGATCTCTTGAGACTAGATTAGTATCTCAGGGGGCCATTCTTTGTACTTCTACCTTAATGTTCCCAGTCATCCCCTTGTTTCTCCTGTTTCTTTGTTATTTCTCTGGCATATGTTGTGACGCATATGAGGGGACTTTGTCAGGATGCTGGCTCTGTGCTGTTTGGACCCAGCAAAATAAGACATTTTGCTTTGTAAGTTCTTAGTTCAGCCTTTGGCATTTTGTTTTAACAGCAATAGCTGGGCCGGAACACGTTCTATTTAGTTCTCACATAGAACTAAACTAAACTAAACGAAACTCCTGAAATAGATTCATCTTCATCCTGAAAACAAGACACTAGAAGATTCGCATCTCTAGGTAAAGACAGACTAACCTGTTCTAGTGACTTGCCTACTTTCCCAGTGTCTGACCTGGTACTCGCCAGTCTCTGTGGTGTGGTGGGTACTTAGAAGAGCTGGAGCAGGTGCCCATGTGTGTTTGGGTGAGTCTGATGATGATGTTGGGCTCTAGGAACCCTTGAAAACCAGACAGCAAAACCCTGAAAAAGAGGAAGCCTCAAATCTGTGCGTTGATTCCTTGTCACACCTGAATCCTGAACCTGTGGGGTGAGGCGCCAAGAAATCTATGAGAAAAATAATAGCTGGGATTCTGAAGATGAACAAACTCTCGAGTTTTCCAGCCCAGAGTGCAAAGTCTAAATCCCATCAGACAAGAAGGCCGTAGGAAAGACCTTAAGGTTTGCACTGAGACCCTAGAAGGCCATGTCCTGGCATTAAATAGCACATTTCAAGATTGGGAATAAAAGGGTGGGGCTGGAGAGAAAGCTCAGTGGTTAAGAACACTTGCTACTCTTGCAGAGGACCTAGGTTCAGTTTGTGGCATCACATAACAGTTACAACCACCTACAACTCCATTTCCAGGGGATCAGACACCTTCTTCTGGCCTCTGTGTGCACCAGGCAAGCACACGGTACATACACATACATACATGCAGGCAAGACGCTCATCCACGTGGGTTTGATTTTTTGTTTTGTTTTGTTTTGTTTTGTTTTTGTTCCAAGACAGGGTTTCTCTGTTGTGACTCTGGCTGTCCTGGAACTCACTCTGTAAACCAGGCTGACCTCGAACTCACAGAGATCTGCCTGCTTCTGATTCCTGAGTGCTTTTTTTTTTTAATTATATAAGTAAATTATCTTGAAAGGATAAAGGAAACTTAAAATAGGCTTGCTTTCTCAATGCCTAATGTCAATCTCCTTTAAGGCCTACAGTGCCTTCTAGAACTAAACTCAATACTGTTCAGATAAAGCTACCAGAATATGCATGATACAGTTTGTTTTTTAATTGCTAGACAGATGAAGAGAAAGAAAAAGTGTAACCCGTGAAGGGGGAGTTAATTGATAAATCAAGGGCTAGTGAGATGGCTCCATGGGTAAAAACAGAGCATGTGATATACAAGCCTGGCGACCTGAGTTAGATCCCTGGAATCAACGTACAAACAAACAAACAAACAAACAAAACGCCATCCACAATGGCAATCATCTCTAGCCTCAGCACCCAGTTGTGAGATGCGAGAGCCAAGAGGAGGAGCCAGCCAGCCGGGGGCAGACAGTGCTCAACCAGAGAGACTTTGCCTCAAAAACAAGGAGAGAAAGGGGTTTGTGTACTTATGTATGCACACGCATGCCGGGACACACAGAGACACACAGATCAAGTCAATTTTTAGCTGATAAATGCTCTAAATATTGAAATTAGCCCGAGTGAACCGCTATGGTCCAAATATTTGAATCACTGTGTCACTGAAATCTAATCCCCAGATAGGGGCCTGGAGGAGGTTAGGACTTGAGGGCCGAGACCTCGTTAGTATTAGTCCATCTACAAAGAGGCCTGAGGGAGGTAACCAGCCTCTTCCACGGCCAGGAGGCACACCTGTTGTAGTTTATTTTTAGTTGTGTTTAAAATATCGCTTCGTGCATTGTAGGGTGAGGGCCTGCCCAGGTCTTGGCGTTTTGTATTGTCTGCAGGTGTCGGATTTCTGTGGGAGATGTTTGATTGCTTATGATCTGCACCTGAGGAGATCTGCATCAATAAAAACATCTGAGCTCAGATGCCTCCGGTTCCACTGGCCAGGACAGTGGTTCCCTCTGCCGAGGTCTGGCAGGGCTTGCACCTATGAAAATGCTTCTGTCTCTTTCTTGCTGAGCCCACACAGTGGATAACTACTACACATACCTAATCTTTACGGAAGTAAAGTCCTCTCGGCATTTGAAGCTCCCATAAGCTTTCCATTTTAAGACATTTGTTATATAGCATCCTGAATGTACTAAGACAAGGAACACTAAGATAACATATTACAAATTTATAGAAACAGGTGCATTTAATGTGTGAAGAGATGGGGAGTTTGAGAAGAGAATTATTAATAACACTATAAGAAAGAATCAAAAGAAAATTCTAGAACTGAAAAAAAAAACCCAATATCTGAAGAGTAAAAGAAAAAAAATCTTTAGAAAATGTCATGGTAGATCGGAGAAAGAAGGAGATAAGATCAGTGAACTGGGAGACAGAGCCTTAGAAATGGAGCTTCAAATGGAGTTTGGAGGGAAAGGCTGGAAAGCTCAGAGGGCCTGGCCCAAGTGATCTGTGAGATGGCCTCGGGTGTCTGTACAAAGGAACTCTCGAGTTCCAGACAGAGAAAACAAGAGAACTGGTCAGGAGCACTTGTTCAAATACTTGGTCAAATATTTTTTGTATGTATGTGTTCAAGTGAATGTGTGCACTTGTGCGTGTTGGTATGAGGAAGTCGGAGGGTATGTGCATGTGGAGGTCAGAGGTCAATGCTGGTGTCTTTCTCAGTCCTCACCTTATTTTCCTTGCGATAAAGTCTCTTACTGAACTTGGCGCTCACCAGCTGAACTAGACTGGCTGGCAAATGAGCTCCTGGAATCTGCTGTCTCTACCCCCTTACCCTCCCCTGCTGAGGATGCACAGGTTCTGCTTTTATGTGAGATTTGAACTCAGACCCTATGCTCGTGCAGCAGACACTTTGCCAACTGACTCGTCTCCCAGTGATAAAGTTTGATGAACAACAAAACAAATAAGCCACAACAGCAAAAACACAAGCCAAGAAACAGATCCGCAAAGTTCAACGCTTATTCAACAGGATCAATCTAAAGAAAAGCGTATAGAGGCTCATGGAAGTTAGACTCCTGGAAAACACGAGTAGACAGGATACATGAAAAGCAGCCAGAGGTATTTCTCATCATAAACAGCTGGGGCCAGATATCACCATCATTAAAATGTTAAAAGAAGGGACTGGAAAGATGGCTCAGAGGTTAAGAACATTTGTTGAATTGAAGCCCAGGTTCTTCTCGGCACCCACATCACAACTGCCTGTAACTCTAGTTTCCAGATCTGATACCGCCTTCTGGCCTCTGTGGGCACTGCACGAATGTGGTGTACACAAATGCACTCCGGCACACACATACACATAAACAAACCCCAAAAAACACGAAAAGAAAACCCTATCCACCTGCAATTCTATACAAAATAGAAATACCAGATGGAAATCAGAAGGCAGCAAGATATTTTCAGATAAATAAAAGACAAGATAATACGTCTTAAAGTAAGATATGCTAGAGCACACAGCAGCGCACAGACTAAAACCTGAGCATCGTGCAGAAGACGTGCACAGGCCTTGCTCCAGGATGACACCCGAGTTCACAAAACCTTCTATATTTTTAGGCCGGGAGAGCACAAGTTGACATGTTCCAAGTCCTGGAAGAAAAAAGGACCACCAGTGGTAGATGCTGGGCTTGCAAAGCAGCCTGTCAGGAGGGAAGGGAGAGGAGGCCTTTTCCAGGTAAACATTAGCTAGGAGAGCTCATCACTGCCAAGCCAGCCTTGCAAGAAATGCCAAAGGGAGTTCTTCAAGCTGAACTAAAAGGAGCCAATTCCTAGCATGCAAACATACAAAAGTATAAAGCTCACCAGCAAGTGTAAGCACGCACTCAAGTCCAGAATACACTAACGCTTATGCCGCTTACGCCTTTAGGGCAGAGGGTAAAAGACGAAACGATTAGAACAGTCACACCTGTGATAGAGTTGTTAAGTGCTACACGATATGGAAAGGTATAAAGAGTGACATCGAAAACAGAGAATGTGTTGAAGACGGAAATCGTAGATCCTTGTGCAATCCCAGTGGTCCGAGTCACAGGAGCCTCTAAAAACTGGAAGATGTTTATGTAAGCCTTGTGGTCACCACGGAGCAGAAACCCACGGAAGGTACACGGAGATGAAAAAAATGAGAAATCAAAGCACAGCAGCTCAGAAAATAATTTAACACAAAGGTAGACAACAGAAAGAAAAGGGAAACAAATATGTCTATGAAGCAATCAGAAGACAACAAAAATAGCAGTGAATCCTTTCAGACCAAAGCTACTTCAGTCATAAATGGGTTAAATCCTCCAGTGAAAATGTGCATAGAAACGGAACAGATTTTAAAAAGTAAAGACTCCCTGTGTTTTTGCTGTGTTGGTCAGCTTTTCATCTCTATGACAAATAGCTAATTAGGAGGAAAGATCTATTTTGTTCATGGTTTTGGGGTCTTTGAGTTCATAATCCCTTGGCCCCGTTGCCTTTGAATCTGTGATGAAGCATAGCCCCATGATGGAAGAACTAGTTGAAACCTGCTTACCTTATGATGACTGAGAAGCAAAGAGCAAGAAAAGGCCAGGGCCCTCCTATCTCCTTCAAGGACATTTCCCAGTGATTGCACTTCCTTCCTCCTGGCTTTGTGTCCTACCACCTCTCAGTAGTGCTAAGCTGAGGCCCAAGCTATTAACACATGGGCCTTTGGAAGCTCGTCCACATCCAAACTGTTGTCTATCAGAGATTCGGCTGGCCTTTAAGGACATACGTCGATTGAAAGGGAAAGATGAAAACCCAAAGAGAACGGGTATAAGTATTTCCTTTTAATTAGTTGATTTCTTCTTAGGTGATTTCCCAGATGTTCACAATGCATGCTCTGGCTCTCATCCCATCGCCTTACCACCCATGTCCACCCTACCTCCTCCCCACAAATCTCTCTCACACATTTTGTTTTGGAACTCACTGAGAGTAACCAGGGCCATGTGTGTGACCATGGGCTGAGAGTTATCCATTGGAGCCTGGTGGGCTCCCATGGAGCAGTGGGTATACAGCTAAAGATGGTGGTGGGGGGAGGAGGGAGACTGTCAATGTTTTGCCACTTTGGAAAAAGAGTTTGAGGATTTTGTGTGAAGTTAAATACATACATTCTCTATGATCTGGCAATTCTACTGTGCATTTAACCATATGTTCACAATTGTGTCTTCATTTAAACACATGCCTCGTTTGTGGGAGAATATTCAGAGTGGCTTTATTCATAATAGCCCCAAACTGGAAGCAACCCAGTGGTCCATGGAGAGGGGAGTGGATAAACAGATTGTAATATGTTACTAGAACCAACTACCCAAGCAGTGGATAGAAGAAACTACTGTCATGTCTGACAATGTGGGTAAGTGTGGCAATGTTATGTGGGTGAAAGAAACTTGTCAAAAATACAGCATGTGCTCTATTACCATGCTTATAAGAATTTCTAGAATTGGCTAAGCCATGGTGATAGAGAGCAGAATGGCGGTCCCTTTCAGGGATGAAAGGGTTGTTATTTAGGGTTCTCCGGAGAAACAAAACCAATCACCTGCATGTTAGAGGGGCTGTGGTATGTTGGTCAAGCAGAGTGAATACACAGCCAAGGACTGAAGTCTCATGATGGCGGGGTGTCAGCTGAGCCAGGGTACCTGGTAGCTGCCAATGTGAGAGAGGCTGGAAGGGAGAGAGACCGATGATCAGTGCGAAGGAACTGCCTGGAAGCTCCCTGGCAAATGTTGGTGAAGTGCGTCATGTTCAAAGCCTGAAGAACCTGGAGTCTATTGCTCACAGGTAACAACAGCAGCAAAATCGAAAAGGGGATCATGGGTCTGGAAGCTAACTTTGCTCTTCCTTCTGTTCGATTTTTAGATTTGTTTAAATGTTTTTTGGTTATATGTAAATGCATGTGAGACAGAGAGAGAGAGAGAGAGAGAGAGAGGGGAAGCACAGGTACTCATGGAGTCCAAAAGAAGGTACTAGACCCCCAGAACTGGAGTTACAGAAAGCTGTGAGCTGTCTGACATGGTGCTGGAATCAAACTCAAGTCCTCATAAGAGCAGCAAGTGTTCATAATGGCAAAGTCATCTCTCTCCAGACCTATTTTTTGTTGCTCCATCCAGGCCCTCAGCCTATTGGCTGGTGCCGTTCATGTTCAGGGCCAGTCACCCCCACACAGTTCCCTGACTCATGCTAATCTCTGCAAACACCCTCATCATACCCAGAAGATGCCGATTTAATAGGCATCTTTCAATCCAGTCACACTGCTACCCAAAGCTAAACCAGCACACACAGGGCAAAGGAACTCCGTGCAGTGACAGGGATAATTCCGTGTTTTAGGGAGGTCATGCATGGGCAAATCCCCTAATTTGTCACCTGCCATCACCAGGAACCTTAACACAACAGACGTTTCTTCTTCCATTTCTGGAGACTGGAGGTCCAAAACGATAGCAGGCATGATGGTCAGTCTTCATTGTTTATCTAGACGGAACCTGGAATCACCATGGACACACCTCTAGGAGTCTATGAAGGTGCTTCCAGAAAAGTCTGAGAGAAAAATCCACTTAAACGTGGGCATCATCATCCCGTGGGCCAGGATCCCAGGCTGAGTAAAAGAGAGAGCTGGGTTGAGGACTGCTCTCAGCACTCTCTGCTTCCTGTCTGTGGATGCAACGTGAGCCCACTGATTCATGGCTCTGCCTCCGCGCCTTGTGCACCGTGGTGCTCAGTCCCCTCAAAGTGTGAGCCAAAGGAACCCTTCCCTAAGCTGCTGTTTGTTGGGGAATCGACTACAGAGGAATGGCTCTTCTTGGGGACTCTGATTCCGAGGGAAGACGTGCCTTTGGCTAAGGCTTTAGTTTTTGGTGGTCCTTGGCCTACAGATGCCTCATTCTGACCTCTGCCGCGTATTTAAACGTCCCTTCCTTTTTAGCAGGGACACCATACCGGCTGAAGACAGACACCTGTAGGCTGATCCTAACTTGGTCAGCCCTGAAAACACCCTGCTTAAAAGTAAATTCACATTCCTAGGGAAGTAGGACACTTCTCTTTTTTTTTTTTTTTTGCAGGGGCGGAATTGAGGGACAACCAAACCATAACACACAAGCGTTTATCTGTCAACACCAAACTTATGAGAGGAGAATCTGTGACCTTGGCTTGGTGATGAGTTTTTAGATATAATACCCAAAAAACATGATCCGTGAAATAAAAAACTGATAAGTTGGATTTTATTAAAATTAAAAACTTCTGCGCTGTAAAAGGCACTGCTGTGGGGAAGATATTTTTTAAAGTACTCATCTTATAAAATGCTAGTATCTAAAATATCAATTAAGTCTTTAAATTTTTTTTTTACGTTCACATTTTTCATAAATACATTGTTTATATTTCAGAGGACAACTTGCTGGAGTCGGTTCTCTCCTTCCACCCACGTGGGTCTCAAGGGTCACATTCTGGCCACCAGGCTTGGCAGTAGGCACTTTCACCCACTGAGCCACTTGCTGGGCCTGGGCGGACAAAGAGCTCTTAAAACAACCATACGCAACAAATAATGTGATTGAACGCAGACGCCTCCTCCATAAAGAGAATCCCAGCCAGAAGCATATGAAAAGATGGTTATTGGCCATCCTTTGTCACCTAAGGACTGCACGTTAGAAACAGTGATGTAACCATAGGAATATGCGCACCTCTCAGAACTTGCAAACTAAACAATAAAGAAACACAAGGGCAGTTCCTGCTGCTGGTGAGGATCCAAGCAGTAAGAACTCCCAGAGACTGGTAGTAAGACGTCTTTTGAAGGACTCACAGAGCTGACTGTAGCCTTGCCAAGCATTCGTAATCACACTCCTGGCTGTGTGCCCCACACTAAAACCTTCCCATAAACACTCTGGGCAGCTTTATTGATGGCCAACACCACTGGAAAAGCCAAGTGTCCCTTCAGCAGGTGAATTCATCTATACACAGTGGTTCTATCTTGGAATGGAAAGTTATTTAGCAATGAAAAGACTTGAGCTACCAAGGCATGCAAAGACATTAATGAACCTTTTAAAAAATCGTTTGTTCTTTAAAAATCTTAATCTAAAATAGTTTTTACATTTGTGTATTTGTCTGTGTGACTGCATGCGTGTGGCATCTATGTGAGTGTATGTGTGTGGGCACCTGTGTGGAGGTCAAAGGACAATCTGTTGGAGTCCCTCCCCTCCATTCACCATATGGGCTCCTGGGACTTAACTCATACCATCAGGCTCGGGGGCAAACACCTTTACCCACTGAGCAACCTCACCAGGCCTACTTTAAATATGTGTGTATCTATCTATCTATCTATCTATCTATCTATCTATCTATCTATCTATCTATCTTATTGTATTTGTGTCATTGTATACACCAAATTTTGCATGTGGTCGGGGGAAAATCTGTGAGAGCTGATTCTCTCCTACCCTGTGGATGTCAGGAATTGAACTCAGGTTGTCACGCTTGCTGGCTGGCGGGCGCCTTTACTCTTGGAGCCACTTCATCGGCGGCCTCCTGCTCCTGCTGCCCCAGCCCATTTTTGAAACAAGGTCTTCGTATGTAGCCAAGTTTGGTCTCAAATTCACTCTCCTGCTTCAGCACTCCTGAGTGCTGGGATTATGGGCATGTGCCCCATGCCTGATGAATGAATTTTAGCTGTCTGATTGCTAATGTCAGAAGCTACTGCGTGGTTCTAATTTCACAACAGTCTGGAAAGAGCAAAGCTATAGCAAGGGTTAAGGGTCAAGTAGCTGTAGTCATTTTGGGGAAGGGTTGAACAGGTGAAGCAGAGAGGCCTTCAGAAGAGAAGAGAAGTCCAAGCAGTGTTGTGGTAGAGGCGATGCTGTGCCTTTACCACAGCTCACAGAACTTCACAGCTCAGAATGTGACTTAATGTACCCAAATTAAAAAAAAACAATCCAAGGAGATGAGATGGGATGTCACAGAGCAATCTAAATATATTACAAGTACATGAAAGAACCCCATGGAAACGGGAGGTAGAAAAAGGGCCTGTTCTCAATAATTTTAGAAATGAGCCGAGTTTGTAGAACGGAAGGTTAGAAGGCTGTAAATAAGCGTGTAACGGCAGCTGATAAGGTGGTTTTCCATGGGGTCTGCACCAGGGATCTCACAGGCTAAGCACACGCTGGAATGTGGCGGCTGGGTAAATGGATGGCGGCCGTGGAAGCGAGTACAGAGAGGCTACAAGTAGACAAGAGGAGGGCCTGAAGATCCCTGTTGAAACAGGTTAGAGCTGACTACAGTGTGAACCCACGTGCAGCTCAATATCAGAGCGATCTACAAAAATTTAGATTTGCGTAGGCCAGTGGTTCTCAACCTTCCTAACGCTGCGACCCTTTAATACAGTTCCTCGTGGTGTGGTGACCCCCCAGCCATAAAATTATTTCTGATGCTGCTTCATAACTGTAATTTTGCTACTTTTATGAATCATAATGTAAATATCTGATACGCAGGATGGTCTTTAGCAACCCCTATGAAAGGGTCTTTGACCCCCAAAGGGGTCTTGACCCACAGACTAAGAACCACTGGCATAGACACACATATGCATTTTTCTTTGTTAGCTGGGAGGGCCTAGAAGCTGGGACACATACAGGGCCGTACTTCATACCAACTCGTGGATTCTAAGCCCACTCTCCATTAAAAAGAACCAGTCGATTCTAAGACTAAGACAGAAACTATAGACTATGGGGCTGCGGAGACGTCTCGGTGCATAAGAGTGCTTGCTGGGAATGCGTGAAGACTTGAGTCTGGATATCCAATACTCACACATAAAGCCAAGTCTAGCCTGTAAGCCTGCAGTGTTGGGAGGGGCGGTGGAGGCAGGAGGGTTCCTAGGGATTCTCTGGCCACCGCAGCTGATGGAAACAGCAAGCTCCAGGTTCAGTGAGAGACCTTGTCTCAAAGAAATAAGATAGAGAGTTGTAGAACCAGGCACCAAATATTCTTCTCTGGCCTCTTCACCCGTGCACAAGAGGTGCTCCCCACCACACACATGCACATGTGTGCTTGCAAAGAAAACATATAATATGATGTTGGAGTCTCTTCTGGTAAAAGAAAATAAAGAGTACTAAAAAACACCCCCATACACACACACACACACACACACACACACACACACACACACACGAACCCCCAAACAAAACAAAGAAATGCCAAAAACACCACAGTGGTGTCAAAGTGTTGGGGAGCCAAAACCGAAGTAAATGCAATGAAAATAAAGAGTTTCAGACTCTAAAATAAATATCCATGGCTCATAGCGATAAAAAGAAGTCAACAGATAAATTTATATAGGGCGATCCAGAGAAAAATACCCGCCCAGAAGACTTGGGGAAGTACGTGCAGATGATCCATTCCTGCGGAGCTGGAGCCTGAGTTCCCGCTCCCACAGATAGGTCGGGCCGGAAGCATCGAGG
The DNA here is from genome assembly GCA_026225945.1 of Cricetomys ansorgei. NCBI lineage: Eukaryota > Metazoa > Chordata > Mammalia > Rodentia > Nesomyidae > Cricetomys > Cricetomys ansorgei. Next base: position 12,868,102 of record JAMJFZ010004114.1, read on the forward strand.
CTCCCACACCAAGAGGTAAGAGTGGGAGACCCACACAGGCTCTCGTAGCTGTGTGACCCAGGCAGGTGGATTTTCCTCTCTCAACCTCAGAATTCTCACCTGCAGGTCGGAGGTAATGGATCTCAAGTGCCTGTGGCGGTGGTTGTGAGGATTAGCTGAATACAAAGCCGGCGAACAGGTCTCAGGACACAGTGCTCAGTGAATTACAGCATTGTTCTTTCTAAAGCTGCCGTGTTCATCTGCTCGGGCTTCCGTAATGAAATGCACACTGCATGCTGGGTGGCTTAAGTAGTAAGAATTAATTTTCTCACAGTTCTGAACACTTGAAAGTCAAGGTCCAGCTGACTGGGGTTTGCAAGGCACTGGCTTGAAGAAGAAGACTTTATCCTCATGTGGCCTTCTCTTACTTGCTTGCAGAGAGAGAGAGAAAGAGAGAATAAGACTAAATCATCTTCTTATAAGGCCATGGGTTCTTAGATTTAGGGTCTCATCCTCTCTTCATGTAACCTTAGTTAAGTCCTAAAGCTCTATTTCCAAATATAGTCGCATCAGGGATTATGGCTCTAATGCTTGAATCGGGGTGGGGTGGAGCATGGGCACAATTCAGTCCATTCTATCTTTACCACTTGCTAACTACGTTGAGAAAATCTCTCAAGTTCCATGGGGCTTTTTTTTTTTTTTTCCTTTTCATTTAAAAAATTGAGGTATTATTTTTATCCAATAAAACACACACATTTTAAAATACTGCTAAGTGAGCTTTTTAAAGAAATAATCCTTTTTATTTTAGAATAGTTTTAGATCTACAGAAAAATTGAAAGGATGGTCTAGAGATTTCCCATAGACCCAGTAGCCAGTACCCCCGTTATTAAAACCTTACGTTAGCGGGATATCCTCAATGAGTGATTACTGGTGTGGTATCACAAACTAATGCACACCTTTATGTACATTTCCGTAGTTGTTACCTAGTGTCTCCTTTCTGTTCTAGTATTCCACTAGGACACTGTGTTCCATTTGGTCATCGTGTCTCCCTTTTGTCTGGGATTCCTTAGGCTTCCTTGTTTTGGGGGTGATCGTGACAGTTTTGAGTGCTGGTTAACCGTGACCATCCACTTCACAGGGTCTTGAATCACTAGTACCTCTGGGCATGTATATGAGAGGTTTTCTAGATTAGGTTAATTGAAGTAGGAAGACCCCCCACACACACACACCCTAAATGTGGGCGGCTCCATTCCCTAGGCTGAGGTCCCGGCTGAATAAAAAGGAAAATGCTAAGCAACGATATTCTTCTCTCTCTGCTTCTGACTATGAAGACGATGTAAGCAGCTGCTTCACCCTCCTGCCACCATGCTTCTTATCCCCATAGACTGAATCCATCACACTCAAAGCTGAAATAAACCCTTCTTTTCTGAAATTGCTTCCTGTTGGGTATTTGGTCATAGTGACAAGAAAAGGAAATAATATGAGTGTTCAGGGGTTTTGTAGACTCCTCTTCTTCAGGACTTCTGCTGTTTGGCTCGTCTCTAGACCGTGCATGTGAGTTTCAGAGCAGAAAACCACAGGGGGTAAGGTGCCATTTCACCCCATCATTAAAACGGTGTATAAGCAACAGGACTATGTCACCCAAGTGAGGTGGTTTGTCAGATGTCCTCAGTTGAACTCTCTCTCCTCCCACCCACTCTCTTTTCTACATGGTTCTCTTCGAATGAAGTCACTGGGCACAGTCCATCCTGGGAAGCTATGCCCTATATCCTTGAGATTTAGGATTCTTCTGTGTGTGGAATGTATCTCTTTGCTATTCTCCATCCCCCCATATTTATTTATGTCAGTGAGGGCTAACATAAGTTCATTTTATTTGGGGGATTTTATATCAAATATTTTTTATAACTTTGGTTCCCATGTCCTCTTGACAAGCTCCCACTCTCTTCCCCCTTCTTCTTTCCCCCCTCTCCTTCCCCCCATATGCTTGTGCCAAGGGAGAGGGAGAAAAGTCCAGGACAAGGTACAACCCCTAAGGACATACTTACTACCAGTGTGTCCTTCATCTAGCTAAGCCCTACCTTCTAAAGTTTCCAGAACCTTGGAATAGTGCCACTGGTTAGGAACCAGGAATTCAATGCATGAGCCTGTGTATGTGTGGGGGGGGCATTTTATTCAAGCTGTAACATTTTATATCAATCCATAACATATAGAATGCTGGAGTATAGGCTCAACTGGCCAGAGAAGGAGCCTAGGGGAGAAACAAAGGCAATTCCTCACCAGCCCCAAAGCATCTGGCCACTGGAGCCTTCACTCTGCTGCTGTAGCTTAGATCTTCCAAGTTCTCCCAAGGGCATAGCTCGGGTCTTCGTCTTGAGCATATACTTACTATTGAAAACTCAAGGCTGTTTTATTTTATTTTATTTTTTGATTTAAAAGAAATTTGAAGAAAGGTGGTTATAGCCTTTTTTTTTTACACTTTTATTTATTTAGTGTGAGTGTGAACATAGGTGCACACTCGTGCCAGAGCACGCCTATGTCATATGTCACATGCCCTATGTCATTGGGCAACTTGTAGAAGCTTGCTTTCTCTTTCTACCGCCAAGGTCCCTGAGATACAGCTCAGTTTTTAGGCCTTCGTCTGCTGAGCCACCTCTCTGGCCTCATTTTGGTTTTATTTGACAAGTTTGACTTTGAACATCATACAACTTGAATTAATTTTTTTTTCACATTTTATTAGTTTATGGGCATGTATGTGATCGTGCCACACAGCGTGCACATGGAGATCAGAGGACAACGTGGGCGAGTCAGTTCTTTTTCCCTCCACTATCTGAGCCCCAGAGACCGAACTCAGGTCATCAGACTTGGCAGCAGGCGTTTTAACCAGCTGAGCCGCCTCACTGGTCCGTAAGACAAAGACTCTTACACCCAAAACCATAAGTAGGGAGGGATCCATGATGATGTAAGTTTATTTTCCTTCCCTGAAATAGATGGATCAGATGGGAAGGTGGAGAGTAGGAGGGGAGTATGTCTGGAGCTTGGATGCTGGTCCCTGAGAAGAGGCTGAGCCCTCCTGTCTGTTTGGGTTAAATCTTCGGTTGGGTGGGTGTACGGCTGCAATCACAGGAGCCTGGAGAAAAAGTCAGATTTGCTACGGGAAGATGGGTGGGTTGTGAAACCTCGTCTTACTTTACTTTCTACTGCTGAGATAAAGACCATGACCAAAGCAACCTGGGGAGGAGAAAGTCTGTTTGGATTATACATCTGGACCACAGTCCAACATGAGGGAAATCAAGGCAGGAACTTAAACAGGGGAGGAACACCGAGGGAGGAGCTGAAGCAGAGGCCGTGAGGGAATGATGCTCAGTGGCTTGCTCCCCGTGGCTGGCTCAGCTTGATTTCTTATGCAACCCAGGACCATCTGCCCAAGGGTGGTACTGCTCAGTGGGCTGGACCCACCCACATCGACCCTCCCACAACAAATCAAGAAAATATCCTCACAGGCTTGCCTACACACCAATCTGATGAAAGCATGTTCTCATCTGAGGTTCCCTCTTCTCAGATGATCCTAGCTTGTGTCAAGTTGACAAAAACTAGCCAGCATAAGTAACAAATAGGAGGAGGAGGAAGAGGAGGAGGAGGAAGAAGAGGAAGAGGAAGAGAAAGAGGAGACAAGGAGCAGGAGGAGGAGGAGGAGGAGGAGGAGGGGAGGAGGAGGAGGAGGGGGGAGGAGGAGGAGGAGCAGGAAAGCCTGGTTTCTCCAGATGTAAATGGTAGTGACCTAGGCTCTCAGCCTAAGCTCTAGTCCCACCTACCATGGAGGTAGGGTGGCAGCAGCTGACTAAAGGCACAGCTAGATGGGCTCTGTGTCTATAGGGTAGCAGCCTGTCCTTCCCAGTGTGTTGAGAGGAAGGCAGACAACAATCTCTGTAGCCCCAAGAGGAGAAGGGTTGGGAGATCTGAGGATGAAGCGCAGGGGTGTGTACCCTCCTGGCAGCCATCCTCAGCTGCAGACTATGAAGTGGGGTGTGGGCTAGGGTTCAAAGTTGTTATCACAGAGCAGAACGGGAGGCTAGACCGTGGTGGCACAAATCTGTGAACTCCATTCCCTCAGGTGGCAGAAGCAGGAGAATTTCAAGTTTGATTTAAGACTGGGCTACATGGTGAGATCCAGGCCAGCCTAGGTTACATGGCAAGTTCCTAAACGCCAACACCCGGAGCCTGAGGAGTTAGCTCGGTCAGTAAATGCTCGCAATGCAAGCACGAGGACCTGAGTGCGCTTCAGATCACACACAGGAAAGCTGAAGCTGTGACCTGAGCCTGGAATCCCAGCTGGAACGGTAGTGATGAGCAGAGCCCTGGGGCTTGCAGCCCTGTGACTCCAGGCCGGTGAGCGACCCTGACTCAAAACCAGCACAGGACAAGGAAATAAAACACCAAAAAAAACGAAGACTAATGATGACCGAGAAAAGCCACCCAAGGTAGATTTCTGTCCTCCTCGACATGTGCACACATGCACTGCCACACACCGGAACACAGAGAGAGACAGAGACAGACAGACAGAGAGACACACAGAGAGAAAGACAGAGACAGAGAGACAGAGACAGACAGAGATAGACAGAGAGAGATAGAGAGAGATAGAAACAGAGAGAGACAGACAGAAACAGAGAGAGCACAGACATTAGGGGAAGAGGAAGTCCTTCACAATTGGCCTGCAAATCAGGGCTCATACTCTGCCTATGCTCAGTCACCATCTCCCCAACCAAGGTCAACAGAAGAGGGGAAAGGAGAGGGAAGGGAGTCACACCCACTCTAAATCTGGAAGTGCAGGCTCAACCTTGTGTTATCCAGTTTAGGCTTCGAGTCTCACAGAAAGGTGAGCCAGAGCAAAGTAGCCATTATAACAACGCTAATAAGATTGTAATAACACTAATAACATTGTAACAACACTAATAAGAATAGCGATAAACGCACGTGGTGCTGAGCCCAGATACCGCATGTGCGCTAGCTCTTTTACCCATCCTGGTAACATGTCTGAGGTGGGCACATTTCAGCACACCTGAGTTCTATGACTGTCATTTGTGGAGGTTAAATGTTGGCCAGCTTTTTTACATGTGTTAGTTCATTGCACTCCTTTTTCCATGTGAGGAGGTGAGGTTTTACTCGAGAGATTTCCCGGGCTATGGAATTGGTCGGCGACATGTCTGTGCTTGAGTCCGGGACTTCAGCCGTCCGACTTCTTTCCACTGTGCTGCCTGTGTCCAATACAGACAGTTTTAAAGCGGCTCAGTTGGTAGAGTGCTTCTGAGCACACACTAAGCCCTGGTCCCAGCCCCAGCATTGCACAAACCAGACCCAGGACATGTCTGTAATCCCTGCACTTGGGAGGTAAAGGCAAGAGGAACAGAAGCTCAGGGTCATCCTGAGCTACATAGTGAGCTTGACGTCCTGTCTCAGAAATAAATAATAAATAAACAGAAGTATTGAACTTGGTGTCTTACTTTAGAGAATACTTACTTAGGGATAAGGCCGGGCGTTTAAATGTTATTGAACAAAGGGGTGAGGGAGCAAGGGGGAGGAGAATTGAATGAAGGTAAAGAAAAAAAGATAGAATTCTTTCCGTCATCTTTCTGGGCTGTCACCATGGTGGGCATGAATGTCCTGGCCTCCTGAGTGCTGGGACTAAAGGCTTGTGCCACCATGCCCAGTTTGCTTAGCTTCTTGTTTTGGTTGCTAGAGATTGTTGTCTGACCTGTAGAAACCGGGGCTGAGATTGTTGTGCAACTTATAGATAGGGGCTACAGACTGTTCTAGTTCTGTATGCGATCTAGCCAGCGCTCATTTGTATATTCAATTTCTCAGTACTTCAAAGAGGACACAAGAGGGGAGTTTTATTGGAATAAATTTAAACATTTCAATGAGTAAAAACAGTAGAGGCTTATAACTCATTCAGTTAAAAAATGATTTGTGAGTTTATTTTTATACAAATGAAAGAAAGCAAGAGAAGGAAGATTGCTCTGCACTCTTCCTTTCAGTATGATACCAACTAAAATGTACAGAAAGCTCGACAGAATAAGAGATTGAGGGTGGGGCTGGAGAGAGCTCATTGGCTAGGAGAGTGCTTGCCGTTCTTATCGAGGACCTGGGTTCAATTCCTGGCACCCATATCAAGCAGCTCACAAATGTCTCTAACTCCAGCCTCAGGGAATCTGATGCTCTCTTCTCACCTCTGTGAGTATCTGTATTCTTGGGCACATTCCCATATACAGACACAGACGCATAAAATTTTAAAATAATTTTTAAAAAATAGAATATTTTTTACAGTAATTGATTCAGATAAACATATCAATGGATGTAAAAATGTTGGAGTTAATACTTCACTGGGCTCCAGGTCAAAGTGTCTCCCACAGACCACTAATGGAAAGTGGAGGAAGCTCACTTACAGTGGGGCAGTCTGGTGGGTACCATATTTATTAGGTATGAAGGTGGACAGCACCAGAGAAAGATGACGTCAGGTCATCATGGCTGGCACCTCAGAAGAACACGGTGTGAGGTCTGTTGCGTTCATACCAGAAATGGTACTTCCAAATCTCATCACAAGAAAGCAGCAGTCTACCAAACACCTGCTCTGGGTACTTCAGTGCCGTAAAAAAACAAAGAATGGCTGGGGGCAGACCCAGGTGAAAGGGAATTGAACAGCTACGGTAACTACCCGAAAGGCATAATCCCGGCTGGAGGCTGGGTGGAAAAGGTTGTAGTCGCTAGGGTCGCTTGAGATACTTGGGCAAATTAGAATGCAGACCATCTCTCAGTGAACATAGTGTGCTGCATAGTTTTATGTCAACTTGACACAAGCTAGAGTCATCTGAGAGGAGGGAGCCTCAACTAAGAAAACGCTTCCATTAGTTCTGGCTGTAGGCAGGTCTGTAGAGCATTTTCTTAATTAGTGATTGAAGGAGGAGGGCCCAGACCATTATGGGCGGTACCATCCCTGGGTTCTATAAGAAAGCAGGCTGAGCAAGCCAGTAAGCAGCACGCTCCATGGCCTTTGCAGCTTCTCCTGCCTCTAGGTTCCTGTCCTGTTTCAGTTCCTGTCCTGACTTCCTTCAGTGATCAACAGTGATGTGGAAGTGTAAGCCAAATAAACCCTTCCCTCCTCAGCTGGCTTTGGTCGTGGTGTTTTATCACAGCAATAGTGACCCTGACTAGGACAGATAGTGTCTATGGGATATTCCCTGGCTTTTAGAGGACAGGAACATAAATGGTTAGTGGTGAGGGGCCATGGATGTCTGCAACTTATCTTTAAATGGGTCAGAAAATGACAGTACATCTACATTTGTAGAGAGAAAGAGTTCACACCAACATGGTGAGGTGCTGGGATGGTTGACACTACCTTTTCAACTTGATAGGTTCTAGAACCACTTAGGAGAGGAGTCTCTGGGCGTTCCTGTGAGAGATTCTCTAGATGGGGTGAACTGAGGTAGGAAGACCCATTTTGGCTGTGGGCAGCACCGGTCTGTGGGTTGAGGTCCTGGACTGAATGAAAAGAACCAAGCACTGGTGTTCATCTCCCTCTCTGCATCCTGACACAACGGGACCAGCTGCCTCATGCTCCTGCTGATCGTGACTTCCTACCATCATGAGCTGTGAGCCAAGACAAACTCTTTCTCCCTTAGATCGTCCTGGCCAGGGCGTTTTGTCACAGCAAGGAGAAATAGACTAATCCGACTGCTAAACAAGCCGACACAAATAAAGAGTAAGTAAATGCGTTTTGTAATTTTCTCGGAGATTTTCAAAATAAAGTGCTTAAGGCATGCAAAAATGGAGGTGGGAGGGGGGGTCACTGTGTTGAATATTTCTGGCAGGTCAAATAACAACTTAAGAGTAGCCACTGGATTTGGAGACACAATGGTCACTAGTGGCCTTAACAAGCAGCCTTCGAGATAGGGGATAGAGTTTCATTTGGCAGAGTTTGAGAAAAGAATGTTAATACCGGCAGTAAAGACGGTGATTTAAAACAAAAAGTGTTTTTAGGGTAGAATTGAATGAAATTATAAGCTGGCTCTGATTCTGCTCTTTTGTTCTAATTATTAACTAGTAGCTATGACTATTTAAGCCCAGCTAGCTTGGATTTATTCCCAGAGCTACATAAAATTCTTTTCATTGATCCCAGACATTTAGGTTGCTCCATTGATTCTATTGACTCTGTTGTCAAAAGCTTAGGGTGACTCCCCTGCCTGCCGAGGTTGGGGAAGTCCCGGGAAGTCTTCTGAATCCTCTGACTCTCAGATCACCAACGGGACTCTGCTGAGAGCAGAACATCATCCTCCCCTCCAGTGTGGACCTTCTCAGCTCACCCAGAGGGGAAGAAACTGACATAGCATGAAACTGTAGCCACCAAAGCACACAGACCAAGGCCTCACCCTCCACAGTGGGCTTCTACCAACCCTAAAAATGGTTGTAATCAGCTCTTCACCTTCTCCAGTTCCCTCTCTGGGGATACAAATTAATTCAAGGTTACAGTTCATTGTTGAGATGCAGACAGATACTTGTGACACAGTAGATGCTATTGTATATATTCTTTTTGTTAGAATCTTAAATTTTCCCAGCATTGCAAAAACAACAACAACAACAGCAAAAAAGTTCTCAAATTTAAGTTTATACCAAGTTTTTGCCTCTAAGGAACACAGGCTTTCTTCCAAACAGAGCATTTCAATTCCACCTACTGACTAAAGGCTTAATGGTAGCAGTGTGAGGGCTAGCGAGATTGCCCAGTGGCTTCAAACTCCTGATGACCTGGGATGCACATAAAGCACCCACTACGCATAGTTGCCCCCTGACTTCCTCCTGTGCACCAGGGCTCTTACTCCTACTCCCCCTGCAATAATAAATAATTAAAACAATAGTAGGTGGTATGCTCCTTTCCTTACACGTCAATTCAAAACAAATTTGCTGGGGCTGAAGAGCTGGCTCAGCTGTTAAGAGCACTGGCTGCTCTTCCAGAGGGCACAGGGTTCAATTCCCAGCACCCACATGGCAGTTCCAGGAGATCTGATGCCCCCACACCAATGCACATAAAATAAAATAAATGATAAAAAAAAGAAACTAAACAAACAAACAAAAACACAAATTTCCCTATTCTATGGTTCAAAGAATTGATGGTCAGTACCTCTGTAGGACTTATCCAGTGTCTAAAGCGTAATGTTTTTGTTAAGGATGATCAGAAAATACCAACGCCCCAGAGGCAAAGCCCTTTTCGACTTCCAAATAATCCTATCAGTTTCAAAGCTCATATCTTAACAATGCTAACTTATTCATTCCTCATGTCAGATCTGCCAGGTAGCTTCATTGTTCCCATTTTACAGATGAAAAAGCAGAGGCTGAGAGGTGAAACCCAAAGGATCGAAAGGCCAGGATTAATAAACTGTTTTTTCTATTATGTCAATCTGCCTTCAGAGAAAAGTTTTGCTTTCCTCCATTGCCCAAAGGAACGAAGATCTAAACTTGCAAATATTTTCTCTTGTGTGTGTGTGTGTGTGTGTGTGTGTGTGTGTGTGTGTGTGTGTGCAGGCATGCACATCATATAGCATCCTATGGAGGCTGGAGGCAACCTCAGGTGTCAGTCTCACCTTCACCTTGTTTGAAGCTGGTCTTTTGTTGTTCCATCTGTGTGTCTGTGTATACCAAGCCAGCTGGCCCCAAGCCCCCAGGGAATCTCCTGTCTCGACGTCTCATCTTGCCAGAGGAGCACTGGGATTCCAGATGTGTGCGACCATATCCAGCTTTGCATGGTTCTGGGGCTCCAAACCCGGGTCCTCATGCCGGCACAGCAAGCATTTTACCTGATGAACCATCATCCCCCTGACTTGCAAAAATGGAAGACTCAGATACGAACGCACCATACTCAAGAGGGATCTACAGCCAGGCTGTGTGAAAAACTAATCTTGTGAATTGTATCGTACTTTCAGTGCATCAGCTTTTAAAGTTATTCCTAAAGCAAATTCTTTTGTGTTTGTGGATATGAGTCTTCATCTACGAAACCTATTTGTCCACTGCCAAAATCACCTGCTCCCGGCTCTCCCCAAAATGGATGCAGAGATGATCGTGCAGAAGATGGGATGTGGAGGAGAACCCTGCTTAAAGAAGGCGTCACTGACCCATAGGAAGCATCCAAGATAACAGATAAATGAAGCCAACTCACAACCAGCTGTGCCCTCATGTCAGCTGGTTCAAACCACCCTCGCTGGCCCACTTTCACAGATCAACTTGCTTAGACCCCCTTCCTTCTCCTAGCTCCTCCCCATTTCCAGACCAGGGCTCTGCAGCCAGTGTTCATGTCCGTCTTCTCAAGTGCAATAGGCTCCCTTCTCACCCAGCAAGTTCCTTCCCCCCTGAAGCTGAGCTGGGACTGGTTCCATGTGCACGACTGCAAAAGGCCTGCAGAGCACAGCCTTGTGGTACAAACTGTGCAGATCCCTAGGCCAGAAATATGACCACACTTAGGCGCTGCACTGAGGGATTTTTTTTTTTTAATCAAAAAGACTGAATTTACCTTCCCTGAGGTGGCACCTGTTGTCTCGGGGAGGGGCTGAACTCTCCATCACAGCATGAGTGGACTGACCACAGGTCTCTTCCTCTGCCTCGGAGTTCTCCCAAAGCCTGTAAAAATCGTCTTTCAGTCTATCCTTACGACATAACACTCTGTAAGGCGAGGAAATCCTTCCGTCACGCGTTAAAGGAGAAAGTTAAGATTAGCCTCTACTCAGAAGATCACAGTCTCTGAGTCACTCAGTTTGACAATAGCAGACTTCTAAGGAAATTCCAATTCTCCACACAGGAGACAGGAATACAGACTGAGAAGAACAGAGATGGCGCCAGGCAGCTTCCTGTGCCTTCTAGAGGACACTGCCTCATACAGCCTCCTTGTCACAGCCCCAGATCAGTGAGTGAAAAAGAGGGAAGGCAGACCTGCCAGTCAGTCAGGCATCCAGGTCCTCCTAGGAGCTTGCCTGGTCCCAGTTAAAGCCCTCCCAGGAGGCTTCTGTTCGCGTCATTGCTGCCACCTGCACTCCTCTACCATGGACAGCGCCCTGAGCTCCAGTCCTCGCTGCCAGCAGCTGGAGACCGCCTTATTCTGCAGCTGACTTTTCTGGTAGTCGCCCTGTCAAGTGATTAGCCAGCTTTAAGCATCAGGAAGCACATGACGGTCACAGAATGAGCGCCTTCACTAGGAATTGGCTTCAAGGTCATCACGTTGGGAGTTCCCATTCAACCGAGGGCTAGAGAAACGAAGATGGATAGGATGGTTCCTGTGCTAAGGCACTGGCAATACCTGTCCTACGGTGCTCATAACGTGGAGTCGATAGAGACAGACGTGAACAGAGGGTTGCTATGTCACACCATCAGTACCGTGATAGAGAAACGTGGGCTTCTGGGGACCCTGCTTGACACATTCAAAGAAGAAAGGACAGGGGTGAGGGAAGGCACTCCATTGTGCCCATTGTTTGAGCTAAACCTCAAGGGATGAGCAAAAGCTTGCCAATATGTATATGGAGCATCTGAACAGCTGAGAGAGCTGACAAAGATGGGAGAAAGTCTGGCCAGTTCAGAAATACTGGTCACTTGGATATCGAAGAGAAGGAAGAGGAAAACGTGCCCCTGGAGAGGAAGACAGAATGAAAGTATAAAGAGTTTGTTTAGTCAGCGAAGGAATCAGGCTAGTGTCCTAAGGTGCTGGGACCAGCTGGAAAGTCTTTGCAGCAACTTCCAAGAGAAAGGCCAAGGGTTTAAATAACGGAAGAGGCTGTGGGAATAGAGATGGAGGGTGTGTCTTCGGACATCCTTTTGAAAACTGAAGCATAACATCTGATGATAAAGCTGGATATAATGCCAGCACTAGGGAGGCTGAGGCAGGAGGACAGTGAGTTCCAGACCAATGTGAGCTAACAATGAGATTTTGCCTCAAAACAATAATAACAGAATAATAATAGTAATAATAACAATATTGTGATAAATATAAATATTAGACAAATCAACAGAAAAAAAAGACTACTATGGAAGAAATAAAAGGAAATCCAGTTTTTTTAAAAAGGTATTTTCAAACATGAATATAAGAAAACAATAATCAAAGGTCTAATTTTTAAAAAAGGATACAACCACAACAAAAACCAAAAAGACAAACAACAACAAAAAAAACCCACATCAGGATGGAGAGATGTCTCAGCAGTTAAAAAGTGTGCACTACTCTTCCAGAAAACTTGGGTTTGGTTCCTAGCACCCACTACAACCACCTGTAACTCCAGTTCCAGGGACTCTACTGCCCCCTTCTGGCCTCTGCTGGCACTGCATGCATGTACACACACACACACACACACACACACACACACACACACACACACACTATAGAATAGAAAATAGAAAAGCAACGCTTTCAGAGCTGAAATCAATGCTGAATATATAACCGAGAAGATTTTTCAACTATGGAAGAACAAAAAAGGAGGAAAAATGAAATCTCATCCCATGGTTTTATTTTTAATCATTCATTCCTAAATTTTTAATTCAATTGTTTGTGATGTATAAATTTGGAGGATAAATTATTTGCTTTTTTTTTTTTTTTTAAGATTTTTTATTTACTTAGTGAATTGCTGTGCTTGTATGTGTTATATGCACCACATGGTTGCAGGCTACTGTAGAGGCCAGAAGAGGGCACCAGATCCCCTGGAGGTAGAGTTACAGGAGGGTGAGCCATCCAATATGGGTGCTGGGAACTGAACCCAGGTGGTCTACAAGAACAGCCAGTGCTCTTAACTGCTGAGCCATCTCTCCAGCCCCAGGGCCTGGCTCTTTCACTTAGTTTCTAAGGATCAAAGTCAGTTCTTTGGCTTGAAAGGCAGGAGCCTTGCTGACTAAGCCATCTCCCCAGTCCTTGAATTCCTTCCTTGCATCTTAACATCTACAGCGTCTCTTTCCTTTCACGATATTAGCAATTTGTGTTTCTACTCCTTTCTTTTCGATTCATTTAGCTGGAGGTTTGTTGTTTGTTTGATAAATTTTTTTTGATCTTTTCAAAGAACCAGATTTGAGGTTCATTGAGTTTTCTTTCCTGTTTGTTTTCTATATTATTGGTTTTCACTGTTTTTCTACTTCTGGTTTTTTTGTTTGTTTGTTTGTTTAAGTTTAGTTTAGTTTAGTTTTGAGACAGGCTCTTTCTCCATAGCTTTGGCTGTCCTGGAACTCACTACACAGATCAGATTAGCCCTGAACCCACAAAGTTCCACCTAGAGTGCTGAGATTAAAGGTGTGTGTCACCATACCTGGCCACTCCTATTTATCCTAATTTGTCTTTTCCCCTCTGTATTCTTAGGCTAAAGTTAGATAATCAATACAAGTCTCCCTTCTTTAATACAAGCACTTAAAGTCAGAAATATCTCTACAAAAGCTGCTTTGGCTACACACACACAAATTGTAGTATGTGATGTTTTTCATTTCCAGGTCAAAATATTTTCATATTTTCCTCATGCATTTTTCTTTGACACTGTTTAATTTGCAGATATTTGGGGAGTTCTTAGACACTTTGCTTTGTTACTGTTTTCTAATTGGATTGTGTTTTATTTACACTCTGCATGTTTCGACTTTTTTAAATGGGGAGTTTTTAATTCGCTAAACATGGTCAATTTTGTTCCCGGTCATTTTTCTTCTTCTGAAGTAGCATTTTTCTCTCAATGCCAGAAAGATCAAATTGGCTGGTCCTGCTGTTTTTAACTCCATATTGTATTTTTTTAAAGTGTACTTTAAGATTCTATTATTTAGTGTATTTTCAGGGAATTCACACTGGAGGCCAGAGATTGAGCCAGTTCTGGGTTCTGCGAGAAACCTGGCTCAGTAAATAAGGTAGAGAGCCCGGAGCTGGCTCTTTCTGCTAGACTGCCTGACCTGCAATCCTCCAGGATCCACCTGTCTCCTCCAGCATTACAGACTACTGCACCTGGCTTAAGTGCAGTACCTTCGTTAAAGCCAGGTCTTTATGCTTCTACAGTGAACACCCACCGTGCCCACTGTTTGCTTTGTGTTTTAAAGCTTTGTTTTATGATGCACTTAGGGTCGCTCTGTCTTGCTAAAGAGCTGATGCTCTCATCTTTGTGAATAACACTAATCACATTCCTTCTTCCACAATCTGCTTTATCCAGTGTTAATTCAACTTTTTGAAACTCCATCTATCTTTTGATTAGTGTTTACTGGGTGTGGTGGTTTGAAGAGGATTGGCCCATTGGGAGTGGCACTAGGAGGCATGGACTTGTTGGAGGAAGTATGTCACTGGAGGTGGGCTTTGAAGTTTCAGAAGCTCAAGCCAGGCTCAGTGTCTCTTTCTTCCTAGTGCCTGCTGATCAGGATGTAGAACTCTCAGCTTCCTCTCCAGCACCATGTCTGCCTGTGTGCCACCATGCTTCCTGCCATGATGATAATAAACTAAATGTTTGGAACAATAAGCCAGCCACAATTAAATGTTTTTTTGTTTTGTTTTGTTTTTTCCTTTGTTGCTGTGGTTATGACGTCTCTTCACGGCAATAGAAACCCTAACTAAGACACTGGGTTTGGAGAGATGGCTCAGAGGTTAAGAGCACTGGTTGCTTTTCCAGAGAACCCAGGCTAGATTCCCAGCATCCACATGGCAGCTCACAACTATCTCTAACTTAAGTTTCAGGGACCTTCCTCTCTCTTCCGATCCCTGTGGCACAAGGCCTGCACATGGTACACAGACATCCATGCAGGCAAAACACCAGAACACAAAGATGAAATAACAAAATGAGAAATGAAATAAAAAAACAACAGAAGTTTTAACTGACGTTTATGTATTATGTCTTCTGTTTTTTGCATTTTGAGTGGATTTTCTATAGACATCGTACAGTTGCTCTTGTAACTGATAGTGTCTGCCTTTCGGTTGGACATTTACATTCTATGGCCTATATTCCGATGTGGTGCTGATACAGTGCCACTGCAGCCTACTGTCTCGCTGTTTGTTGTCTATTTGCCTTGTCTGTTTTTTGTGCCTGTTATCCTCTTTTCCAGATTTTTTTTTACTATCTCAATAATACTACTGACTTCATAGATACCACTATTTTGCAATAGTTTCTCCAACATTTCCAGGGTGCGCAGTCTATGGCCTGATATTACACCATTTTATGTACAATATAAAAAGTTAATGATAGAATATGCTCACTTCTTGGTCCCATTCTTCACAATATTGTTACCATATGTTATTGATGTATGCATGCTGACTCCCTGATACAATATTTATTTTTCCTTTAAACAGACAACTACCTTTTAAGGAAATTAAAAAGGGACAGAAAAATAATTTGATATTTATTATTTCTAGCAGTCTTCACTCTTGTGTACACCGTGTCCTTACCTGCTCTCATTTCTCCTTGGCCTGAACAGCTATCTTTAATATTTATGCTGGCAACAAATTTTCTTTGTTTAGGAAAATTTTTATTTTACCTTTATGTTTGAAAGCTGTTTTCAATGGGTATAGGATTTGAAATTGATGGAACGGGTTGATTGGCTTGACCATTAAAGCTATTACTCTGATGCCTCCTGGTTAGTTTCTGAATAGAAGCTTACGAATATTCTTAAAGGGGTCCATTCATATGCAGTGCGCTTTTATGATTGAGGTGTCTTTAAGATTTTTCTCTAAGATTTGCTTGTGATGTGTTGTCCTGGTTAATTTTTATTGGTGACCCGACACAGCCTAGAGTCACCTGGGAAGAGAGACCCTCAACTGAAGAACTGTCTGAATGAGATTGATGTGCTCATGGTACAAGTGTGGGTACGTGTGTTCCATGGCACGTACGTGAGGTCGGAGGACCTCAGGTGTGCATCTTATCTCCTGCCGTGTTTAGGAGAGGGTCTCCTGTGTGCAAGGATAACTGGCTTCTGGGGATTCTCATGTTTTCTGCCTCCCATCTTGCTGTAGAAGCGCCGGGATTACAGACCTCTACCCCATCTGGTGTCACATAGCTTCTGAAGATGTAAACTCAAGTCCGTACATTTGCATGGCAAGCACTTTACCGACTGGGTCGCCTCTTCGGCCTTCAGACAGAACATGAACTTTGTAGATGACAATGTTGGATCACAATGTGAAAAGCCTGGACATTCCTGAATGAGCCTAGGATCACACACAGGCACACACACACACACATACACACACACACACCTGTACTGGTACTCCTCTGCCTCTGGCTTCCTGTGGCTTCCTTCCCTGTTTTGATAAGCAATCCTGTATTCTATGCAGAGACTTACTTCTCTGCCACTGCTTTAAGGTGGCAAGCTTCTAAAGGGTAAGGACTCTCTTATTCTTAATTACTCTGACCTGTAGGTAGCGGAACGCACACTCCACACCAAAGGCTTGCTAGGTAATCGCTCATTGAGTAAATGGCTGAATGAATATCTGGGATGAAAAGCACTGAGTGCTGGCTAAGGAACCTGAGCTGTGGAAGGCAAAAGAGAGAGACAAGAGGCAACTATCTGGAATCCTATTCCCCTGTGTCCAAAGAAAGAGAGAAAGGGAACTGGGGGAAAGCCTAGAAGTAGGCGACCTTGTTAGTTCCCAACAAGAGTCACTGCCCTGCCCTGAAATGGTTAAGGTGGCCAAGGCATCTGCCTAGGCAGAGGAGAAATTTCCCTGTCCTTGCCTAAGTGAATGGCTGGGATTAAAGTGACAGCCCACCTTAGTGATGGCGGCATAATTGGTTGTTCAGCTCTGTCCTTGTCAGAGCCTGACAGTTCTGCAGATGCCCTGCTCGGCTCTCCAAAGGTTAGCCTCAGCTGTGTGGCTGTTCATTAATCATTCCTCCTTGACAGGCCTCGGTGCAGCCCACAGCTGCCACACCGGCCCCCTGGGCCCCACCCAGCACGGCCAAGCTGGAAGCAGCCTGAACTCCCTGAAGGACCTGTCCCGACATGGAAAGACAAGCAGCCCGTGTCCCCTCATCCCTGCCTGCCGCCACTGCTGAGCAGGAAACACAGATAAAGGAATTTCCCCTGGGCTCCTCTTTCCTGGAACTAGGGTCTGAATCACCATACAAGCTCTCCTGACATCCTCGACTTTATCTGCTCTTCCCTGGAGCTTCTTAAGGAGATGGAGGCAACTCCAGCCCAAGAGTTCCAGAAAGAAAAGGAGGTCAGTGTTGCCAAAGGGCCTGGGCCCTGAGCACAGCCTGAATCACTCAACTTCCAAGCTGTAGATTCCACACATGGTTCCAGATGGTTGTGAAACACTCCTTGCTACTTGGAAGAGGGCATTCGTGTTTGAGCGGAGGTTGGTCAAACTCTCAGAGTGTTAGGGAGAGGGCTACTTTTCTGATTTTTGGGGCAGAATAAGCTAGAATCAAGTTGGGGATTCCAATCCTCTGGTTTAGAGAAAGCACCCCTCTTCCCTGGCTTCTCCTTTACTCTTTCCCCTTTTCTCCAAACTCAGCATTGTGAGGTGAGCTGAGGAAGGTAACTGGGATTCTCAGTAGACCTTTGTGAGCTGGATGGAAGGCAGCAGGATTCAGGCAGGTGCAGGGAGGGGGGCCGAGAGTGGGTGGGGCAGAGAGGAGTCATTCTGAGGCAGGAGTAGTGGCCAAGGGAACGATGAGATCAGAGTTCCGACATTTTGTGGGAGCATGCACTCAAGGGAGCACTCACTTACACACTCATGCATGCATTCACGCACGCACGCACTCACGCACACATGCATGCTTGTGCATTTGGAGCCCACACGACCAGATCTGGTGTCATCCCTCAGTTTGCCATCCAGCTTTGTTTTTGGAGTTAGGATCTCTCACTGGCTTGGATATCACCAAGTAGGCTAGAAAGGCTGGCCAGAGAGCCCCAGGGACCTGCCTGTCTCCACCTCCCCGCACTAGGATTACAAAGTGTACCACAATGCCTGGATATTTTTTTTTTTGTCTGTCCCGTGAGGAGAGAACTCAGGTTGTCCTGTGTTGACGAAACAAGCCCTTTACCAACTGTGCATCTTCCCAGCCCCTAAAGCCAGAGCATTTCAGCAAACGACTTCGCCTGGCTCTGGACTCAGTACAACATCACCGGGGACATCTGCTCCCAGCGTTCGGTGTTCCTCGGGACTCCACCCATTGCCTTCCCTTTCCTCTTCCACTTTCCGTTCTCACTTTGCCTGATTTTCCAGCTTCTCATTCCCCTTCTTCCCTGCCTTGGTCCCTGTTGGGTGCCCCGGATGACTCAGACCTTGCTCCCAAGTCAACCAAGTCGAAGGTTGGAAATTCCATCATGGCTTCCTGCGCAGCCTGCTCCAAGCCCCAGGTCTCCGCTCCAGGCCTGCCAGTTAGTATGTGCACAGTGCCGGCGTCATCATTTCCCGCCATTGATTAGCTGTCCGCCCGCAAAGTTTGCAGAGGAACAAACAAGGACACGGGGAGATTAGCATTCAGCGAGTCCACTGGACTCCAAACTACAGACACCTGCGTTTTCACGTCTAGAGATCCTACACACAGTCAGCCCAGAAACAAGGACATAGGGCGATTAGCATTCAGTGAGTTCACCGGACTCCAAACCACCCACGCCTGGCTTTCCATATCCATAGATCCTGTATATGTACAGCAGGCCCAGAAACCTGGAGATACAGGCTCAGCTCCCTCACACCTACACCATGTCAATAAAAGACTTCTGCTCATGCTTACCTAGCCAGGATCAGCATCTCCCATCGTGACCAGGAGACTTCCCATGTACATCGTTCTGCCACATCATTCCTGTAACTTTTCAAGGAAGATAACAGATCCACATTTTATATTTGAGGATGCAAGCTTAGAGAGGATAAAAGACTTATTCAAGATCATAGCAACTGGGACCTAGGCCCTGGGTATTCAAAGCTAAGTTCCTTGAGTTTGCAAACCCCATGCTCACCAGAGCATTCATCCTGCTACTTCTAATGAGCTCAATGTGCCTGTAAGCCAGGGCTTCCAGCAGTGATTCTGTTGACACTTGGGACTAGGTAGTTCTTTGTAGTGGCCCGGTGCATTGTAGGCTGTATAGAATGCTTAATAGTTCCTGGCTCTCACCCACTTGGTGCTCAGCTCAGCACCAACTCCCTAAATTGTAATACCAAAGATATTCCTAAACATTCCCAGATGGGGATGGAGAGCAGAATCACCTCTACTTGAGAATTGCTTCCTGGGTTTCCACTCTTTAAATGTAATCTCCCCGGGCCTAAGGGCTGTTTTCCATGCAGGGAAGTCAGGGAAGATAGCAAAGCCTTTGAAAGGCAAGGCTGGGCAATGACAATAAAAAAGGATGTAGCTCTGGAAGTAGCTAGATAACAGAGCACTCGCCTGCCGTGTGCAAGGCTCTGTTGTCTACAAGGAACACAAGGAGGGCATTTTAAAGAAGAAATCAGGTAAATATAAGGGATAAAATACACCTTGGGAAGCTAATCCAACAACCCCCTCCCTCTCTGTCTCCCGGTCTCCCAATCTTCTGGTTTGCCTGTTGGTTCCTCTATTCAGTCTGCCACTGTTTTCTGGCATGAGGCTGGGCAAGGCTTCCCACGGAAGTGAAGAGGAGCCCACACATCCTCCCCACCGAGCCGAGGAAGGGAGTTGGAGGCTCAGGTCTTTCTCAGTAGCCCGCACAGCTGTGACAGGTCTCTGGGTTCCCAGGATATATTCCCTGAAGAATCCTAGTGAAGATACAGTGGAGCAAGGGATGTGAAAAGCATTTTATAGCCCACCCAGTCATTAGCTACTGCTATGTGAGTGTTCAGCAAGGACAGAAACACCAGTGATATCTAACTGTGAGTGTTAAAGGATGTATCACAAAGGGATTTGGATGAGAGAGTCACAAAAATAAAAAGAAATGAGGCAAATGGCTGATAGCAATGAAAGATGTCCCAAAGCACTGGTCTCTGAGGACATCAAAATGAAAACCTTAAAATGCCACGTGTCACCCAGAAGATGGCTGTAGAAAAATCAAAGCTACCTTTATCATTGAAAAGCTAGAGAGGATGCGATGAAGCAGGTGCACCCCACATTTCCTAAGTGAGCCGTGCCACATTCTATTGGGAAAACAATCTGTCTCCAACTAGAAGAGCTAAGTGTTCACCACCTGACCCAGAAATCACACTTCCATGACTCTTTTCCCCAAGAAATAAGTGTGTAAGTATGAAAGCGAGTGTGTGTGTGTGTTATAAGATGAAAAACAACAATATTGAATAAATGTGTGAAATATTATTAAGCCATTGAAATGGATTAGACCTGTGTGATTAGCATCACAGAATGTCTCTCTGATAAATATAAAATTATCTTAAAAGGGAGTTGTGTGTGTGATATGATCTCCTCACAAATCGGAAGACACCCTTAGACATACGTAACTGTAAGAGTGAATGTAACACCTTAGATGTGTGTAATTGTATGACTGAATGTATTAGCTTGAGCCTCAAGGAGAGCGTCGGAAATGGCAGACAACAAGCAAAGCATCGGTTACCCATTGGGGACGCCAAAGTGAGGGAGACGTGAACGAGGGAAATGGGGAAAATGACAAGCTTTTTACCCATATGCCTCTATATTTTTTTACTTAGCTCTTTGATTGCATGAGGAGAAAGGATTAGAAGTCAGACTGAAGAAGAGGAAGAAGGCTATAAGAACCAGAGACTTAAGCCAGGCGGTGGTGGCGCACGCCTTTAACCCCAGCACTCGGGAGGCAGAGGCAGGTGGGTCTCTGAGTTTGAGGCCAGCCTGGTCTACAGAGCTAACTCCAATACAGCCAAGGCTACAAAGTGAGACTGTCCCCGCCCCAACAAACAAACAAACAAACAAAAACCATGAAAAAAGATGGCGGGTGAACAAGCCCAGAAACCTGAGACGATGGAGATGAAACCTGCAGCTGAGAAAGGCCGGCGGTGATGCTACAGCTGCTGGTGCAGCCAAAAAGGGTGAGCCTGAGGTCAAAAAGCCAAAAGAGTAGATGACCCATTGCCGCCGAAACCCAGTCCTGGGTAGAGGGATTGACCGGTACTCCAGATCTGCTATGTATTCCAGAAAGGTCCTCCACAAAAGGAAATATTCAGCTGCAAGATCCAAGAAGAAAAAGGAGAAGGTCCTTGCTATTGGCACTAACCAGTTGGGGTGACAAGAACGGTGGTACCCTAGGGGGTGGGGGTGGGGTTAAGCTTTGCAAAATGCCTAGGTATCATCCGGAGGATGTGCCTCCGAAGCTGCTGAGCCCTGGCCAAAAAAAAAAAAAAAAAAAGCTCCTCAGTCAGCAGAGAGAAGGCTGCACCTGCCAAGTATCACTCCCAGGACCATCCTGATCACCCTCTCCAGGCGTCACAGGGGCAAGAGAGTGGTTTTCCTGAAGCAGCTGGGCAGCGGCTTGCTTCTTGTGACCGGACCTCTTGCACTCATCCAAGTTCCTCTGTGCAGAACACATCAGAAGTTTGTCATCGCTGCCTCTACAAAAGTTGACATCAGCAAGGCTAAAACTCCCCAGACTCCTGCCTGACGCTTACTTCAAGAAGAAGCAGCTGCACAAGCCCAGGCACCAGGAAGGCCAGATCTTCAACTTGGAGAAGGAGAAATATATATGAGATTATAGAGAACAGCAAGGTTGATCAGGAAACTGTGGACTCGCAGACTTACAAAGATCAGAGCAGTTCCCTTAGCTCCAGGGCTACCTGTGATCCCAGCTCTCTCTGACAAACGGGATGTATCTTCACAAGCTGGTTTTCCAAATTGCTAATGACCTAATTAAACAGTGTCATATGTTAAAACAAAACAAAGCAAAGCGATCCAGAGATTTCTTCCACAGAGCAAGTGGCCAGGCTGGTCTTGAAGGCCAAAGTCTGAGCAGACACAGGAGTTTCTAATACTTGGAGTAGGAGGAGGTGGGTCTGAACCCATGATGGGAGCTCCAAACTCTAAGCCATGGCTAAGTAGGTTTACACAGGTATATGGAAGCCAAAAGGGTATCATCAGCCTGACTGGGCTGGGTTTAATCCTGTGGAAGAGTGGCCCTTGGACTGTGTCTGGGGACCACAGGGACATGGATGAGACGAAGCCATGCTACCTGAGAGAGACCACACAGTGAGTGGGTTTTAAGTGCAGAATCCTTGGCCTGCTGATTTCCCCACGAGTAGCCCGTTGGAGGGAGCCTTTTTAATAGAAAAATCACAAGGCCTGTTGGAAACCCTTCCTACTTTGTCTTTAGCGTGAAAGAAATGCAAAGGTGATGAATTAGGCAAATTGGTCCACGTCAAGTTGTATCCATCAGAGTGATTCAGAGCCTGGGATGAGCAATAGTAATGGGGAATAGCGGTTACTAAAAGTAACCGAATTAGCATTATGGAAGAAGACAAAGGGAGAGCTGGCAGCAGACGGGCACCTGGGCCTGTCCAGTCTCCACACCCCAGCTTCTGCAAGGAGCCCACCCAGGGCTGGGGCTCTCAGTGCTCCCAACCTGCAGCTTTTCCATGCGGCTTTTCCCAGATCAAGGAGCATGCACAGCTGGTCTTCCTCTTACCTCTTTCCTGGCCGGCCTAGTGGCATAGACTGTCTCACTGAGCTCGTCAGGAGCTCAGAGACGGGGAAGCCCGTACACATCACCATCCCGTATCTGGTGAGTCGTGGTGTCTGTAGGGTTACTCAGTCCAGCTGCTTTGGGTCTGTGGCTGGCCAGTGCATCGTGATAGCAGGAGTGTGAGCTGGAAGAAATGACTCACGCCTTGAAAGCCAGGAAGCAAAGAGAGAAGGAAAGAGGCCAAGGTCCCAAGATCTCCCTCCAAGGCTTCTCCTCAGTGACCTAACTTCTTCCCACCTCCCAGTGGTACCACAGGCTGCCTCCAAGCCCTTAGCATTTGAGCCTTTTTGGGGGGGGATATCCAAGATCTCAACCATAACTGTATTCACCAGAGAAGACTACTCAGCTACGGGTTCAAGTCAACAGAAAGTCTTTATTAGCGTGTTCAGGATCACAGTGCAGTCCCAGCCTTTCTCAGGGTGAATTTTTAAGTACAAAAACCATACCCTGGATTGACATACTTCAGTTGGCAAGAACAGATAGCTGGAAGCTGAACTACAAAAGTCAAAAAGCAAAGTACGGAACAATGGACTTGGAGGGATGAGGATTTTGTTCTTGTTTTGGCAGGTGGTGCTGCCTATCTGCTGGATTCCACGCCTTGAATAGTACTTTCATCATGGTGTCTGGGGGCCATCCTGGCTGGTAAGTAACAAAATCTAGCTTCCAACTTAGCAAAATATAAAGCTCAAGTCCCTATACCTTGCCACCAGATCTTCATCCATGCACGCACACAGAGACACACAGACACTCACAGACACACAGACACACACACTGCCCTTCCCTCCAGCCATTAGCAGTGAATATCTGGAACTTGGTTGGTGCTCGGAGAGGGAAGAGGGTGGGATATAAAACAAGAACTGCAAGTGACTCACGGCTCTGCAGCCCCTTCCTGCAGACCCCGCCCCCATGCCAG
This sequence comes from Cricetomys ansorgei, assembly GCA_026225945.1. NCBI lineage: Eukaryota > Metazoa > Chordata > Mammalia > Rodentia > Nesomyidae > Cricetomys > Cricetomys ansorgei. Next base: position 12,891,578 of record JAMJFZ010004114.1, read on the forward strand.
GTGTTCTATACACTAGGAGCAGACTTATTCTCTTCTGGTACCTTTCTGCTCCGGAGACTCCGTCACATCAGCTTGGCTGCATGGCCCAGGGCAGCCCCTTAACCATGAAGGGCATCAGTCACAGCAACACCACAAAAGGTAAGCTAGACACATTCCATCTGTACCAACCACTTGAGTAGGAAACAAAGAAGCCTGGCAGCTGCACGGGGCCCTGCCGAGCAGCTGAGCCATCCTTTCCTGGGGCCGCCATGGCAAACAGCTGCACACCGCTCTTTAAAGCAACGTGGACTTACTGCCTCGTAGTTTCAGAAGTTGTAAGTCCAAAATCAAGGGGTCAACAGGGCCATGTTTCCTCGGGAGGCCCAGGGGAGATGCTTTCTTTGCCTGCTAGCTCCTGATGGCTGCTGGCTGTCCCTGGGTCTCTTTGGCTGTAACTGCATTCCTCCAATCTGGCCCTTCATCTGCACATGGTCCTCTTCGTCTGTGTATCTTTGTGTCTCTTCTTGTATTGAGTTTAGGACTCACCCAGATCATTTTAAATGGATCACATCCTCAAAGACGCTATTTCAGGGCCTAGAGAGTTGGCTCAGCAGGGCAAGAGCACACGCAGCTCTTACAGAGAACTTGAGTTTGATTCTTAGTAACAATATCTGTCAGTCTGTCCTTCAAGTGATTTACAACCACTTGTAACTCCAGTTCCAGAGAAACCTAATGTCCTCTTCTCAATTTTGTAGGCACCCAGAGGCATGTGAGCATACAGATTTGCATACATACAATTAAAACTGAAAATAAACCTTAAAAAATAAAAACAAAACCCTTGCTTCCACATAAGTCACCTTACTGATACCAAGATACCTTTTTGTGGGGACACAATTCAACCCATCTTCTCTGGCTATTTAACAATGCAGTTGAGGGCTATGGACAGCTGCCTCTGAGGCCCTAGAACCTTCTTGGACTTAAAATCCCATCTAGCTATAGCCTCTGGGAGACTAAGTATCAAGAGTGGGTGCCTGGGAGAGCCCTAATTTTGCAGTCATGGGTTCCACAGCGTACCTCCCAACACCTCCCACCCCCTGCCCCTGGTGGTGTGATGTTGTTATTCCTCGCAACCAAAATGAGCCATTACTAAAACTGAATTCCTTTATTTTTCTCCCCTATCTTTGCCTCATTTTATAATTAAAACTCCAAGAGAATCAAGATGTCTCAGTAGCTCCTTTTGTGGAAAGTTGAACATTTCTCTCATGTGCTGGCCCTGCACATTTTTTCCCCCCTGAAACAGTTGCTTCCTGTCACAGGATAAGCTGACTGTGCCCAAGGCAGCCCAGAGAAGCCTGAAGTAGAATAGCTGGTGCGTGCTGGAGAGGCCACAAAGAAATCCGACTGGGAACATAAGCATTCTTTGAGTCAGTCCTGTAAAAGCCGCCCCGCAGTGAGGCTGGCCTGTCTGAGTCATAGCTGAGTGGGAAGGACCGGAGCCAGCTGTCCTCAGGCTGGCTGGGGTTCTCATTTCTCTGCAAAGTCACACTTCAAGCAAGCGGAACAGTCTCGAGTTGTTAGCTGGGGTCAGAGTCACAGCTCTGTTCTGCTCAGTTCCCTCTCTCCAGCCATCTTCCACCAGCCCAGGCTGGGAGTTCTCACTTCCCAATCCTCACAGGGACTGAGGCTCTTGGGGACTGCCCAGTGTTGATATACTGACTATGCGCAAAGAGAGGAGCTTGTGTTCTGAAATGATCACCTCCCATAACTGCAATTCTCTTCATCCTATAAAAATTCCACGTATCACTGTGTGAATTCAGTGTGTGCCTATTAAGATTAGCGTGTGGCAGGTGGATTTCCACACCTTAGAGATTCCTCCAATCCTTCTATCTGGCCCTTCCCTGATCTCATGAGGCCTTTGTAGCCTAAATGAGACCCCTCCCGGAGTACCCCAAATATTTTGGAACAATGTACCCCAAATATTTTGGAACAATGTAAGACCCAAAGCTTGCAGCAGCTGCTGCTTACTACTCCTGTATGAACCCCAAGCTTTTGTGAGCCTGTGGACAGGCACATATACTTCCCAGTGTTTACTCCTTCGCAAGCGAGGCTCACAGCAGGCAACTGGGAGTCAAAGGGGGCGTGGGGGTGGTGGAGGTGGTGGCAATCTCTCATACCACCCGCATACTCTTAGGTCTGCTAACCCTCACTTGTGCTCCTAGCATCTGCACCTCCCTAAAAGGTCTAATCTTGAGCTCAGGCAGTAGTGAGTCCAAAAAAATTCACTCAGTGCTTACAACTTAGCACCAATTCATCGTAGCATCAGCCAGACTCTGACCTTGTTTCCTAGGCCTTGTGCCCTTATGCCTGGGGGAATTTCAGATTTTTCTTTTCCTTCCTTCCTCTCTGTTTTCCTCCTCCTCTTCCTCTTTCATTGTGTGTGTGTGTGTGTGTGTGTGTGTGTGTGTGTGTGTGTGTGCCTGCACATGCGTAAAGCCAGGATAGTCTTCACTTTATTTATTTATTTATTTATGGATTCAAGATCTTGCATCGAACCTGGAGCTCTTGGATTTTGCTACCCTGGTTGGCCGGCAATCTGCAGGAACCCATCTGTCTCTGCCTTTTCAGCACTGGGATCACAAGCATGTGCTCCTGCCTGGCCTTTCCCATAGGTCCTGAGAATTGAACTCAGGTCCCCATGCCTGTTCATCAAGTACTTTACCAACTGACCTGTCTCCCCAGCCCAAGTTTCCAATGTTTCTGAGTAGCCGTGCCTGCTGCTGTAAAACCCCCTTAGACTAAACTCCAACTGGCTTTTACTGTCACTGTCTCCCAGGGACAGGAACCCCATAAAACTCAGATCAGAAAACAGAGATGTGTTGTCCCTCTCCCACTTGAGGCTTGAACGAGGTCCGGGAGTGGAAGGGCTGCCACCCAGGTATCACTCCCAGCCCTTCCTGTTTTCCCAGTCTTGCTACAGTGACCTGGCACGTACCCCAAAATCAAATAGATACAGTGGCCAGCACTGTGGCCAGCTAACCTCGCTGCCACTTGAAGCATTTCCTGTAGGAAATCCATCATGGAGAACAGGCTGTCAGGACGATTCCCAGTGTAGAAAAACACAGAGAAGGCTCAGCTGCTAGCCCGAGGCTTCTGGACTTAACAGGGCCTTTAAATTCATGCAACTCAAGGCACCACTTTGAGGATGAGAAAACTGAGGCTCCTCGCTCTTGGTTGGGCAGAGGCAGGATCCAGGCTGAGACAGTCACAAAGAGCATGCGCCAAGCGCTTATCGCTACGAAGCTCTGGAGGGGCGCCTCTCTCGTAGACAGTGTAGTGCCCAGATGGGGCTGGGCCAGATATACAAACACTGCTGGATGGAGGAGCTCCATGATGGAGCCAGGGAGTGAGGACAGAGGCTTCTAACTCTCTGAGGAGCCCAAGGAGGTTGACCGGGCCCAGCAAATGTACTGTGCACCTGCAACACAGCATCGGCCCAGCCGAAGGTGGGACTCCATCGTGTTTCACCTTTTCCTTTAGGACAGACATCCAGCTGCACATGATCACAGGTCGGACCAGGCGATTTGTGGTAGAGACTGCGTATTGAACGGTGTAGACTGGATGGCATAGACACAGGAAATGGCTTTACGTTTCTCTAACCACTGCCTTCACACGCACAACCTGATTATTTCCTCTCCCTCGTCCGCAGGCATAGCACTCTGAATGTGCCCAGCCTCCTCTGATTTGCCCCCACCCGCCTTGGCCTCTGATGCCCTCACAGGCAAAACTCAGGGATTTCTCCTCGGCTGTAATCAGGAAGAAACTCAAAGACAAGAATTCTTTTCAGATATTAAAAAGTACAAAAGTGATCAATTCGAAATTGCAAAAAATTGAAACTTTAGCCTGGTATGTGGTTCAAGGCCAATTGCCTTTGCCCAGCTTGAATTCAACCTTGCATCTAAAAGGTGTATGGTCTACAGGGCTTGGGGAAGAGGTGTGGTCTACAGGGCGTGGGGGAAGAGGTGTGGTCTACAGGAGTGGGGAAGGGGTGTGGTCTACAGGGCGTGGAGAAGAGGTGTGGTCTATTTGTTCTTTCTTTCCCTGCTCATTCGGTGCCTCTGGTGCTTGTGACACCTCTAGAATGGAGCCAAAAGTGGGTAGAAATTAGAGGAAAAGAATTGAAATCTTGTCTTAACTGATTCTTTCATTTTCCCTTAAACAATATTGACGGACACTTGATGGAACAGGCTTTCACATGCTGGCTGTCATTAGGAGGTTTTTCCTGGTACTTTTCCCCGTGACAGTCTCCTCGTATGAACTATGTGCCCTCTGGCCTCTTGCCACCCTCCCACCCCAGAACCCCCACCAGTGGAGTCTTCACATCCCACCTAACCACAGCTCTCCTCCATGGCATCAGCTTCCCTCATGGGATGCTCATACATCCTTACCACATCCCACAATGATATGGTGACACACCACCTGTTCATTCATGGCCCTGCCTTTGGTCACATAATTGCAGACTCCAACTACCACCTACATCCAGAGTACCTCAGGCACTGGTTTCTACATCCATTTCCATTCCAGGGCACTAATGCTGGATTCCCCAGAAGCTCTGTGTCTGGGGCGGTGAATGAAAAAGGAAATAAAGAGGAAAATACATGGCTGTTCCTAGGTACGGTGGAGGAGAAAGTGTATTGTATAAGTGAGAGAGAACATAGTAGATATGAGAGAGAGCATAGCCAGGGGCAGAGACATCTGGGAGAGTCCAGGGTAGACTTGACTAGACCGAGCTGTCAGACCATGTGAAGAGAGGGGGAGGGAAGAGAGGAAAAGAGGGCAACCTGGAGACCAAAAGGCCAGGAGGCCAAATGAGAGAGAGTAACCAAAATGGCAAGATTATAAAGGGAAGAGTGGCCCAGCTCCTTGGCCTCAAGAGTTCAGGGTAGGGGGCAGGGTATCCTGCAGGAGGATATACAGCCAGGAGGATCCTGGAACAGGTAGGGACTGAGGGATGCTGGGAGAATCTGGTAGCCAGGTTCACTTTCATATGTTAAGTAGGTATCTCAGCCAGCAGTTTGGAGTTTGAGACCTAGCAGGCACCAGCAAGAAGGCTTGAAAGTTTCTCCAGCTCAGCAGTTATCCAGAGAGGTTCCTGTTGCGTTTGCACTGTTGTAGGTGTCCCAAGCTCTGCCTTAGGACTCTTAGAAATGCTGCCATTTGGCTTGGGGGAGGGCCTTGCCACTCTGCCCATAGCAGAGGCACAGATCTTCATCGCTAGGCTGACAGCTAACTCTTCCTCCAATTCTTCTCTTCTGGTGAGTTCCCTAGTTCCTCTTGTCTGTATGCACTGAAAATAGATTAGAGGGGAAAGACCAGAGGCCAGTTCCGCTCCCTTTCTGGAAGCCTCTGCAAGAGTTGGGGGGGAGTGACTGCCTCCAGCTTTGGGATTTAGCCAACATTTCAAGGCTTTACTTAACTGACGCTATTGCTTTCATGGGTGAAGATATTAATTTAATTCCTAAACATTAAAAACCTCACCCAGCCCATTTCCCTTGGTTTGCAGAAGAGAGCCTGAGGTTTAAGAAAGGGAAGGACTTAGCCAGATAGCCCTCTCTGGGGACCAGTGCTGCAATCCTGTTTTTCTCTGGGCCACCTCCACAAACCAGTGAGCCATGTCCCTGCCGTATACGTGTCTAGCCCAGACCTGTGCTCACTGAAGTCACTGCTTTTGGTATAACCCAATGCCTGGGGCTGGGCTGGCAACTAGGGGGCTGGGGGAAGGGAGTAGGTGTCTGGCTCCACGAAAGAGAGCAAAAAGCTAATGCCAGGCAGGTCAAGAGCCCTAAAGGGGAAATGTGACAGTAATTTAGGAGGAAGCTGGCCTTCTCTCCCTGGGTCATGACCACTCCCTATAGTCTCTGTTGAGGTCACTCCAAGCAGAAAATTGTATCCGGCCCCATCGTGGAGGCGCAAGCCTAGCAAAGTGTTCAGGACAGCTTTATTTAATTCCCTGGCCATATGGAAATAGCCTCCACAGAACGGTTTGGAAGCCACAATTGCATTAGCCGTCTGGAGCTCCCATCAGCTCAATCAAGCCATAATCAAGGATCTCCTGTGATTGTCCATTATCTGCCTCTCAGCTAGAGAGGCATGCTCTGGAGGGAAAGTGATCAGAGGGCTGTGCTCCCGGCACTAATTACATGTTAGCCTGCATCTGTGTCCCTCCTGCGGCTGTCAGGAGCCATTGTGGACTGCCCCAGGACATCTCACCCGTTTCTACGCAGGTGACCCTGAGCAAGCTGGACACTCAGGATGGAGTCCATGCAGATCCATCTGAATATGGCTTCCCAGGCAGACTTAGGTGTCGCCAGTTTAAATGTGGCTGTTTACATTGAAAGCACCTTAGGGTGCTAAAGAAGGGGTTATTGCTGGGTAAGTAGGTAATTATAGCAGGAGCCCATAGAACATCTGGAAATGCAATACAAATGGCCAGATGTGTATCCCATGAGAGCTTCATGGGTGGAGAGTAGGCACAGGGTTGGACCGTTCCAACCTCTAGTCCCTATAGGCCCCGTAGGCACTATAGGCACTATAGGCACCAGCCACTCCACCAGACCATCACTGACATAAAGCATAAGCCCTGTCACCATCAGGCTCAGATGACTTCCTGCAAGGGTTTCTGTCACTCACACATGAAGTTCAGTTCCTCTGGCCCCACCCTTTCCCTCTTCTCTGCCTGGTTCCTCACCCCAGTGCTGTAGGTCTAAACTGCATTTGGACCCCATTTCTTGACCTAGCCTCCAATGTCAGGCCTGCCACCAACCGTTTATATTCACCCAAGGGAGATATGATCTTTCCCTCCCCTTAGCTCTCACCGCACTGTTTTAACATTTCTTCCGGTACCCTGTGCAGTGTCCACAGCACTCGGGGAGCAGAGAGCTCCTGGCAACAGGAGCCACCTTCAGCTTTGCGTTTCCACTGGGAAATGGGAGAAATCACACAGAAGACGGGGAATAAGAAGAGAATCATGTGTGGACTCCGTGCCAGAACAAATGGTTGTTATCTTCTTCTTCTATTTGCTCCATACTGAAATATAACAGTAAAACTGAGACATGGCTCAGTGTGCTTGCGGCACAAGCCAGATGACCTGAGTTCAATCCCTGGAACCCACAGTAGAAAGAGAGACTCAATTCACAAACGTCCTCTGACAATTACCGCACACACGCGTGCACACACACACACACACACACACACACACAAATGCACACATGCACACACATACACAAAATGCATAAACAAATAAAATAATAACAACCCCCTCAAAAACTTAATGGATTGATTGTGATCATGTTAGGATAGCTGTTAAGAGAACACAAGGCTAACAAGTGGCTCCGGAGTCACTCTCTGAGTTCAAATCCCAGTTCTTCTAGTTATTAACCAGTTGACCAAAGATAAGATACTTGAACTCTTTTGTGCTTCACTTCCTGCCTCCGCAAAAACCGTGAAACGCTGTCAGGCAGAGTCAAGGGGTTAATGGATTCAAAGTCTTAGCTGAGCACACCCCTGGCCCACAGGAAGCACTCGGAAAACATCAGCTGTTATGCCTTCCATCCTTGGCTATGCTCCTCTGCACTCCTCCTCCGCCCACAGAGGCAGCCCCGTCATGAGCAAGTGTGCATGCGTGTGCTTCATCTTTATACTTCTGCCTCCACCGTCTATAACCCTAGGCAAATCTGCATACTCCTCATTTGCATAATGTAGTTAATGTCCTTTGAGTTGAAAATACTGAAAATCTTTTGAGAAAGCTTTCTGCTTCTATAGCAGACACGCTCGTAAGGACCAGTCCAGGATTCACTGGTCTCAGCTCACCGCCATCATCAAAGATGTTATCTTTTAATACCTGGCTGCTTCTTCCGATACACCAGCTTCATCTTACGGCCAGCTTCTCCTCACCGCAGCCTACAACCTTAGGACTAAGTGCTTTGTTGACGACACTCAAGAAGAGAGCAAGTCATTTGGAAATTACTCTAAAAAAAGATGAAAAAAACCCAAAACTCACTTCTCATGCTCTAAAATGGTTATAGCCTCCATTCATGAATCAAACATGGTCACGAAGCAGGGTCATATTGGGAAACACTGGTCTTGGGACACGCTCTCCATCTGCTGGGAGGTTAGATATATCCCAACTCACACAGGCTGCTCAGGCTTCTGGGCACAGTTGTACAAACCTCTACCAAGAGAATGGTACCAAGAGAATGGGAAATGGACGAGATGCAGGAGACAGGGAGGTCGCACACTTAGCTCTCTATAGTCCTTCTCTCCCTGGACGCCTTATTTCATTTTTAGATCAGCTCGTTCCGTAAAGGAAGTTTACTGCTTTTAACTGGTGAACAGCACCCTGCCGTATGAATGAGTTCACATTCATTCAGCCGTCTCATTGTTGATGGATTGCTTGTTTGTTTGTTATTCAGACAGGATGACTCAGACTCAAAATTCTCCTGCCTTAGCCTTTTCGTTTCACCTTGCTGATTTCACTTTAGCACTGCGACCACACTACAGTGAGCTGTGGGCACGAGGCCTTCTCGTGAATGGTTTCACTTCTGCCCATGGTTCCTCACAGGTGAGCCTGCCAGGTGGTTCTAGATCCTGTGAAGTTGACAGTTCATACTAAGCATCACAAGTAGCAATGAAAGATAAACGCAAGACAGACCTGAAAGAAATTTCATTTTTGTGTCAAAGGGAATGCCCAACCATCCATCCATCCATCCATCTACATCCATCCATCCACCCACATCCATCCATCCATCCACATCCATCCATCCATCCACATCCATCCCATCCATACATACATACATCCACATCCATCCATCCACATCCATCCACATCCATCCATCTATCCATCCATATCCATCCATCCATCCACATCCATCCATCCATCTACCCACATCCATCCATCCACATCCATCCACATCCATCCATCCATCCATCCATCCATCCACATCCATCCACATCCATCCATCCATCCACATCCATCCATCCACATCCATCCATCCACATCCATCCATCATCCACATCCATCCATCCATCCATCCATCCATCCATCCACATCCATCCATCCACATCCCATCCATCCATCCACATCCATCCATCCACATCCATCCATCCATCCACATCCATCCATCCACATCCATCCATCCATCCACATCCATCCATCCATCCACATCCATCCATCCATATCCATCCACATCCATCCATCCACATCCACCCATCCACATCCATCCACATCCATCCACATCCATCCATCCATCCACATCCATCCCATCCACATCCATCCACATCCATCCATCCATCCATCCATCCATCCATCCATCCATCCATCCTCCCATCCATCCACATCCATCCACATCCATCCATCCACATCCACATCCATCCCATCCATCCATCCATCCATCCATCCATCCACATCCATCCACATCCATCCATCCATCCATCCATCCATCCATCCATCCATCCCATCCCATCCATCCATCCATCCATCCATCCACATCCATCCATCCACATCCATCCATCCACATCCATCCATCCACATCCATCCATCCATCCATCCACATCCCTGTGGAATTTTTACCCGACACTGTTCCCACCACTGAGGATGTATTGGGAAAGTGAAAACCTCTTCCTCTCTTCTCTTTTCACATAAGCTTACATTTTAATGAAAAGAGATAATCGACCAAGGAACTGATAAATCAATACAGCAAGGTAAGGCATATTAGATAATGATACGTGGTATGGAGAAAAATAAAGCAGGGAAGAAATGAGAATAGGAATTCTGACAGGTGAGTAGGTGTGCTTAGGGAGGTGATGGCTGTGACTCTAAATGATCATCATATGAGCCTCGGGATCAGCTGACACTTGGGAAAGACCCAAGAACACATGGGGAAGGCACAGAAGGCAGGAGAGTGAGTACCAGGGAAGGAGCAGTTTGGGACAGGAGCAATGGAGGCCAGTTCCAAGCCGATGAGAAGCAAAGGGCTGTGAAAAAAATACAGGCTGCATCCAGTGCTAAGAGCAAATGGAGCCCGGGAAACGATTCTAGGTTGATTCTGAGACCAAACTGCACCAATGCCAGCTAAGGCGGGATGGCTACACCACCAGAGTGGGTGGCTTGCCTACAGGAATGCAGGTAAAAACTAGCAACCAGCTCACAGGGACTGAATCATAAATATGCTCTGTTTAATCTGATAATGTGCTGGATTTGGAAACTAGGGGGACGACTTAGGCTCCGGAGTCAGGCTACTTGTAGTCCAGATCCTGCTCTGATCTGGGAAATTGTGAAGTTTAGTAGATAGTGATTTTCACAAGGTACTTGTCTCCTCAGTAGCTCACTCTCTTCCTGAGGCTTGTACATTAGGTTGGTTAGCAGCCTGAGTCTTAAAAGCCTCCATTCATGAGGTTTCATTTCATAGGAAACAGCTATACAACACCAAGACACGTCCTGTGCCCAAGTCAGTGAAATCAGATCTCATTGAAAGCCCAGGGGAAGGTAGGAAAGAATGGTTCACAGCCTTGATCTCAGCAGATCCCTCGGAGGATCTTGGGGTGGGAAAAGACTGCAGATGCTGTAACTCTGGGTAGGAAGCAATTGCTAAGAGGAAGAAACGGGCTTCAGAGCCACAGAGCCACATGATGGGAATCTACAGGCCACGGACTTGAGTGGCGGAGGCAAGAGAGGAGAGGAGATTGGCTTCCAATCTTGAGTGACTGGGGTGAGCAGTGGTCAGGAATTAGAAAAGGAGAAATGGCTTTGTGGCTGGGGGTGCGGGGTGGGGTGGGGTGGGGTGTAATTGGGTTCTCTTCAGACCCTTGAAGTTGGAAATACTGCTGGGTCTTGTTCAGAATCAAGTTGGTTTTGGTTTTGGAATGCAGATAAGAAGTCTGGAGAGGAAGGTTTTCAGAACAATGGAAGTTGGAGCCACAGATATGGATGAAGTGGTCTGGACAGTATACCATTCAGAGAGAAAGCACATGGACACTACTGTTTCAGGTGATCTCTGTGAATTCAAGGCTACTCTGCTCTATATAGCGAGTTCCAGGTCATCCAGAGCTACACAGACCCTGTCTTTAAAAAGACACGTATTAAGTGAGTGTTATCAAAGGACCCAGCTATGCCGCTCCTGAGTTCAGGAAGGATTCTAAGCCAATGTATCACAAAGAAACTTGTGTGTCAGTATTGACATTATTTACAACAGCCAAGCTATAACCAACTTAGGCGTCCATCAGCAGGGAAATGGATAAAAAAAAAAAATGTATCCATACCCAATGGAATTTTTTTTTCAATCATAAAGAACAAAGTTACAGCGTTTGCACGAAAATGGATGCACGTCGAGGTTATCGTGCTAAGCACAGTCATTCGGACGCAGAAAGACAAATATCACATGTTTTCTCATCTCTAACTTGTGTGTATGTGTGTATGGCAAGAAAGCAGAAGCTAAACAGGCTGGGGGAGGGGTGCAGGGGACAAATGGGAAGGGGAAAGGAGAGAAAGGAGAAATTGCACATGGACGAATATACTGCAAGTACAGGTATACTTACGCGCGAATGTCCTTACGGAACCCCGGACCACTTGCAGGGCATATACGCCAACGGGACCGTCCGGAAACGACTGAGGAGGGCATAGACTCATCAGTCGGCCTGCTTCTCACAGCAGCCATCGCTCTCTTCTTCTTAGTAATGAGGAAACCGAACCTAAGTTTAAATAACGTTCCCAGAGTTTCCCAGAAGATACGGGCATGTTGCAAACTTAATGATCTTTTATTTTTAAATACTTTTTTAAAAATTGAAATTAGAATTACTGAGCCCCCCCCCCCTTCCTGTTCTTCTCTCCAATCTTTCCTATGTAGCCCCATCTCGCTCTTTTTCAAATTAGGATTCTTTCTTAAATTTTATTGTAGTTACACTTGTGTGTGTGTGTGTGTGTGTGTGTGTGTGTGTGTGTGTGTGTGTGAGTGTGTGTGTTCCCAAATGCATAAATACAACCTGCTTGGTCTGTATAATGTTATTTGTATGTATGTTTGTTTTCAGGGCTGACCACTTGGTATTGGATAACCAATTGGTGTGCTCCTCCCTGGGGAAGACGTTTCTGCCATTCTCAGCATTCCTTAGTTGCCTGAAGTTCTTTGTGTAGGCTTGGGAACTCCCGAACTCCCCTCCCCCACACCCATCTACACTAGCCTGTCTATTGGTGTCGTTCTTGTTCAGGTTATGTTTAGGCAGGCTTGTTTAAACTAATGGGCTCATTCTTAACTGTTGGAAATGGACTACGGTGCCCCGAGACTGTAATCCCATCACTCGGGAGGCTGAAATAGCAAATCCACTATGAGTTCAAGGCCAATCTGATCTGCACAGTAAATTCCAGGATAGCCTAGGTTAAATAAACAAACAAATAAAAATATAAAACCACCAGGACCAGTGTAGACGTTGCAGAGCGCCAACTCTTAGGCTTGGGCTTCAGCTGTTTTTGACCCCCGCCCCCTCCCGCAGAGGATCAGTTTGATAGTTTGTAGCTGATCTGACAACCCAGAGGGATTCATTCTGACACACACTCCTTTTCTTAAACGGATATTTACATGCATGAGCCAGGGCAAGTCACGTGGTTCTGGGCAGACTTGCAGGCTTCACCAGCTCTCTGCTTCACTCCCCGGAGGAGCAGCCGAGGCCTCTGCAGGCTATGCAAACACAATAGCAGGACACCGGTGGGAAGGGACAGGCACCCTGGAGTGTCAACCCTCCCCAACCCCCTCCCCCCGCAGCTCACAGCCGCCAGCCTCACACATTCGACCACCACCTAGGAGCATGCAACCTGCTCTCTTCCGAATTATATTTAATACATGCAAATGCATGATTAATATTTTCCTCCGCTGATTCTGATTTCATTCTGTTAGTGATTATACTGATGGCAACAGTTGAGGGGATTAAAAATCCCGTTTAATTCACATTAGATTTTTTTTTAAACTTTGCTGATAAATTTTAAATGTCAAGTGCCTTGGCGTCTTCCTCAAAATGCAGAGGCCAAATAAGGAGGCCAACAATAGTAGCAGGGAGCTTGGAAAGAGCTAGAAAAAAAATGGAGGATTGGTGGGACGGGCACCTTCCGCCAGAGCACAGTGTTACTGCTAGGAGAGGAGGGTCCAGTGACTCTCTCTAATGATTCACCACCGCGAAATCATCAAGCCATTTAAAGAAACCCCTTGAGAAGCCTCTTAGTACGGCAAATCCTCAACCGCTGATTGGTCTTTTTGTTAAGTTCGGTGTGTTTTCTATAAATTGAGAAGGCAGAGCAGACTTGCAGCGCCTGTAATTTCCTCATACTTAGTCCCATCTCAAGCTCAACACCCCAGATGTGCTCTGCGCCTCTGAGAGATTCCGGTTTTTAACTTGCCTCAAATCCAGAAAAAAACGATGGCTGAGAGGACACACTCAAGGCTCCCAGCGGGTGTGAGCAGAGAGAGGAGCTGAGTGAGTGGACTCAACTCCCCTCCTGGCTCTGGGGTCTTCTTCCTCCTGCCTGGCTGGTTTCCCTAAGGCTCTCTCCTGCTTTTTTTTTTTTTTTTTTGATGTATCTCATGACAGCCTGATGAGGGGGTGAAGTGGTCCCACCAACTGTCATTAATGAAGTTCTAAGGCTGGGATCTGGTCTGCACCCCTCTGCCCCCAGACACCCTCTATCACACCAGCACCGTGGCTGAAGGCCTACATTTGGCATCATGGTAAGTTGTGTAGAGCATCTGAGCCCCACCAGAGAGTGGGGCTAGAGAGGACACAGGACAACGGCTGGCTCCTCCCACCCTCTGTTCTGTATAATACCTGGCTCCTTAGCCCTTCTTGGAAGCCCAAACCTTTAATCCCAGCACTCAAGAGGCAGCAGCAGGTGGATCTCTATGAGTTTGAAGCCAGCCCGGTCTATGTGAGTTCCAGGCCAGCCAGGGCTACACACTAACAAGCTGTCTCAAACAAAACAAAACAACAACCTGGCCCCATCGCCACATTTTGCTCAGCGCCTAAAACCATAGTCTGTATGTATTAATCAAAGAAACAAATGTGATCAGATTTCACTACCGCCCCCACCCCAACAAGCCAGAATCTTCAGTGCTGGAAGTGGGCCCTGCCCTGCAACTGGGGAGTGGGGTTCCCAAGGAATCTCTAGGTAAGAGCCCAGCCCTAGGGACTATTAGGCTTAGAAAGGGGAAGAGAAAACATGTAGGGATGAAAGGGTCTGCAAAACAACTCAAGCAGTTTATTTCCTTGGGTTACATACTGACATGTCAGGGCTAGCCAACTAAAAGAAAACATGGCAACACAAAAATGTGGCCTCGTGGGCCTTTTAAACCAAACAGGCAGTAGCTAGGGGATCTTTTTGATTGGTTGGGATCTGAATATGGGATTGGCTCCTTACATCTCTTGGGGGAAACAAGGGGCTTTTGGGAAAGTGAGGACTTTACCAGGAAGTGGAGAGCTGAAGCCCATGTAGCCCACTAATAGGGGGCACTGGTCCTCTCAGAAAGAAACCTATTGGGAGGCTCTTGACCTCCAAGTCTTTCAGTCCTGTACCTGCCCTTCATCAGGGTGGGCCAGCTTCAACTCTTCCCTTTATCCCCTCATTCTCTAGAAAGTTCTGAGGATGTCTTTTGATGACCCAATCAAGAGCATGGCATCGCTTGAGGTTGCCACTACATAGTGCATGGACATAGTGGAGTGCTCCTGGACACAGAGCGCAGCTTACCACACAGCTGCGCCATACAGCTGTGCCACAGCTGGCCCAGGGCCCCCTCTCTGGTGTCATTAGGCACACTGGATCCTCTTATCCTTCCTGCCTCCCTCTGTCCTTCCTTCCTTCCTTCCTTCCTTCCTTCCTTCCTTCCTTCCTTCCTTCCTTCCTCCTTCTTTCCTTCCTCCTTCCTTCCTCCTCCCCCCACCCCTCTGTTGTTTGCTTGTTTTTGTTTTGTTTTGTGGTTTTTTGAGTCAGTCATGCTATGTACTTTCGATGCCTCAGCCTGAGTCACAGGCATCCCCTTCATGCCCAGCTTGTCCTTTTTCTCACTGTGCTCTGGTCGTAGCTGCCTCGATGTCCTTGGACCTGCTGCTCCTTAGCATTCTCCCCTCCCTCCCCCCGACCCCCGGCAGAGAGCACCTATGTCAGAAGGTTCCACCCAAGTTCTTCACACCATTGGCCCCTTATGTTGCTGGTATCAGAGCAAATGTCACCTTCTCAAACAGTTAGACTGTTTCTGGCCCACTCAGACCATCACCCAAGTTGGCCAATGGCACAGCTTGGTCCTCTCACCATCTGACATGCTTTCGCTTGTGGCTGCCGTTAGTCTATTGCTCTGTCTCCCACCCTGCCAAAGAGTAAGTGCCGGAGCTCAGCCTGTGGGAGGAGGGAGGGGGCGTAACGGGTCTCATCAACTCTCCTTAATGAAGTTCTAGGGCTGCATTCTGGTCTTTTCCCTGTAGAGGAACACGTGGAAGAAGTTTTTGTTATTATGGTTTCTTTAAAAACGCAAAATGGCGTTTGGATTAGTTTTGTGTTCCCACCCCAGCTGTGGTGTAGTTGTTTACGAGTTGGGTTTGGACTGCTTGATGCAGGTGGCTATAATTTGGTTAGGTGCAGCCATTCTGGCACCTGTAGCTTGTTTTGGGGATTGCGTGCCACAGGGGTTTATGGGAACTTTTGGCTTAGGTATAAAAAGTCTGAAGTCAGCGTGGGCATTGGTTAGTGGTTCATTGGTTGGGTTGCTGTCGTTAGTGTGATAATTCCTAAAAGAACAAAAGTTGGAGAGATTGAGTTTGTAGACCGTGAACTGAGATGCTAGTCTGACTGTCAGCTAGTCCTCTTCAAGCTTAGCACAGCCTAAAAGAGGCTGTAAACATTTCTACCTTTCTCTCATTCTATATCAAGGCCACTTGGAAAAATGGTGAAGATTTCTTTCTATCTTTCTTTCCTCTATCCTTAACTGAAGGTAACTGAGGGTATCCCTAACTTCTCTATCCCTAATGGAGGGTAAAAGACTGTAGCGTACTGCTACATTACCCTGAGGCCAGCAGGTGCTCAGTCCACAGCTCCACCCATACCAGAACCAGAGCTAATGGCCTCTATTCGGTATCGTGGTTAGTTGTGTGGGGCATCCTTCTTATTCCATAAGGTCACAGTTCTAAGTCATTCAGCGCTTCTCACAATACCTGGCACATAGTAGGAGCTCAGTAAAGCATTTGCCGCAGGAAGGATTTATGCTGTTGCTATTGGTAAGGTCCGTCTACTTCCTAACAGTTCATTCAGTAATGCTTATAGGAACTAGTAGCAAAGGTGAGACAGTTTGCATATCTAAATTGTGAAAGAAAAGAAATGCAAGCACCTTTTTTTGGTTAACCAATATGTTTAAGTGGAAGTTCTAACAATGTTGCTCTAATTAGTAGATGAATTTGTCTATAATTAGCACATCAATTACATGCAGATGAAACTGCCAATACCCTTGAATGTGCTTTGTCCCTTCACGCGGTTACACTGCTCTCCACCCTCTCTGTATAATTTTGTTTACAGGACTACTTTGTTTAGCAGTCTCTTAATTCGTAAACAGTATAAAATTAAATATCAGTTTTAGATCAGCTGAATTACCTGTCACACGTCCCAAAGCACCACAAACCCAGTTGTTAAGTGACAAAATCATCTCTGAATGTTTAACAAGCAGAGGACAGATTAGCCCAAGCCTGAACTGTACTGGGAAAGCTAAAAGCTAGTTTGTTTGTTTGAGACAGGGTATCACGTGTAGCCCAGGCTGGCCTTAAAATCGAGATTCTCTGTGTTAGCTTTCTGAGTGTTGGGACTGCAGTCATGGGCCACCATGCCCCCCACCTAGCTGTTTAGAAGTCACCAGTTTATTTCTGAAAACTTCGAGCGCCTTCTTCACCATATTGGTGTCACGAGAAGGATTCTGTGATCAACTTCATGGCAGTGGTAGTATTTAAACGGGAGCTATTCTGACCTCATGGTTAAGCTCACTCTCACAATCAGGAACAAACTTCCCAGCCTTGAAGAGGTGGGATTGAAGAAACACAACCCTTATAGTTTGTAGCTTTCAGGTATTGTAACTTTCAGAGAGCAATGGACAGGTGAAGGAGAGAGATTTCCCAGGGCGGGTCTAAATCAAGAGGCCATAACACGTGAAGAATAGGGTAGAAAAGACCAATTATTAGATGTTGATTTATTGATTGATTTAGTGATTTCCTTAAAGCACTGCTTGCACTGCTCATTTCCAAGCTTGACTTCACTTGCTACCTGGAAAAGAATGACCTGGAGAGGTAGCTGAAACAACGGGTCGTTGCCCTCAACAACCTGCTGACTCACGCATGCGGTAAGATCTTGCTTGCGAGCCCGCCCCAGCTTGTGCTTTT
The DNA here is from genome assembly GCA_026225945.1 of Cricetomys ansorgei. Classification (NCBI taxonomy): domain Eukaryota; kingdom Metazoa; phylum Chordata; class Mammalia; order Rodentia; family Nesomyidae; genus Cricetomys; species Cricetomys ansorgei. The sequence goes on from JAMJFZ010004114.1 coordinate 12,908,999, forward strand.
AGAGTATAAAAAGAGAATCCAAACTGGACCCAATAGCAAAGCCTCTCAGGAGCCGTCCTGGCTTCGGTCCAGGGATGACCTCTCCCTTCCACTCTTGTTGGTGTCCAAATGCTCATTCCAGAAAGATTCCCACCGCACACAAACCTAGATGAAGATAGATGTGCAAAGCTCTGGTCAAGGTATCACTGTTCAAAATAGACCAGAGGTACTGTGGGCTACACAATGGATGGATAAATATATATATCCTGTATAGGTGCAATGGAAAATTATCCAGCCTTACAAAGGAAAGGAATTCGAAAACATTGCAACGTAGGTGAAATAAATGACAAGATGCAGAATGGAACGAGGTGGTCATTAAAAGATTAATGCTGAGTGAGTCCCCTTAGAACTGTCAAGTTCACAGAAACGGACTAGAATGGACATGGCCAGGGACTTGGGGAAGACGAAACAGTGAGCTATTGACTGAGCTGTTTGTGACTTGCAAGATGAGAGGCTCCGGTGTGTGGCCGTGTGGATGCTCTTTTAATCATGTAGAGGTTTTAACTAGAATTAGAAACCAAACAAGTCTCAGCCCCTCAAGAAAATAAATAACAATGTAGAGAATAATTTCAGATAAAAGGCATATCAGTGTAACCAAGATTCCTTAGTCCATGTGTGAACACGAACCCTGTCAAAGTCAGAGGGCAACTTCTCACACTCGGCTTTCTCCTGATACGCGTCCCGGGGGTCTAACTTAGGTTATCCGGGCTTGGTGGCAAGCGCCTTGTCATGCTGAGCCATTCCACCTGCCCCTACCTTTTATTTCCATTTACTTACTTTCTTGTACTGGGATTAAAGGTGTGAGTGCTGGGATTAAAGGTGTGAGTGCTGGGATTAAAGGTGTGAGTGCTGGGATTAAAGGTGTGAGCCACTACCCGGCTGCAAAAAAAACATCGTTTTAATACTTGTATACTATTCCACTAAATTGACAACCATAAACCACTGCCCAATTTTTGAAGACATTTCTGTTTGGCTGATGGTGGGTATTTGAAGCGCTCTCTTTGTACTCAGTATCTCTAATGATCATTGTTAAGGATATATACTATGAAGCATCCATGGGGCTAAGAGGAGCATGGTGTCAACTAATACTTTCTCAGCTGAGAAAGACTTGGAATCTAGTTACTAAATGCCACTTACCCAAGTCACTTCTGTGAAACCAAGCAGGGGGTGGAGTCACAGGCAGGTGTGACTCACCCTCTCTGAGCCGTTCATCCAAATGGTAGCAAGAGTACATTTCTGTAGCAGTGTGCTACAATCTTTTACCCTCAATTTAGGGAAGGAGAAAGGAAAGATAGAAATCTTCACCACTTTTATAAGCGGCCTTGATACAGAAAGAGTGAAACATAGAAACGTAGAAATCTTCACAGCCTCTTTTTAGGCTGTCCTAAGCTCGAATCTCTCCAACCTTTGTTCTCTTAGGAATTACGTCACTAACGACAGCAACCCAACAAACCAACCACCAACCAATGCCCACCTCGACTCTCAGAGCTTCAGACCTTTTATGCCCTAAGCCAAAAGTTCCCATAAACCCACGAGGCACACAATCCCAAAGACAAGCTACAGGTGCCAGAATGACTGCACCCAACCAAATTATAGCCACCTGCATCAAGCCTTCCAATTCCAACTCATAAACAACTCTACCACAGCTGGGGTGAGAACGAGAACCCCTAGTGACTAGTCAGTTAAACCAAAAAGCTTTTCTTAACATAAAAGTTCCATGTGTTCCTCTACACATTTCCGTTTAAATCACATACACAGCAACACCTGTGTGCTCTGTTGGTGAATTCCTGGGCACGCCTAAGTGACTTTTAGAGTCGGAGCAGTCATTTGAAGGCAATGCTCACTTGGCCACTGTTTGATTTTGATATCAACAGAACACTTTGATCCCCTACTATGAGGTTTTAGCTCATTCTGTTCTCCTTTGCTGGAGACAAGCTCTTCCAGCCTGCTTCACCGGGTGCGGAGGTTTAAATGAAAATGCCCTCCACCCCCAACCCTGTAGGCTCATATGTTTGAATACTTGGTTCCTAGTTGGTGAAACTGTTTGGGCTAGGATTAGGAGGTGTGGCCTTATTGAAGGACTGTTGTTGATTACTAGGGCCACCCCTTGAGTTTCCAAAGACTTACCCCATTCCCAGCATTCTCTCTCAGTGTGAGTTCTCAGCTCTCTCTGCTGCGGTGCCTTTGCTCTGACATCATGGACTCTGATCCTCTGAAACCGTAAGCCCAATTAAACGCTTTCTTTTGTAAGTTGCATTGCCCGTGGTGTTTTGTCACGGCAATAGAGAAGTGACTATGGCATAGGATCTCTTCCTACTTTCCTTTCATGGCTCTGCCTAGAATGTCACTCACTCCCTTAGGAAGCTGACCCCTCCCTCCAATAACTTAGCCCCCTGCCATGTGCTCTTCAGCATCCTGTCCTTGGTCTTTGCTGTGTGTATCAGCTGCGACCACGTACGTCCGTGGAAGTGTGTGATACTTGTCTGCCCTTCTACATGCAAACTCCATGAGGCCAGAGGTCCTGTTTGCTGATTCTATCCCAGTGTTTATAAATAAAATGTCATCAGGGCTGGTCATGAGCTGACAGAATCCAAAATGAGAGCAGGGGAAACAGCAAATAAGGGTAGCCTGTTGGAACCTCCACTTTGGAAAAAATACTCTTCCAACTTAATTAATCAGCACAACAAAGACTCAACCCCACGACCTGAAAAAAAATTATTTATTTATTTGCTTGTTTATGTGTGTATGTGCCTGAATGTATGCCACATGTGTGTACTTGAATACACATGCCTATGCATGCACAGAGGCCAGAAGAGGGTGCTAGATCCTCTGAACTGGAGTTATATGTATTTGTAGGACCTCAGGCTTGTTAGATGGGTCCTGGGATCTGAACTCTGATCTTCATGATTGTGCAGCAAGCTCTCTTCACTGCTGAACCATCTTATCAGCCCCTCACCCCAGAACTCTTATTTTAAAACGTCTTGGCTCTGTCTCCTTCAATTTTGCTTCTTTCTTCTCTACTTCCTGTCTACATTATAACAACTCCCGTGAGAGGACATATGTGTTACCTACTTCATTCTCAAATGCAGGTGGCAATACTAAAACAGCCTTGAAAATGAACAGATACCGAGGCCTCACGCTTATTGACTTCAAGACTTCAAGACTTCTTACAAAGGTACAGTGATCAAAACAGTGTGGTTTACTTTCCTGACACAAAGACAGACATTTACACCTGCAGACTAGGAGAGACTAGAAGGCCCTGACACAAACCCTCTCCTAGGCCCTCAAATGGTTGTCAGTGAGGGTGCCATACCCATTTAATGCCCAAGGGAAAAATTTCTACAAATGGTGTTGTGTTTTGCACTTGTGACAGGATAAAGTGAGACACCTACCTGAACATGCGCACAAAAGTTAACTCAGAGTGGATCAAATGTCCAAATGTCAGAGCTGAAACGAAAGCAAACATTGAAGAAAACACAGAGGAAAAGCTTTGCACCGTTAGACTGGCTGAGTGAGAGACCCTGTCTCAAAACACCAAGATGGACCTCATCCTAGGAATGATAAATGAGGTTGTCCTCTGACTTCCATATGCACGCACGCGCAAGGACACACACATACCTGTCCTATCATTAAATAACAACAATAAAAAAATGCAACCAGATTTAAGAAAATAGCAAAGGATGGCTGAGCAGCTGGCTCAGTGGGTAAAGTACCTGCAACAGAAGCCTGATGACCTGAATTGGGGTCCCCAGAGCACATATAAGCTGGACACAATAGTGTAAGCATCTGACCTCAGCCTGCTGGAAGCTTGCTGTCTCAAAACAAGGGAGAAGATGAGGGCAGACACTCAGGGTTATCCTCTGACATGACATTTCCTCCACACATGCTGCATGTTATATACCCACCACCATGGGCAAGTACACGCGCGCGCGCGCACACACACACACACACACACACACACACTCAAACATACCAGACACAAGGGAGAGAGTAAAAATATTTTAAGCATTAAAATGTTTTTGAATGCAACAAAAGGAAATCTTATACCCATCAGGATGTCTATAATTAAGACAAAGAATCAGGAAATAAACACTGGAAGGATATGGAGAAATTGCACACTGTGATGGGGGTGTACAACGTGGCGTGGCCACTGTGCAAAGCAGTATATTGCTTCCTAAAAAATGTAAATAGAAGAGGACAGGGGGATGGCTCGGTAAAAGCTCTAGCCATGGAAGCCTGGTAACCTGAGTGTGACCCCCAGAACACACCTGTTATAAAGTCAGATGAGGTGAGGCTTGTCTAGTCCCAGCGCTCGTAGGGAGATGCAAGGCACAGACAGGAGAATCAGCCAGAAGCTGACACACTCTGTGACAGGAAGGGGAGAGACCCTGCCTCCAAACAACGTGGAAGGCGAAAAGCAGCAGAAGTTATCTTCTGATCTCATGTGCTCACTTTCACACACGCACACAAGTATACATGCGCGATAAATAAACACGTCTTCTATTAAAAAAAGAAAATGACTAAGTATGTGATTGCCGTGTCTGCTCGTTGATCTAACAATGCACGCACAATGAAAGCAGGGTCTCTCACCTAGGTTCCTGTTCTCATGTTCACGGCAGCGTCTATCCGATCACCCGTCAATGGACAAGAGAATGCGCAAGACGGGCCCTATACGTACAGACAAGTGAACGGAACGGACACAGTCTACAGTGTGGATGAATCTTGAAGGCATTGTGCTAAGTGAGTGAACTGAGCCTTCACAAAAGGGCGAATGTGTGGTTTTGCTTCTATGAGGTACCTACATCTATCAGATTTAGCCTCCTTGGTGGCCCAATGGAGTCTCAGCTCTTACCCAGAGGGAAGGGCACACAACAGGATGACTATACGGAATCCCCTTTAAAGTTGTTGAGATGATACATTTATGACACTTTAAATTTATTTTTAATTGTGTGTGTGCAAATGTGTCTGTGAATGTTGGCGACCTCATCAGATTTCTCTGGAGCTGGAGTTACAGGTGGATGAAAGCTGGCTGACACGGGAACCAAACTTAAGTCTTTTATAAGAGCTTTCCTCCACCCCACAGATCCAGTCTTGTCTTCTGGGTCCAGAGAGAGAGCAGGTCAAGCTTGTAGCTCACCTGACCACCCTTAATATAATAAAAAATATAATTTAAAATAATAAAAGTCAGGGCTCTGTGCATTGGGAATGTTAAATCCCACCCTGGATATGTCTTTTCCTATAGATTGATACCTGAGGTTAGACCATACTAAGGTATCACAAAGGAGTGTCTGATCCTGGTTCCCTTCAGACATTTTCCAAGAGCAGAACCATGGTGGAAACAAAGGCTCTCAACAGTGACTGCTCAAGGGAGAAGAAATCCCTCCAAACATGATACACCTGTCTAGAGAGCTGGACAGTGAAACAGGAAGTCTGGGTCTGGGGTATAAGACCATGGGCACAAGTGACAGAAAGCAGATCTCAGCTCAGCCAAGTAGAGAGATGGCAGAACCGCTTGAGCACCTAGCAACACATGGAGCAGTCAGCAACATAAGTAGGGGTGCTTAGAAAATTAATCATCAGGCTCCAAGGTTAAATGTTAGCCTGTGATAGTAGCTTTACCTGTCAACTTGACATGCCTGGAGCTGCCTGAGAAGGGGATCTTAGTCAAAGTATTGCCCAGGTCAGAATGGCCTATGGGCACATCTGTGGGGAATTGTCTTGATTCTTAATTGATGGAGAAGGGCCAAGCCCACTGTGGATGGTACCATTCCTAGGCAGGTACTTTATAAGTACCTGGGCTCTATAAGAAAGATAGCCAAGCATGGGCCTGGGAGTGGCCAGCAAGCTGCCTTCCTCCATGGACCTGTTTTAAGTTCCTGCTTTCCTCCATGGACCTGTTGTAAGTTCCTGCTCGACTTCCTACCCCGATTTCCCTCAATTATCAACTATGTCATAGCTAGAACATTAGCCTATTGAATACCTCTTACACATTCACACACACATGCACCAGATTTATTATGCTTTTCAACATTGTTCTATGCCTGGACATAGAATATTCTAGAAGTATTTCTATTTTAACGAAGGTGTACACAGACACAGCTACTAAAAAAAAAAAAAAAAAAAAAAAAAAAAGAAAGAAAGAAAAGAAAAGAAAAAAACTGGTCAAAGAGTGGCTCCCCCCCCAAAAAAAAGAACAATATAGACTATTACTGTTACTCTTGGTTGCCTGCCATATCATATAAGTCCCTATTGCTGAAGACCACACACATTTTGGTCACAGGACTTGGAGAAATCAGCTGGTACTGGCCCGGAAGCCTCCCCTGTGAGAACTAGCTCTCAGAGTATCATTAAGGTGCTAGTCAAACTGCCAAGGGCAAAAGGTTATGAACAGCCTAACCCAGCTTTAAAGCCTGAGAACCACTCCACGGACCAGCAAGATATCCCAATGGCGCAATAGTGGCATCTGTATCTTGGGAGTAACCAAGAGCTGTGTGATTAGATCTAAAACCTGCTTAGTTGGAGGGAACTCGTGCCTGGTACTGTAAACATAGCCAAGAACCTACGGTTTAAGAGGTCACAAGCCCTAGAGGAGAACCCACCTCTATCACGTCATTAAATTAATCGTTTTCAACTGCCTTCTAAATGCTTATCCTTATATCCATAGATATGTACAGTTCTTACCCCTCATCAAAGAAGAGAGACAAGGAGCTAGGCAAAATTGAGCGTGCTTGTGCATGGAATTCTCAAATTAGAAAAAGAAATATTTTTAAACCTATTATTGTTGACAAGGGACCATGCAAAGACCTCTATCTTAGACCCTGCTGGCTCAGGAGCACCTTGAAATCTGTTTCTTCCGCTTGCTCTGCAGTCATGGCTCTGACCTGGCTCCTCCCTGGCTGGTTCCCACTGATTCTTTCTGTCTCATCATTGACTCCAATGCACTCTGGCGGTGTCTGTCTGAAATTTTGATCCAAGCCTCATCTCAGCCTCTTGGGCTTTCTCTTTTTTAAAATTCCTGGGTTGCCAAGGATTCTACTGTCCTTCTCCCTGCCCCCAGCAACCAGTGGGCTGAAAAATGACCATGCTGAAGGGAAGCTAACTCCCAGCCTGCAGCAGGTCTTGTCAATCTTATTTTTAAATGACTGAGGAGGTCTGAGGACATGGAGAGGATGCAAAGATCAAGTGCAGAGGAGGAAAGCATCTCTGACTGGGAGCATATTCTGAGACTCAAAGGACAGAGCAGTATTTAAAGTGAACTGGAACAAGCCTGTAACATCAGGTGCGTTCTGCCTTCAAAAATAGCTGCCAGTTAGAAAGGTTTATTTACATACTGATTCCACGCTAACTTTGTAATGGAATGTGCTGCCTGCCTGAGACCTAACAACTGTCATCATAATTTTTTCTAAAAATACAGGCAGAGAAAAACATTCAGTGAACCCTCTGCTGGGGAGTGGCTACAAAAGACCCTTATCTCAAACCAACAAACAGACCAGAACAAGCAGGGCAGGAATACTGAAGGAAATACCTCTCAGCAGCCCTCTCTTCCAACCAGGCTACATCCATAACATCCATATAGTCCCTCTCTCTCTCTCTCTCTCTCTCTCTCTCTCTCTCTCTCTCTCTCTCTCTCTCTCTCTCTCTCTCCTTTTCCTGCCTCCCTCTCTCCCTCCAGAGTGTGTGTGTGTGTGTGTGTGTGTGTGTGTGTGTGTGTCTGCCTGTCTGTCTGTCTGTCTGTCCGTCTTTCTCCTCATTACCTTAGCCCTAAGCAAACGTAAAGAGCCCTTGGGGAAACTCCAGCTGGCCATATATCAGAAATAACGTATGAGAAAGGGGCCCCAGTGGCCCACCAGTTCTAAGGGCCCACCGTGGGCTCCTCTCAGCCTGCCTTTCTCCTGACATTTCCCTACCAAAGATCCCCCACGGCTGCAACCCCCTGCGTTTTAGTATTTCTCACTCGGCTGGGCTCTTTCTGAACCCTCCCTCCCCGTCCCGGGTTTGTCTCTGTGGATCCTACAGAGCTGATCCTTGGCAAGGCTGTCATCGCTCCCCGGCACAATATTAGCAATTTAAATGCCTCTTTGCCAGGCCTGATGGAGCTGATTCGGTTGTGATCCTGGGCATATGGATGGCATATTTGCCGCGAGCTAGGTGAGACGCGTCCCAGAAGGACCGCCGCCAGCCTCCGCAGCCGCTTCCCCACCCGCTCGCTCCCGGCGGCCGGAGTCAGCCGTCCCTGCTGCCCACTTCGTCTCCACCGGGGGCCCCCGCTGCTGGGGGACAAATCTTTCAATCATGAACGGGAGCTTGTTAGGCCAACTCCGGACTCTAAAGCCACTTAATTAAACTGTGGAAAGTTGCTTGGCCCCGGTGGGAAATTTGCACACAAAGGCACCGGGGTCGGGCGCTCCCTCCAGCGGGGAGCAACAAAACAAAACCGCTACACCGCGCGCCCCGCGGCCCCCGGCTCTGCGCCCCGGCTCCCTTGTTCCGCTCCCCGCTCCCCCTCCACTGCTGCGCCTGCAAAAGCGGAGCCCCTCATTACAGGGCGTTTGTTAGGGCATGTTTTCCCAGCGATTCACTGACGGGCCTTTCTTTCCTCCTTCGGCAATCAAGGGCCGCAAGTGGAGGCTGAGAGTCCTCCATGGCCTGATTGCTGAATTTCCAAAGGAAAGAGTGTAAACAGGTACATTGAAAAAGGCTCTTTTGAACAATTATGTAAACATTCCAAACACTATTTGAAAACTTTCACAGTGGAACCGTCACGTGGGGGCATTCTTGTTTAATTGCGCGGGGACAATGCTTGCTGGCTGGCCGACTACCCCAGCTGCCTGCAAGGCCCAGCGAGGAGACCGCCATGGGTGTTCTGGCTCCCCTGGTCTTACAGAAGCAGACCCCCAGAGCAGGGGCCTGTGCTCTTTCTTCCTCCCGGAGTTTCTTCAGGATCTAGTCCAGTGCTCTCTGCCCGTGGGGTGGGCTGGAAGTCCTCAACGCAAGATGCCTGTTAGATGCCCAGTGGAAACTTCTATATGCGGCAGGCTTTCTTCAAAGCATTAAGGGCTCACTCTAAGATACCAAGCAAAATTGTTGGCCAGGCTCTCCTCCCCATGGGAACACCCCTGGCTCGCCGTTCCTGCTTCTATTCTGTCTCTAGTTTGCTCTCTCTTCTGCCTGTTTCCATGTGGCTTGGAGTCTCATGATTCATTAACTGATTACGTTGCTGGAAGTTGGAAGGATTTAAATCCCACACGCATTTCATCTCTTATTTCCTGGGGACACTGGGGTTGTGGTGGCTTTCCATGCATACTTTTTAATCACTTTATATCCAGTCTACCAGCCTTTGGGATCCATCCAGCCCACAACCACCACGCCTCAAGCTTTGCAGGGAATGCTTGAACAAGCTCAGTCCTTCTGGAGAGCGAGACTCAGCTTCTTCAAATTTTGTTTCATTAAGTCTAGTTCTTAAATGCTAGGGGGTAGAGAGAGAGAAGGAAAATCCAAATGTTTAATGAGATGGCACCTGTACATTACACATATGAGGGCTGTATGAGACGCAGAAGATGTTCATGACAATAAAGTAAATGAGAAAAAAAAAAAAAACACCAAGCCACAAAATCCTATTTGCGTTGTACTAGCAAAACCAAGAAACATTCAAATTTGGCAAAGGACAGGAAAGGAGCCCCTAAGAATGAAAACACTTGTTCTGGGGAATGGGAATCTTTGACCTCGTGTAGTGTCTTGTCACGGTCTGGAAATGCTGGAAAACACCGGCGTACACATGTGGTTAGACATAAAAGGTCAACCCAATAACCTGCAGAAAGTCAACCACTCCAACCCGAAGCCCAGACCATCCTTGCCCTGGATTTCGGATCAGAGCATCAGAGTGAATTCCTCCCGTTTAAAGAGAAGCTGAGGCTTCTCTGTATGTGGGGTCCCTAGGAGGAAAGCACAGAATCACAACTACAAGATGATCAGAGATGGAGTTGGTAGAAACAGTCATATTCAATGGGATCACTTGAAGAGCAGCAGCCAGAAGGGGAAATTATTTCTTTCCGTCTCACAGGACTCCCTGAACACAGGGTTCTAAAAATACACCTGACTTATAGGCTTGTTTAATCCGGCTACAGTCAAGCCTCCTCGTGTGTCAGTTCTCTGTAGGGGTCTGTGTTGTCAGACAGGCATATAAAACCCTAGAATACTTTTGACCCCAACCAATTAATTCACATTCAAATGTAGAAACAGCACTTTAAAAAAAAAAGATTATTTATTTCTGTGTGCCTGTGTGAGTTTGTATGTCTCACACGTGTGTCCAGGTGCCCTCAGACACCAGAAAGGGTCATGTCTCTTGGAACTGGAGTTGCAGACCACTGTGAACCTCCTCATGTGGGTTCCGGAAACCAAACCTGGGTTTTCTACAGAAGCAGTAAGTGCTTTTAACTGCTGAGTCATCTCTCTGGCCCCTAAGACCATCATTCTTTAAAAACACTCTGGAATCAACTGAATTTTGGCAGAGGTGTCAAGACAAGTCCACAAGAGAAAGAGGAACTTTTCCGTAAGTTGTTCTGATACAACTGGGCAGTGCTAGCAAGGGGGTGAATAGACCCGTCATCTCACACTGTGTGCGAAGGGTGCCTCAAAGTGAATCCGAGACATAACTTACGAGCCCAAACTAAAATCTTTTTAGAATGAAACAGGCATGACTTTCATGACCTTGGATAAAATAATGACTTCAGAATTGTGACATCAAAAAGGAATAAACCACATGACAAAAACGTTTACATCGAATTTGATCAAAATTTAAAATTTTGTGTGCTTTGAAGGATGGTATTAGAAAGCACAGAAAAACTTGCAGAGAACACAGAACTATTTGTAAACCACATATCTGATGAGAATATCCACAATAGAGTCTGAAGAGATGGCTTAGTGATTAGGAGCACGGACTACGCTTACAGAGGCCCCGAGTTTGGTTCCTACCACCTGCATCAGACAGCTCACAACCATCTGTCACTCCAGCTTCATGAGACTCAGCATCTTTGCCCCTTGTTGATCACCCACACACATGTGACACAAACATCCACATAGTCTCACACACACACACACACACACACACACACACACACACACACAGAGAAAGAGACACATACATAAACATGTACATTAACAAAAGTTAAAAATAAAAATTTTAAAAAGTATCCAAAATATATAAAGAACCTTCCAACGCAACAATGAACAAACAATGTAAAACTCAGCAAAGAGTCAGAGTGAACATTTATCCAAGGAAGGCCATAGACTGCAGGTAAGCTGCTGAGAGACGTTCAGCCTCACTAAGGAGATGGATGCAGGCGACAGGCACACAGAGATGCTGCTACACACCTCCAGCATGGTCACAACAGAAGAGACGGTGGAAAGTATTGATGTAAATTGGTGTGGTGACAGGTGGCTTTAATGTCAGCTTTGAGGATTCTGAAGGAGGATGAGGAGTTCAAAGCCAGCTTTGGCCATAGTGTACAGTCAAGTCAGGGATACACAAACCAACCAACAACAGAAAAACTAGCCAACCAAATAAAATAACACAAAAACCAAACACAACAACTGAAGTTGATGCGAATGAGGAGAAATTGGGATGCACACACTGGAACGTGTTCTGGTTACTGTTTTGTTGGGAACGTGACACAAACTAGAGAAGAGAGACAGGAAAGGAAAGAAAGAAAAAGAAAGAAGGAACACCAGTTGAAGAACGGCTTCCATCAGATTGGCTGACGATATCTTTATGAGGGAATTTTATTGATTGCTAATTGACATAAAAGGGTCCAACCCATTTGTGGGCTGGGCCACCCATAGACAGGTAGTTCTGGGTTTCATAGCCCCAGACCCAGGTGGTTCTGAGCCACCATAGACAGGCTAATGTGGTAGGAAGATGTCTTAGTGGTTAAGAGTATTTGTTGCTCTTCCAGAGGCCCAGGTTCAACTCCCAGAATCCACGTGGCAGCTCAGAACTATCTGTGACTCCAGTCCCAGAGAACCTGACACCCTCTTCTGGCTCTGTGAACACAAAGTACGCATGTAGTGCACAGACAAAACACCCCTACAAATAAAAGCAATTTTACGAGAAAAGGAAGAAGAGGAAGAGAAAGAGAAGGAGGAGGAAGGAGGCGGAGGAGAAAACAGTCTGAACAGAAGCTAAAGGGAGTAAACCAGTGGGCAGCATCTCTCAGTGGTTCCTCCAGGTTCCTTCCTTAGCATCCCTCGGTGATGGAGTGTGCAAGCTGTGAGATAAAATAGCCCTTTTCTTCCTCAACTGTTTTTGGTTGTGGTATTTTATCACAGTAACAGGAAAGCCACCAGAACAGAAAGGCAGCCTGGTATAGTTACTGCAGGAAAATGGTCTAGCATTTTTTTTTCCTCAAATAGTTAAAGACAGCATCAATGTATGACCTGACCATCACACCCAAGAAAGGCTTGTGTCTTCACAAAAACCCATACGTGAATGTTCATAGACGTCCCAAGAGCTCAAAAATAGACACAATCCCAAAGTTCACTAGCTGAGGAACAGGCAGGCACAGTGTGAGGCATTCATCCAAGGAAACATTATTCAGCCATAAAAAGGTGTAAAGTCCTGACTCGCACTATGAACGAGACACAAAAGGCTACATACATCTTGTATGATTCCAGTCATAGGAAATGTCCCGGATGTGCAGGTCTGGGGACACATAGAGTCCTGTTGCAAGGGGGCTAAGGAAGAGAGAATGAGAAATGGCTGCTGAAAGCCCTTGGGACACTTTTGGGGTGGCGTGGCGAAATGGTAAGAGCAGTGATTACACAGTCTTGTGACTGGTTGTTTTAACTAATGGATTTTCAGAAGGATTAATTTTATGGTGTGTGAATTGTATTTCAGATTGTTTTGTTCTTTACTCTGTGTGTATGACACATGTATGCGAAAGGCTCTGCACACTAATGTACCAGCAGTCACACGATTTTTATAGAGAGTGGGAAACTGGTCTCTACTTGAAGTCCTGCCTGCTCACCTGCCTCATTCCAGCCTCAGGCCCTGGGACTGCACCTGGGGCTTTTGTGCATCTCTGACCTTCACAAGGGGCCGTAGCACCCCAGTGCCAGGACTTTTTGAGCCCTTCAAGGATGGAAGAACAGAGAAGAGACAAATAAGCCAGAAAATTGGCTCAGTCTATGAGGCTGGAAGAGCCAGTCAGAAGCACAGGGCCTGGATGAGGCTTTCAGGAGCAGTTCATCCTGTGCAGATGTCAGTCTTCGAACGCCGCCCCACCCCTCCTCAGTTTCTGCCACAGACTGTGCCCATTTGTGCCATGAGGACCCGAAGAGAGACTCTTCTGCTCTGTGACTTTGCAATAGCAACCAAGTGGGCCAGGGCCAGACCTAGGCCCAGTGCTGCTGGAGAAAAGCCTCTTTCCTTCCCAGATGGGCTAGCTGCAGGGACTGGTTTGGCATTAGGAGCCTAGCCTGGTTTCAGATTTTATCCAGGCTATGCACCCTGTTCTCTGACTCCTCCTGGCTTTAGATTGGACTTTGGTTCTAGGTATGAATCAGCTGCTGTGGCTGCATCCACACTCCGACCTACATTTGCATCACCCTAAGACCCATCTATCCTCGGCCACTGTCCTCTGAACTCCAGCCTGGGCCCAGTGTTAAGTGGGTAGCCTGGACTTCAGATCACCCTTACATTAAGGTAATCTGAGCTAGAGTTCACGTGATCGGGCCTCAGGCAGCATCTCTGACCTCCTTTTCTGCTATCCTGCCTTCTATCACCCTGCTCTGCCCACACTGGTCTCAGTGTAGGTCTTTGAACAGATCAAATGTGGTCCCATCTCAAGCTTTTGTGCTTCATATGGTCCCATGTCAAGCTGTCGTACGTCAACTCTCTCTGGCTGGAGCCGTCTCCCCCCCGCCCCCTACAATAGGGATGGCTCCGTTATCTCATTTACTTATTTGCTCAAATGTGACCTGTCACCAAGGTCTTCTCAGACAAGGCTTGCAATATGGCACCCCTGTCACATTCTAGCCCTGTGTCCTGCTTTCGTTTTCTTCCACTGTGGTTTGGATATGAAGTATTCCCTACTCCCAACAGCTTGTGTGTTGATGCCTGGATTCCCAGCTTGTGCTACTATCAGAGATCAGGTCTACTTGGAAGAAGCAGGTATCTTATTTGCCACCAGCTAGACAGGTCTCCTCTACTGCATGCTGCTACCACCGTGATGCTAGACTCTAGTACGTGGTGACCGTGGACTGAGCCCCCTAAAAGTGTGAGCCAAAATAAATTTTGTTCACAGCAAGGGAAGAATCTATAGCACACCTTCCTGTGTGCTGTTTATCATCCTTAGAGAGTGGGACCCCCTGAGGAGTGAGCTTCTCTGAGTCACTGATGTACCCTCAACACCTAGGAGAGCCTCATGAGACACATGAGACACACATGCTGAACAGATGGATAAGCACACAGTGAACAGGTGAATATTTTCTCCCTTTGGACCCATCAGCCCTGGGACAAAGGAAGATTATGGGCTTTTCCATAGCTCTGAGAAACTATTTGTCCATGTTTATGAAGAGCTGGAGGTGAAGGGGGATCTTTGGGAGATCCCAAGTTCTTCTTCATGACTCCCAAGAGGTCCCTTCTACTCTGTGTGGAATCCCAGTCTGGGTTTACAGGGAAGCAGAGCCCACGAGGCCATCCATCCCGGGGCCACAGGACCTACACTGAGAAAGAGCTGAGATGCTGGCACTCCTGGAGAAGGAATGCTTGGGAATGTTATGGCACACCACCATGCCTGTGTGGGGCTCTGAGATTACTGTCCACCTATAGCCACTGCTTCAGCTGGAGGGGGTGTGACTTTCACAGGACCACAGCTCCACCTTTCCGGTCCTGGAGAAGGTATTCTTCGGAAATTCCAGAGCATGGAGCCAGGGACACCTCACCATGGGGTAGATACAGCAGAGCCAAGTGTTTCAGAAGGAGAATGGAATACCAAATGGGAAGTACGCCAGCAGCCAGCGTCTCGCGCAGACACCTCTTCATTAGGAGAGGTGTGGTGAGGGAGTGGAAAGAGCACCAGGAGGTTTGGGCTGGAATTCTAGCTTTCATCTCTTACACTGTCTGGGATGAACGCACCTATTGCCTCCTCCGAGTCTTTGTTTTCCCAGCCGTTAAATGGAACGAGTACACCCAACCTCAAGGGGAGGCCAGGTGGATTTCAAGCACTTAGGCACCATCGGTTGAAGCATCAGTTTCCGTGAGACATTTTGTGCATGTCACAAGCCAGAAAAATCACATGAGTAATATGAGAAGAAGGGAGCCAACCAAGTCCGAGTGCTTGTTCTCTGTGCCTCAATTTTAACATCTGCAAAGTAGGGATAGCAATAGAACATTCCCTCCAGAATTATCGTACGTGCCACAGACACAAAGCTTGGAACGTCACCTGGTGTGTAGAGAGCTCTTTTGGAGGTCGCTGTTATCGCTGTTGCTTTCATTACCAACAGTGTCCGCCTCATGAAAGGCCCGTGTTCTAAGCGGAAGAACCTGCATTTTTGTCAGACCAAGAATGTAAAGGATTTAAATAGAGCATGCTAAAGTTGCTTCTGCAGCAACAGTACGGAGGGTGAATGTTGGCACACACGTAGGCCAGAGGAACCGATGGGGAGCCTGAGTGTCAGAGCTGCTGGATCGTGGGGGCCTGAGCTACAGAGTAAGTGGGAAGGACAAGACAAAGACTCAGGACTTGAACCACTGACTGGACTTGCTGATGAGTAGCGAGCACCCCATAGGGTTTCTAGCCTCGAGGGCAAGGAGAAGGGATAGTATAGAATTGCAAGGGAGAGGGGCTGTACGCAAGGACACCAAGGGTGTAAGTTCCTCTGAAGCAGTAAGGACAGGGCCCATGATAGATCATGAGGTAGGCACATAGCACATGTGACTGCAGCCCCTAAGTGGACGAGTGGAACCAGCTCTACATAAGGCTGTGGACTCCTTACTGGATCAACCCACTATGAACTTGAAATTACTAAGCCCAATAAAGGTAGCTCAATTTCCACCCACTCTCTACCTATCAGGCAGGTGCAGGTCAGCATGGTATTCTTCCATTGGCACCTGAGCCCCTTCTACTGTTAGGAGTTTTTCTCACTTCCCTTTAAAAAAGCCTCTGTTCCCTCTGTTTTCAATTTGTCTGCATCTCCTTGTTTTACTTGGGTGTGAAATAACAAACTTGGAGATTACTGGCTCAGGGCACTTTTGGTGGTGGGTGATTTATCTGGGACCCTGTCACATCTGACTTAAGCTCATGAAGATCTGGGAAAGGTTCCGTCACACTCAGAGAGCCCCCGTCAAGTGTGCCTCTACCGGGTTAGCAGAAAAAGGATCAGGAAGGAAAGAGCCCTGGAGAAGTCTCGGGCACTTAAAATGTGAACTGCAAAAGGTGTTATGCAAATATATGGAGAGAACCAGAGATGCAAGAAATACTGGAAGCCAGTGTTAACAGAGACAGGTCAGAGTCTCTGGGATGAGTAGTCCCAAATGTCAAATGTCACATGAGCTGGAAAAGATGGGCAATGAATTTGGCAATTGGGAAACTAGATATGGGTGATAGGAACAAATGTGTGTGTGTTGGGGGGGGTGTGGTACCATCATCAGGCTTTGACATTTCAGACCTGTTTCCTTACACCATAGCCTGGAGGCCCACGGCTGGATGATTTTTAAACATTTTAAATGTTGTGGAGTTACAAATGCCTTTGACATTTGCAACATCTCCTCTTCCTAGAAAACTGCACCTGCAAATGCATTTCATCTCAGGAACTTCTAAAGCTCACCCACACGGGTCTCTGGGTTTAAAAGAGAAATGTCTAAGTCACTTGGTTCCTACTTGTGGGATTCTCCCTGCAGTATCTGAATCCTACCCAAATGGGCTGCTGTCAAAAATCTGAAGCCAGATAGAAACCTTCAATTCCTCTATCCCGGAGTTCCCTGCAGCCTCAGTTCCATCCTGGTTCATTCACATTTCCGGGCTTATTGTCCTGCTGCCTGTCAATCAATTCTGAACCATTATACAAATTAGCATCTCTAAAGCCCATGTCTGTGCTTCTGCCCAGAGTTGTGTTGCCAGTCTTTCCCAAGGTCCTCAGCCCGGAGAACAAAAGGGTCAGACACAGTTACACAAACAGTGGGCAGGACTGCTCCCCCCATAACACAGTGAAGGGTGCAAACCTAGAAGAGATGGTCCTGCTGCTTGGTGCTGGTGGCCCAGGGCCAAGGGAGCCCTTTCTTTTCTAATTGAATGTCTTGGCTTATGGACATCTTCTGAGCCGCACACTCATTCAGAACAAGCTAAAGTCTCTCAGCTTCTTCCCAGATTTCCAGGATGACCCAGATGTGCTATAGGGCCCACAGGGCAGAGGATGGACACAAGAGAATGTAAAGTTCTTCCAAGCAAAAAGAGGGAAGATGGGTGGGGCATGGGAAGGGGTGAGACATGGAAGAGAAAGATGGGAAGAAGGGGGTGAGGATTCTTAAATCAGCCTTGGCTGTTAAAACCTTTACAGAGTAAAATTGCCAAAACTTTACAATAGACCAGGGCTCCAGTAACAATAGCATCAGTCTTACACAGTTTTTGTTTTTAAATAGCCATTGCATATATTTAAGGCATGCTCTTCAATGTTTTGACATGAATATGCATGCATAGTGGGACGAGTACTCCAGTCAAGCAATTAATGTATCCATCCCACACAGTTACCTGTTTTTGTCTGGCTGGAGTGTCTAACATCTACTACTCCCTGGAAGCTCCATGCACACGGAGAAGAATTCCTGTCCTCAGAGTGCACATCGGATGTCGAAGTTACCTAGGTTACTGTGATCATGCACCAGCCCAGCATCTTCCAGTGCTCCCCACCTTTCTGCCCTGACCAGTAACTCCCTTCCAGAACCTTCTGTCCAGATGTTCATCCCCACCACATGGCTTGTTCTCTGCCATGGTTCCTGAAAGCAAGGCAAAAGCTATCAAACTCCCTCAGAATCCAAACAGACCCCCACATTAGTTCCAGAATGTTATCTGTTACAACTTAAGTTGTGTCACATAGGACGGGGCTCCTCAGACGGTGCTGTGCTGGCTGTTCGGAACTGCTGCTCTCGAGTGTGATGTTGGCCCTTTAGATTTCACAGACAGCCTCTCATAATACAAACACACACACTCACACGCATACCCCTCCTGCACACACCCCTCCCCTCAGCAGGCTGTGCGGTGTGCTGCTCTGTGTGGGAAATGTGTCATCGCACCTCTCCTTCGGAAGCAGTGAGATCTTTGTGAGTTTGGGAACTGTAACAGTTTGCACGTTGAGCGGGTACGGGAGGTTTCCAAGCACCCCCCCCCAACACACACACACACATACACATACAATGTGGTGCTCTGGCACCATTTACCTTATTTCGCCAGATCCTAGATGGAGACTTCCTCCCTGCCCACCCAGAA
The DNA here is from genome assembly GCA_026225945.1 of Cricetomys ansorgei. NCBI lineage: Eukaryota > Metazoa > Chordata > Mammalia > Rodentia > Nesomyidae > Cricetomys > Cricetomys ansorgei. The sequence continues at coordinate 12,927,514 of JAMJFZ010004114.1, forward strand.
CACAGCTTAGGATAAGCCCTCCACAGAGCACAACGAAACTCTGTGGTTCCTGTTGGTTTGCCTGGAGATAATGCACAGGCTGTTTAATATGCGATAGCTTGCACAGATGACTTCCGGTTTTGGCTCTGTCTGCTGCCATCTAAACCTGGAATCATTGACCCTGTGTAACAGAGGAAGAAAGGGCAGTACAGAGACATCAGATGGTTTCCTAGGGTCATTGTCACAGTAAGTCACAAGGAATAGACCAGAAACCCAGGGTCAGGGACTTTTTCCTGAGTTATCCTTCCAGTCATAACATCTCAACGGGTTCTTGTTTGTTATTAGTAACTTTAACTCAGAAGAAATCATATTCATTCTGTTCCCCGAACTAAGGCTACAGAATGGTTTCTATTTATTGATCATTATCTCTACTACCCTTCCCATCCTGAGAATCAGGGAACTGCTAGCTGGAGATGAACTTGTGTTGTAAGGTAATACTGATCGATACAATGATGATGTCATCTTTCAGCTTCAGGCTTCAGTTTTGCTGTTCTGTGGGGTGATCTTTAGCCGTTCTTTTTATGTAAATTGAGAAAGGGGGCAGACAGTGAACTCTGGAGTCCCAGTTGCGCACCCCAGGATCCCAGCTCCTCACAGCTCTCCCGAGCCTCAGCTTCGTCATCTGTAGGGTCTGTAGGGTCACAGTAGCACTTCATCATGAGGATCAAGGATGAGGCACAACAGAATATCATGGGCTGGATGAATTAGACAACAGAAGCTGATCATCTCACAGCTCCAGAGGCTGGAAGTCCAAGATCAAGATGTAGGCAGAGCTGGTTACTTTTAGGGTCTCTCTTAGCTTACCATATCTCTATACAGTCTTTCCTCTGTGGTTAACTAGGCCCATGTGCCCACATTTCCACTTCAAAACAAAAAAACAAACAAACAACCTGTCAGATTGAACTCGAGCCCATCCTAAAAGCCTTATTTTTGAAGGGCCCTGTCTTCAAACACATGCTAAGCCACAAATCATTAGTTTCAGTGCTTGGATTTAGGGAACAACTCACCTCATATGAAGTTGTGAGAAACAACTTAGAAACAAATAGAATATCCTCTTTAAGGCACAGAGCACAGCGGCTTTAAAATCGCTGCTATGACCTCAGCGTCTTTAGAAAGCGAGAATAGGAACGATTTCTCTCTTATGACAACATTGGTGCAGAGTGCCTTGGAACCACACACACTGTGTGACCACATGCCTGCCAGGTACTGAGGAGATGACTTGAACTGGTCACTGATCTTAAAATAACCAGATTGGGATCTCAAAGGGCATCTTTGCTGGGTCACACTCTTCCCAAGTCACAAGTGAGCCGAGTTTGAGACATCTCCTTTGGGCTCCGGGTAGAATATCATTAGATGACAGGACATGTGACAGTGCTCTCTGCAGCTCTAGTGGGAACATCTCGTAAATAACCTAAACTGCTACAACCAGCTGTGCTGGCTAGTCTCATGTCAACTTGACACACAACCTAGAGTTATCTGAAAGGAGGGAGACACATTTGGGAAAATGCCTCCATAAGATGCTGCTGTAAGGTATTTTCTTAATTAGTAATTGGTGGGGGAGGGCCCAGCCCATTGTGGGTGGGGCCAACCCTAGGCTGGTGGTCTTGGGTTCTATAAGAAAGCTGGCTGAGCAAGCGAAGAAAAGCAAGCCAGTAAGCAGCACCCCTCCATGGCCTCTGCATCAGTTCTTGCCTCCAGGTTCCTGCCCTGTTTGAGTTCCTGTCCTGACTTCCTTCAGTGATGAACAGCATCAGGAACTATAAGCCCAATAAACCCTTTCCTCTCCAACTTGCATTTTGGTCATGATGTTTCACTGAAGCAATAGAAACCGTAACTAAGACACCAGCTGATGACTAGAAGTTGATTATTTCAGAAGGAAGCCACTGGGATCTCAGAAAAGATTCTCCCCATGCTCCAGGATAGCAAGATCATTGGGTTAAACCATGTGGAACTGCCATCATTGTGTTTTGAGCTACAGAAATAGTATGTGCTTGAACATATGATTAACCTCTACTTTGTGAATTCATCTGTCTGGACCACTTTTCGTTCACTGATGCCCCTGGTTATGTTAGAGGCAGAGGAAGAAGGAGAGGGACAAGCAGGGGGAGACCCACCCCCACCCCCGCAGCAGCTGAGGAGATCTGTTCAGAGATCTCTACTTAGGTAAAGCCTGAACTCTTGGCTCTGAAGCTAAGAATTTCAGGATGAGTCCTTATGAAGCATACCTAGAGTTTATTAAGAAACAGTTGGTTTTTGTTTTAATAATTTATTTAGTCATTATTGTGTGTGTGTGTGTGTGTGTGTGTGTGTGTGTGTGTAAGCATGAGAGTGTGGACATGTATGTGCTATGGTGCATAGGGACAGGTCTGAGGACAACTTTGGGGAGTTGGTTTTCCTCCTCCCATGTTGTTTTTGAGGCAGGATCTCTCTTGCTTCTGCTGCCATGGTGTGCTATATACTCCAGGCAAGCTGGCCCGCAAGCTTCTGGCTGATGCTCCTGCCTTCATCACCCATCTTGCCCTAAAAGTACTGGAATTATAAATGCTTGCTACTGCATCCAGCTTTTTACATGGGTTTTGGGATCTAATTTGGATTTGCAGGCTTGTGTGGCAAGAATATTAACCTCTTGAACCATCACCCTAGCCCACAGGAATAATTTCAATAAAGATTTAAACATGGGCCTTTAAGGATGGAGGAAGAAGGAGAAGGAGTGGGGGAAGGGGAGGGGGAAGAGGAAGGATGGAAGGGAGAGGGGAGGGAGAAGGAAAAGAGGGAGAAGAAGAAGAGGAAGAAGGAGAGAGTCTTAGGAAAAGGACACAGGCATGAGTTATTCAAGAGAGTTGGGCAGCTTTTCTGAAGTTGAAAGCACAGGTAGTTTCTGAGGCGCACTAATGGGATCACAGACTGGCAAGATAAACACACAGGTTAAAAGGGTCAAAGGAATCCTCACGCTCCTAGGTCACAAGGAAGTTAAGAGACATGTAAGACTCAAATAGTTACAGGTTTGCTGCTAGTTAAGCCCAAAGATCGTGTACCTTTTGGTCTTAAGCATTGCTTATTGCTATTTTAATACTGTTATTTGAAATATTTCTATTAAAAATAAATATTATCTCTATGTAGGCAACCTTCACAGTAAATTTTTGTTAGTTGTGCTGAAATTGTTTGTTTTTTTGAGATAGGATATCACTATGCAGCCTTGGCAGGCCTGGAACTCGCTATGTCGACAAAGCTGGTCTTAAACTCATAGAGATACACCTGCCTCTGCCTCTGGAGTGCTGAGGTGCTGAAATTCTTGACTCTCCCCTGGTGAGAGATCAGCAAGACTTTACAGCGAGCAACTCCTTTGCTGTCCAATGTCTACTTAGTTTTCCATCCTTCTAGTCTGCCTCTGTTCAATCAATTGACAGTTCACCCTTTCATTCCATGAGCCTTCATACTGGCCAGTAGTTTTGGGACCTAGCATGCGTGCCCTTCCTCTTCCTGCCTAAGTTTTGGACTGCATGAAAGAGAAGTGGTCACGTGGGGGGAGATGGAATGGCCGGTGTTACCACTGATGAGGTTAGCTGTGGAAAACATAGCTTGGTCCCAAGTGACTGTGGTCTTCCCAGTTTGGATTCTGTCCGGGATAGGGCAGACCGGCTGCCTGGTCACAAGGTGTCATATTGCCGAGGTTCTCCTGGTTAGAGGGAGTCAGCCATGCCTTATATTCTGCTAGTAGTTTCACTAACCTACTAAGCTCAGAGCCAAAAATAGGGGCTCAAATCTGAGCTCAAAGAATCCTGGTCGTGACCCTTTTAGGGGTTGAATGACCCCTTTCACAGGGATCCCCTAAGACCAGCTACATATCAGATATTTACATTACAATTCACAACAGTAGCAAAATTACAGTTATGAAGTAGCAGTGAAAATAATTTGATCGTTGGGGGTCCGCACACACGAAGAGCTGTATGAAAAGGTCACAGCGTTAGGAAGGTTGAGGACCACCGCTCTAAAGTCTATAAATACAATGAACTCCCTCTGCTCCAGGAGCTGATGTTTGATCTCCACCATATTCCAGCTTACCCCCTGAGAATAGCTGACATTATTAAAGTACTCAATCACCCGACATCAGTCTCGGCCCATCTCTCCATCAGACCTGGAAAGACTCTTTATTATTCAGAATACAAGGAAGCTTGGGAAACCGCACCTTGCCTTCTCCTGCTGGGAAAAAGGGTCCCATGGAGAAAGGAGCCCTCACAGAGGGCAGCTGAGCTGGGTCCCTCTCTCTGACTCCCTGGGTGTATGGAAAGAGCAGCAAACACAATAAGAGCCAATTCAGGGCACATCTGCCACCTTGTCATCTGTCACAGGGAAACTGAGCCAGAGACGATGATCTCCCCACCAAATAAAACAAACAAACAAACAGTACAAGACCAGCAGCCAACAAATAAAAACTTCCTGCTTATTAGTAGTGGCTTGTGTGCAGGAGACTTTATTTAAAAGTTTTAGGGTAATGAGTGGATTTCCATTCCAGCAGAGCTACAAAATTAGTTACTAGAAATCCTTCTCTCCTTCCTCCTCCTCTTCTTCCTCTCCCTCCCTCTCCCTCTGCCCCTTCTCCTCCTTTGACAGAGTCACCCTATATAGCCTAGGTTGACCTGAAATTTACAGTCTCAGGTCTATTCTTCCAGAGTACTAGGATTATACGCCCGTACTACCATGGTTGGCTTTAAAAATATATGTATTAAAAAATATTAATTGGTAGTGGTGGTGGTTGTGTGTGTGTGTGTGTGTGTTCATTCTACAGCATGTGTGTGGACACCAGAGAAAACTCTGCGGAGTTGGTGCTCCCCTCCGGCCTTTTCCTGGGTTCTGGAGATTGGACTCAAGTCATCAGCCGTTCACAGTAAACACGTTTACCTGCTGAGCCATTTTGATGACCTTACAATTTTTTTCTTAGCAGCTGTCACGTGGCTCTGATGTCCTCCCCCTTTCCTGTCCTCTGTGTCTTTCATCTGTTCCGAGCATCCTCAGACCTTCATACCCTGGCTCTTTTTGACCCTGCCTCCTGGTTTCCACTGAGCTCTTTATCTGTGTGTCTCTTCTACCTCCAGAGTTTATGGCTCTGTTTACTATGGAGGCTATTATAAAGCTGTAAATGACTTTCCTGTCTTAAAAACCCCAAATTGCCTTACCCTAGCCTTCCTTCTCGACACAGAGTAAAAAGCTAAACATATCTTAATTATGATAACCTTCAACAGATATCAAATTTCCCAAATGGCTCGCTGGATGAAGGTGATTGTCACCAGAGCTAACAACCTGAGTTGATTCCCAACACTCATGTGGCAGAAAGAGAGAGCCAACTCCTGCAAGTTGTCCTTTGCCATACAGGTACCATGGAATAACATTTGTGCACATGCAGGCATGCACTTGTGTGTGTGTGCACGTGTGCACACACACACACACACACACAAACCAAATTAAAAAATATTGTCTCCCAAGTATCTTTTCTTGAATGTCCTCTGAACCCTAGCCCCAGTAAGCTTGGTGTAACACCCTGCGAAAGTAATGCTAAAGCATCCATCTTTGCAAAGACAAATCCATCTCAGCTCAAGCACTGACTTTTAGTCCTCTTCTTCCCCTTACATTAGGAAAATGTGAAGGAAAATTAAGTAAGGGAAACCTCCAACAGCACTTTCTCCCTAAAGAGAAAGATCCTTTCTAGTAATCTGCTTTCAGGAATTCTGGCTTCTCGCCCAGTGATTAATCATGTACATGACAAATCTGGGGAGAGATGTAAACTTAAGGAAAACTACATTTTGATACCATTCTGAAAGCATCTTGCAAACATGGGATCAATAACACAATGCTGTGAAATGATCGTCAGGGCTGGATGTAGCAGGGCAATAGCATGGATCTGGGAGCGGGAGACTTTGGAAACCTCAAGAGATCTAGTTCAGATGTCTTTCTCAAGGTCATTCCTGAAGCAAGGACAGAGCAATACAGCAAATTGAGGTCCCAACCTCAGGTGGCGCCTTCCCCTGTTCATGACCCTTGTGAGGGTCTCCTGTAAAAGCCACTGAAACATCAGAGCAGAGATTGGGGACCGACCATTCCATCCTCCTTCATGACTGCTAAGAGTGAAACTGTCCCAACCACCATGAAAGGACCCTGGGAAAAAGCAAGACAGAGAGATTGGGAATCTTGATGGTATCCCGCCCATCTTTCCACAAAGCCAGTTAACTTTCTCTGATTGAGTTCTCTCCAGCGTGGCCATCTCCACTCAGCTGCTGCAGGAAACTGCTCTGTGCTGCCGGGAGATCCTCTCTATGTCTTTCTGCATACAACATTCCTGCAGCCAATGCACTGGTCTGTTGACACTTCTGGGGATGCACAGTGTATACTTCTCAGTGGAATGCTCACCCATGCTGGTGAACATCAAGCCCTCCAGCCTCTTTATAGCTCCCTAGTAAGGCCTTATCCAGGGGAATAACATCCTTATATAACCTCCTATTAGACCATGCATGTGTCCACACACACACACACACACACACACGCACACACTGTATGGTACAACAAAGGCAGGCAAGCCACGTGTTCTTAGTCACCTTAATCGATACCCAATTTTAGTGCCTTTAAAATCAATTTTAACTTTTTCTATGTATCCACTGGAGTATCTACCAGAAACACATGTATGGTGCAAAAATGGAGCCGAGTAGCATCATGACACATATATTCTGTGCATACTCAGATATCCAAGAGCCACAAGACAGCCCACTCAGCTTTAGAATCAAGGTTGGGAGATACTCTTTTCGTGGCAGAGGAGGGGAAATAAGGGTGCAGCCGAGAGGGGTGTTTTCTGCGATTCCCACAGAGTCGAAGTGGAAAAGCTTGGATTGGAGCCCTGAAGCCCAAGCCTCTTGAGCAAATAGAATTCTCCCCCACCACCCACTCTGCTGTTGTCGTGGCTTAGGCGGAAGAAGTTGGTGGGATGAAGGAGGGTGTCACAGACAGTTGTCATAGGAATAGGAAGTTCTACTTTGGGGACAAACACCTTGACTTTACTGAGGCATAAACCTAACAGCGGGGAGCCATTATTTCAGTGACAGAGCTTTGTTCCGTTGACATCATCTCTTAATTATCTGCATAAGAATACATTTGTCAAGTTTCATGAGATGGGGTGGGTAACGGGAAAGCTGCGTTTCCACCCAATATTGAAATTCTTAAGGCAGAAGTGACTCTGCAGGCAAGGGAGGGATACAGGCAGGCACACACTTGCGTGGAGAGCTGCCGGCTGTGAGGGTTCTGACAGATCCAGTGTTGGTGATGCCAAGCCTTTTGGGCTGGCTGGCCAAATTGGGCCGCATGATTGTATTGGGGTTCTGGGGCTACAATGCTTCGTAGGATAAGGCAGGATTCCTAGAAGTCTTGGCCCAAGTGTCCCATATCTTGGGAAGACACCTCCAACTTCCATCTGCAAAAACAGTGTCAGATTCCCCACACCTGGAGCCCCCTGTGCCACCTCCCTAAGCAAGAGTGACAACTATGGGCTATCTGACTCCAAACCAACCCCTCTGCTAATTAGCAGGACATCAAAGCCCCAGGCCCTTGAGCCTCATCTCTCCCCCAGGGATAAGCTCCTTCCTAAATCAACCGTGAGAGTTTTTCTATTCACTTCATCTAGGCTGCCTTTCATATGTACACAGGCGAGATCCACATGTGCTCAGAGGCGTCATCCGTGCTTGCGTGACCCCACTCTTGCGTAACCTCCGCTCCTTTGGGATCTCTGTAAGGCATCTTTGATCCTTTTCTCCTGCCAGAGAACTTAGAAGAGCTCCTTCAGAGACTTCCCTACCTCGACTCAAAGGCTACAGAAGCTTAAGCAAATACAACACAGTAGCGATCCATCCGGTGTTCCGTAATGCGCATGTTGGCTATGCAGGTTGAGTGTCCAAACGTGATCCTCTTCACGGGTAGCCAAAGGCTCAGCCTGGGGGAAATTCAAGTGAAATGATAGGGAGGGGGAAAAAGGAGTCCACAGAAGAGATTGGAAGGGACGGCAGACAAGTGTACATCTGCCCACATCTGTGTCCAAAGAGAGCCTTGTAGGGTACCAAGAAACTGACTGTGGCCAATGGCACAGGAAGGTCCTCACACTTCTGTATGCTTTACTATACTTGACAGGCTTAAGGCTTCTGGCGTGATCACCTTGGCCAAAAGGATGGTAAGGGAGACATCCTGGCAGGTCTGATGGATGACGGGTGTTGCATGGTCCATTATCCCCAGGTGACAGTCTGCGCAGCTCCTGGTAGGAGGCGAGGCTGACAAGAGCACAGCTGAGGGAATCCCAACAGTTAAAGGATGATGCTGTCCCAAGTCATCTATCTGGACAACCTCCCTGCTGTCAGCCACTGCGTGAAGTGGACACGTGCGCAGTAAATCAGCCTGAGAACCCAGGCAGGAGAACCACATCGTCTTGGTGGATGGGAACAAATGCACTGGCTGCAGTGAGCTGGGGCTGAGAAGTCTGAGAATGACCGTTAATATCACACATTAACCTGACGAGGTCACGGGTATTCAGAAATTGGATATAATCTGGGCTGAGCTTAACATTTGAGTCAGTAAGCAGACAAAGGAGATGACTACTCGTGCTGGTGGGCCTTCTTCAATCAGCTGAAGGCTTGAAGACGAACACAGAGGCTAAGGGGGAACTCCTGGTGCCTGACTGCTTGAGATAGGAAACCATTTCCCTGGCTGGAACATAGCTCTCCTCATTCCCATATCTTTGGATATTAGAATGGCACATCTTTGCACAATCTTCCACATCGTTGTTACAGACCTTGGAACTTCTTAGCCTCCGTAATTGCATGACTGATCTCTTATAATAAATATCGTTATGTATATGACTTTTTAAAATAATAAATCTCAGTTAATTTTACACACACACACATCCTATTGGTTCCTTTCCTCTGGGGAATCCTGGCTCCCTAGTAACTGGCATGCACTGCTGAGGGCGGGCACTCTGGCCCTATGTAGCAGTGTATTTCTTTCTTCCTCTCCCCCGAGAAGGCTGAGACAGTAGGAAGGTGGGACTTTGCACCTTGCAGACTCATTTATTCTAATTGCAGCCAGCAGTGACCGCCCCCCCCCACACACACACTGGTGTCCGCCCACTAGTCCTCCTGCTCCTCTTCTCTGGTGAAAGCATACTTGTCACCCCGGGAATGTAGTCCCTGGGCTGTGGCGGGTAGAGGAAGGAGACGAGGAAATCGAGGTTTGATTTATGTTGTACGGGGCCCATTCTTTTTCCTTTCTTGTCTCCTACAGAACACAATCCAAAACACATGAACAAGCCTCACCCCATTCCTGAGTTTTAATGGAACTAATTATCTGATTGTGGAGTCCCAACTCTGTGACGACTTCCATTCTGGCTAGTGTTAGATTGCGTTACTATTTTCATTTGTTGTCATTATTATCAGCTTTTAGCAATGAAATGGAGTTAAAATTATTACAGTTTGTAACATGCTTTTTGTACTAATAATTCAAGTACTTTTGAGTAGGAGCTGAGAGCATTAATTTGTCAATCACCGCTGCTTTGTATCTGGTCCCGTTTTAAATAGACTAAACAAAAGAAATGAACACTATACATTTCCCCAAGGGATAGAACTTGTAAACATCCAGATATGTTAGGCTTTCATGAAATTATAAGCCGTAATTCCAAGGTATATTGCACAAATAATAGGGTGTTTCAAAATCAGCGTTGGCTGACACACAAAAGCTTCGACTGTGGCTCAGCTAATAACACGGGGCAGCCATCTGTGCCGATTCCGCTAACCTAGTCAGGACCCAAGGTGAACGGAGAGCAGTGCAAAGGGTTTTTGGAAGTTGAACCAAAGCTCCCCTAGAAGCCCAGAGTCAGGGACCTCTTGCATTGATAGAAATGAGAGCCTTCTCTAGGAAGGTGCATTGCGGGGGTGGGGGGGGGGAAGGGGGTGGGGGGGCACACCACCACCAGGAAATGCCACATTCATTCATCCAGGAATGTTTACAACAAAGAGGGAAAAAAAGGCAAGCTCCAGAAATAAATATGATACTGGATCTGCATGTAAATGGGGTACAGCCTCGCTATTAAACATGATTTAGAAGAAAGATCAGCTTAAAACACATATGCTATTCTACTAGATTAGCACACTACCCATCCTCCAGAAGTGAACAGGAGCCATTTGTGATTAACAAGTCAGCTGCCGGCGCGACTGGGTCCCCAATGGTCTTGAAAACACTAGTTCTCTTACCTAGGTTAAGTGACTTCTCTTGCCTGTGATGAAAATCTTGTATATTTTTTGCTTTTCAAACCACCCCACTCCAAAGCAAAAGAAATCTGTAAATCAGCCTCCCTGTTGAGGATTGCGGCTCATGGATTGGGAAGCCCTCCCCTCCCCTCAGGGCTGGGACTTTGAGTGGGGCCTCTTCTCTCCCGAAATTGTCTAGGGAAAGAACACAGCAGTCGGGCAGTGCAAAAAGTCTACACTGCAGGTTTGCTTTCTAATTTGTCCGTGCTGGTGAATGTACACAACACACACACATGCACGCGCACACACGCACACATGCACGCGTGCTCGTGGAGGCCCAGGACAACCTCCAGTATTATTCCTCAGGCACTGTCCACTTTTTTGAGACAAAATCTCTCACTGGGGCTCACCAATTAGGGTGGCTGACTAGTCCCGGGGATCCTCTGTCTTTACCCTCCCAGTTTTGGGATTCCAAGTCACCGGTATGGCTTTTGGGGGGGACGGGGCTCAAAGTCAGGCCTTTGCTGGCTGCACGAGCGCTTTCTTTCTTGTCTTCTAATTGTTTCAACACTCGTTTCCCACAGAGTTTTGAGAAAACCCCAGAATATTAAACTTGGTCCCTAAAATGAATTTCTTGCTCCTTGAAAACCCAAGGACTGCTATGTTACTGGGTTTCTTTCCCACTGCACAGGACTGTGATTTTGGTAGTCTCAGAGTTCTGACTGGAATATATTTGTCATTAGCGGGAGGCTGTGCTGCACCTGTTCACTAAATCAGGACAGGGTTTCGAGTTCCGATTTTCTTGAGCAGAAGAAACCTTGGGAATTGACCAACTGGCTAATCCTCCTGACTCAGAGCGCCCTCCATGTGCCCTGCCCCCAACCCTAACCTCTGGGGCGGCTCAAAAAATAGCTTTTGACTATGGCCTTTAACAATATGATAATTTATTTAAAACAGATACAGTCCTGAAAGTGACCCACTTAAAATTATTAAAGAGATACTGTGTTTATTTTTGCTGTCCATAAAACAGAAAATGGTTTATGAATATGCAAACCGATCTGATGTAATTAGCATGATTGGCTCCTACCGCACTCCGGTTTATGTGGTTAGAAGAGTAGATGCAGGAACTAATGAGGTCATGTTAATGCGCCTGTGAAGAGAGCTTCCGCTGTCAGAACAGCGCAGGCAGATGTCTTCGAGAATCTTTGCTTTTCTACAAAAATCACCGAAAGTGGGCACGCATGGGGTGAGCTCCCGCCTGTGTGCTGGGGAACCACCAGATCTGGGAGCCACTTTGCCTCCTGCATGCAAGGAGTCCAGAGGAGAAATAAAGACCTGTGTCCACTCAGCAAATGATTAATGCCGTATTTAATTATCTAGAAAGTCTTCAACAAGTGCGAATATTGGAGACTCCTCTGGCAGCCAGCACATGCCACACGGTCCCATTAGACACGCTAACATTCTATCCCTTGGCCCTTCTTAATTAAAATAAGAGGCAAAAATGTTAATTGTGTACCGACCACCTCTAGGGATTAATCTGCCCTGATCATTGGGCCCTGCAAACCAAGAAAGCAGCTTGTTCATCCAGAGCAGAGAGGCATCTCCCCTGAGGGCTGCCACCCCCTAGGTACATTCAGGGCCCTGCTGGGGGAGGGGGCAGGAAGGGCGCAGGCAAGGAGCAGGCGGGATGCTTTTTAATCAGAATGCTGGGAGGCATGTCGCGGAAAGCTTCTTAGATATTGAACAGGACGCAGAGAACGCTGAGGAGCCTTCCTTCTGCGGCATAAACATATGAACTTGAAAACCCTATTTTCAATTTCTGCCAGCTCCTCTGTTGCTCTAAAAATACACTCCACCTCTTTGTACCCCCTCCCGCCAACACACACACACACACACACACACACACACAAACACAAACACATATACACGGACACACACAGAGACATACACACACATGCAGACACATACACAGACATACACAGACACACACACATGCATACACATACACAGACATACATAGACACACACACATACACACATGCTTACACATATACAGATACACACAGACACAGACATACAGGCATACACACACATGTATACACATAGACAGGCACAGACATACACACACACATACACACCCACATGCATGCACATACAGACACACAGACATACATACATACACATACACATACACACACATGCATATACATATACATACATACACGTACACACACATTTATATACATATACAGACACACACAGATACAGACACACAGGCATACACACATATGCATACACACATATATACACATGCATATACATATACAGATACACAGGCACACACACATACACACATACAGACACACACACACACACACACACACAAAGTAAATGCAGTTTTAAAAGAATGACATTTAGCCGAAAAGGCTTGTATATCCTTAAAAGCTGGTTGGAATATGACAGTGAAAAATGCTAGTCCAGGAAAAGCGATTGTTAGGCAAAATAGAAACTGGATCTTCTTCACCTTTGCTTCCTAACACTTGAGACCCTCACACCCTTCATCCAGGCCACAGGCAATCCCAACCACATGCATGGCATCTGAGCACATGGCTATACCGTGATCACATTCTTTGCTCTCTTTGCAGTGTTTCGGTGCACTTCTCTTCAGGACAGTCGGCTTCATCCTTCACGGTCACAAGTGAATTTCCTTCTGCAGGATTATATCTCTACAGAGGCAGATGTGTGGAATCTACCTCTGTTCCATGTCGTTCTCATTCTTGTGACAGATTACAACTGTTTGTTCAGAAGCTCTCTTCCTGGCTGGCTGTGTGTCCTGTGTTTTTCCAGAACAATGACATGAGCATGTACCTAGGGCTTTAGCGACTGCCTGGAGGGGTGCGTGCCTGATACACACGAGCTATTTCAAATTCTGGTTGAGTGTGTCAATAAGTGAGTGGACATGGTGAGAAGATAATTTTTGAAAGACTGTGGTCCTTTTCTTAGGGACACAATTCAACTGGAGACAAATATCGATAGCTAAGCCCGGTTTAGCAGAACCTCTAAGTGCCAGGCTTTGCACAGGTGAAGCCAGACACAGGCACACACAGTGAGGCAGACATGAACACGAAGCTTGGAGAGCAAGCATCCTTAGAGCTTAGATTTCAGAAGCTAAGATCAGAACAAGGAACCGGGAAATGCTTCAAAGGCTATTACTGAAGGATGGGCCAGTGTCATAGAAGTTTATTTTTAGTTATGTATAAAACAATTCTTTAGTACACTGTTGGAGGAAGGGCTACTTAGACCTTGGCATTTTGTATTGTTCAAAGGTGCTGGATTTACATGGGGGATGTTTGATTGCTATTGATCTGTGTGTGTTATCAATAGAACACTTGAGGAGTTCTGTATCAAAAACACCTGAGCTCAGACTTTCAGGGTTCCACTGTCCAGTATGGCGCTGGGCAAAATAGTGATTCTAATGAGGTTTGGCAGGGTTTACATCAATGAATATGCCTCTGTGTCTTCTTGCTGAGTGATATCATGGATGTACTACAATAGGCCAGGGTTCTACAGGTGAATGTGGGAGAGGGAAAAGATGGCCCTGGAGAAAGGAGAGGCATAAGTGAAGAGTCACACAATATAGAATTTGCTTTCTCTCTTCTGACAAGTTCAGGCTCTTCATCAGGGGAGGGGAAAGTCTCACCCAGCTCAGGAAAACAACCAGGGCACTTCCTAATCCAGCATGAAGTCTGCTCCATCCATGGTCCTGGAGACAGAAGGCACAGCAGGCTGTATTCCCTGGGCAACTGCTTGTCCAGGGCCCTTCCTGACTTGCTGTCAGGCAATAGCCTACTGTCAGAGCTCGGCTCCGGTATCATCAATTTGGTTCATTGAGGCTAGTGAAACAGCATCCGCTCAGCTCTGTTGCAATACTAAAGACACAGGACTGTCAGAATGTGTCACACTCTGTCTCCTCTACCAGACCATGTACTCCTGGGGTTTAGGGGCTGGATTGGTTCCTATCTATAGCACAGGAGCCAGTGAAGGGCTGACAGGCAGTAATGTCACTGGCCATGTGCTATAAGGATTGGAGGAGATGCGATGGAACCAGGGAGACCCATGTGAGTGACTCCAACTTTGTGACTGGTAGGAGGTAGGGCTTGAATGACTCATATGAAGAGACAGGGCATAAAGAAAGAAGTCAGAGTCTCTGAGTCTGGAAAGACAGGCTTTATACTTCACAAGTTTGCTCATTATCCCTGAGAATCCTTTTATAAAGCTCCAGTAGACAAGGCTTAAGCTTTCCTGCTCTAATGCTGGGAAGGTAGCTGCCATCCTTCAGCCCGGAGTGCAGGTAGGGGACCACTGGGGCCCAGAAGCTGCATCTTAGCCTGGAGCTCAGCTATGGAAGTGTTGGAGTCGGGTATAATGTTCTGCATGCTGAGGAGTCCTGCTGCCTGTCAGACAGTGAGCGTGGTCCTCACTGTCCAGGAACTAGGCCATCGGATTCCCCACTGGAATTATTTCAAAGAAGTATATTTTGTGGTTTAGCATCTATGGTGATCTAGAGTTCACCCCAAACACAACAACAGCAGCAAACCCAGCCAAATCATTGCAAATATATTTAAAGGGACAGTCACTAGCTATGTTCAGGTTTTTGTGTTTTTTTTCTCAATAATTAGCTCTTTGAGACCAGAAGCCCAGTGTCTTGCTGGAGAACAAATCTACTCTGATCCAATAGACTCAAGGTAGACCAGAGTAACACAAAGGCTGATACTTCCTTCTTCTCTCAGCATCTCTAACACCTTGGGCTGGCCCAGCCATTTACAACTTTGGCTTAATGACATCAAATGTCATGGGCTGGGTATGTGGCTCGCTTGGTAGAGTACTTATCTCTCATGTAGGAGGCCTTGGGTTGGATCCCTAATGCTGTTTAAACCAGGTGTGGTGGCTCACATTTGTAGTGCCAGGACTTGGGAAATAAAGGCAGGAGGGTCAGAGGTTCAAGGTCATCCTCAGCTATATAATGAGTTTGAGGACAGCTTGGGGCGCATGAGGTCCTGTCTCAAAAACAGAAACAAAACCCAAACCATATAGAACTCACATAGCATCTTCTTACCTTCAAAACCATGAGCCAGCTCTGTCACATACGGAGTGTGATGGGTCCGGGGACAGAAAGCTGCTGTTATAGAGGCTGCTGTGGAAGGTCTGCAGTAACCACAGCTCCGACTGAACTCCAGGGAGTAATCTACAACCAGGGGGGCACTCTGGAGTTGGGGGACCCCATATTCCTCCTCTCTGGCCCCTCTCACTCTTCTCTCCCCTCCAGTGCTGGCTGTCCATATAAGACAGGGTTATTGTAGTCATCTGTAGGCTATTTGAGGGAGGGAGAAAGAGAGGCCATCATTTCAGCATGCCCCAAACTAGAGAAGGCAGGAACAGTAAAGTGAAACAATCAGCTCTTCAATCCCCTCTTTGAACTCCCTTCACCACCACCACCCCCTTTCTTCCTTTCTTCCTCTCTCTATTTCTCAGATCCAATTATCTTTATATTCCCATTGGTTTTAGCTTCAGGCATAGACTCCATAATGTCTCTATTTGCAAAGATAATTTGCTATCTGTGGTGGTTTGAGAGAGAATGGCCCCTATAGGCTCATACATTTGAATACTTGCGCCTTATTGGCAGAACTGTTTGGGAAGGATCAGAGGATGAGGCCTTGTTGAAGGAGTTATGTACTGGGGGTGGGCTTTGAGGTTTCAAAAGATTGGAACCATTTCCAGTCTCTTTCTCTCCCCCTCTCTCCCTCCCTCTCTTCTTTCTTTCTCTCTCTGCCTCCTACTTCCAGATCAAAATGTCAGCTCTCAGCTATTCCTACCACCCATCGTGACTTTGCTCCTCCATCATGGACCCCGAATCAGACACTTTCTTTTGTAAGTTGCTTTGGTCCTGGTGTCTTGTCACAGCAATAGAAAAATAACCAAGACAGTATCTATCATCTGAAGGCAGGATTCAGAAAGGGATCCAAAAACCTGCTGTCTCATTCTGCCAGTGCAGTTCAGTTGAAGTTGTGAGTTGGTAACTTGTAAAACAGTCTGGAATATTCTGAGAACATCCTTAACCTTTGAGGTTGACAACTGGTCAGAGAGCTACGCCCTTTAGTATAACACTCGTCAATGCCCTAACCCTGAGCCCAGTGACCCAGGAAGGCACCTCAGACATTCTCTTCCTGTCACAGGTGCTTTACTGAACACCTGATCCTTGCCAGGTCCTAGGCTAGGTACTAGGGACACCATGTCCTTACGTGCCCCCTGGAAGCCCCACAAAAATCCAAGAATACATTAAGAAGGAACTTCTCAAGCTGGAATGTCTAGTTGTGAAGTCAATGACACCTGGTGTTCCTAGCTGGCTAGGCCAGTGAACAGCTTCTTGAATATTACAGAGTAGTGCTGAAAGTCTCTTGGACTGTTCCCTCCTCTCTGCTATCCAGATAAACAAACTTATGTACCTCTAGGGTCAGTGCAAGGGTCAATAATATTGTGAATATAAAATTCCTAGCATAGTGTCTGGCACCTATGTGCTCAGTGCACGATAATATAGATGCTCCAAACTGTGGGTGTTAAATCAAGTGATAAGTCAATGAGATTTGGTAGACAGAGAATCCAAACTGGTCACTACAGAAACCCCTTCAATCTTATTCATTTGTAAGCACCGATTCTGAGCTCTAAATGGTGTGTCACATCGACCTGACATGGAAATTCTCTGTATTCGAAGTTGGATTGCAGTTCCTGGGAAGAGATTTCCCAGAGGAGGCCAGCTGAGATCTAGAGCAGCAAGCATAGCCACCTGACAAGCTGGCCGTGGGCCACGGAACTCAGCAACGGCAGAACCAAAGAATGTCATCGAGAGTCCCAAGGTCCCCTGGGAGTCCTGGGTGGGGTGGAGTGTGGGGCATGTGTTAAAAGCATGGTGTGGTTGGGGCTACACTGCCTCCAAAGCTCTGCAGGAGAGCTCCCGTCCATCTTCTCCAGTTGCAGGCACACTTTGGTTAGTGGCCATGTCACTTGCGTCTCCACTTTCTCTTCCTGTGGCCTTCTCTTCGTTGCCCATGTGTGTCTCCTCCCTGTGTTCTTTCTGTTCTTATTCTTGACAATTTCATACACGTATATAACATACTGTGATCATATTCACCCTCCACTACCCTCCGCACTCCTGATCTTCTTGTTCCCAACTAGCCCCCTTCTAACTTTCATGTCTCCTTTCTTTTCTGGCCTTGTGCTAAATCACAGCTCCCGTGTGTTCACGAGTGCGTCGGGCACATCATATCTGGACGCGGCATTTCCTAGCACTCTTCTCCATCCTCCAGCTCTCAGCATCTCTGTCCTCTCTTCCATCGTGACCCCTGGAGGTGGCACAAATGTCCTTTCCAGGGCTGAGTCATGTATTCTCAGTATTCTGACCATTTCTATGGCTGTATGAACTGTCACCTGCTGCAAAAGGAAGCTTCTCTGACAAGGACTGAATATGGTGCTAGTCTATGGGTATGGTCATAAATATTTAGAAGGCAGTTTGACAGCATGTCCATTTAGGAAAACATCAGTATTAAGTTGCCCCTTAGGGTCAGGGACCTCCCCAGCCATAGGCTTCTGACCATGTTTACAGTGCTTGGCATGTATTCCTTCCCATGGAACAGATCTATAATCGAATCAGGAAGTGGTTGGTTACCCCATCGGCACCCGCAACAGTCAGCCACTATTGCACGAGTGGGCATAACTTGCCTGTCGGGTCAGTATTGCAGCACACCTAGTCTTCAGATTCGGAAGATCCCTGATGGCTTTTCTCCACTAGCAGCTCACACAGCATCTTCCAGCCTTAGAAACACAAGCCAGCATCTTCCTTGTGTTCTTGTCATTGACTTAGGGTATACCAAGAAAAAACAAGATGATCTCATCTCCAGATCCTTAGTTACAACTTCAGGAGACCCCCCACCTTTTCTTTTTCACATAAGATCACATTCAGAATAGGATGTTGCTATACTTGGGAAGAAGCACCATTTTAGCCATTCCAGTAGTTTGGAGGGTGAGTCCCCCTTCCCTGAGGTTTTTGTTCATTGACGGCTGCTTACTCCAATGTCATACCAGGACGAATAGCAGCAGAGACACAGGCGAAGCTGCCCTGCTTCATTGCTCTGCATCCTGGGGGCTTCCCTCTGTCCCCTTGCACCAAGCTGTTCCACATGAAACTGTACATGACACATGGCTCAGTACACATTCAGAACCTTTCCAGAAGCTACAAGGTGAGTAGTTTTATTATTTTTTTTCCAGAGCTTTTCTCACCCAGAAGGGCAGATGAGGGTCTCATTATTTGTATGGATGAGAAAGATACATAATCCTAGAAATATTAATTCAAGCCAAAGCTTTCATGCTTTTCTTTTTTATGTACAAATTATGCAACATAATTGTTTTACAATGATTAATATTATTTCTGGGCCCTAACAAACACCATTTACAATGCAAATCTCCTCAGGGCTCCAGGAAGGTACTGTAATCAGGGAGCGTGTGATGACTGCCAGGACGGAGGGAGTTGTGATGGAGCCAGTGGGAAAGGGTTCCATGCCTTTGAAGCCATCCCAGAAAGTCCGGGCAGTCCCTGTGGCTTCTCGACACCCAGCAAGGTTTTAGGACGACTTTCAGGACCAGTCGAGCGTATGTCTCTGAGTTCAATGGCAAAGCCATCACTTCCCTTCTCCTTCCTGAGGCTTCTCTTCAAAGTCACATGCTTTCACTTCTAACCAAGAGAAAAGGCACATGACTAGGTGGTGGGAAGATGGGAAATCGGAAAATAACAACATGGGAAAATGTGTCAAAAGTACCCATCTGTTCTAATCCATCCCGTCATTAATAACAGCACCTCCCCCAATCCAGAGAGAGAAAGCAGGAGCTTCCCGCTGGGCTGTACCCACCCCCCATTTCTGGGTGTCATCGCCACCACTCCATGCTTTGATGTCCTTGGATCCCACAAACGTGTGATTAGCACACACTTTTCACCGCACACTCACTGCCTAGTTCTCACCAGTTAGAAAGTCCCCAAGCTCTGCCACCAGAGTGTCCTGGCGAGGTGCTGTTCTTGCTCACTCAGCTCCCGCAGAGGGGCCCCTAGTGCCACACAGAGAACCAGCTCCCTGGGCAAGTGCACAGAAGGGAGAGAACACAGCCTAGGGAACCGCCTCTGTCACTCTGGGTCGGGAAGTTTTCCTAGCTGCCTCCTTGCTTTTCCATAGCTCTAATGTCCTGTGCTAGAAACGTACATAATCCAGTCTGTGTGAAATCTGACATATATATTACCGCATAATTCATTACAGCAACAATGTCATTGTAGCGTTATAACTGGGTTTCCTTAATAACACGATAAGGTATATAGGAAAATATTAGTGGGTAATAAAATGTTTTCACTTGAATATTTTATTTTGTGATACCAGGGCTTGAACCCAGGGCTTTGTCTATCTAAGATTAGTGACCTCCCATGGAACTGCATCCCCAGCCATTTCATATCTAAAGATGTTTAACTCAATAAGTTGCCTAGATTGGTCTTGAACTTACTCCATAGCACAGGTAGGCTTCCAACTTATGCTCCTTGTACTTCAGCCTATCATTTGAATTAAAATTTCTTTCATTTATCTATCTATCTATCTATCTATCTATCTATCTATCATCTATTGTGTGTGTGTGTGTGTGTGTGTGTGTGTGTGTACTGTTCTTGTACTTCAGCCTATCATTTGAATTAAAAATTTTTTCACTTATCTATCTATCTATCTATCTATCTATCTATCATCTATTGTGTGTGTATGTGTGTGTGTGTGTGTGTGTGTGTGTGTGCGTGTGTACTGTATTTGTATATGTGTGTGGGCCCCCATTCCATGGTGCTTGAGTAGAGGTCAAAGGTCAACTTGTAGGAGTTCTTTTGCATGGGTCCTGGGGACTGAACTCAGGTCATCAGGCTTGGCAGCAAGCGCCTTTACTGCTGAGCCATATAACCAGTTCCTATCTGAATTTTGAATACATTTTCATAGGAGGCAAGGAAGTGCAAGTCTAAAAATAACAGAGTCAGCAATCAATTAGCTTATCGAGTCATTGCATGGAACTTTAAAGTATGAAAATCCTGCAGTCGCCAGAAATAAGCTGAGATGCTAGACTCTTGTCTGACCACGCTGGTCAGTTCGATTTTAAAGAATCGCTTGGAAATATTTTCCTGTTGAACACTCAGCAATGTGTAGGAACAGCTCACCTGGGCATCCTGAAATGAAGAGAATTTATTCTTAAGGGTCCAATAACCAAAAATATATGACTCTCCTAGTGCCTGAATCTTGCAGCCCAGACTTCCCGATCATAATTTTTTAGGGCGATGGCTTTCAAACCTGACTGAGCATCAACATCCCCCGAGGGCTTGTTAAAACATGCGATACTGGACCCCATCGCTCTGATGTCTGGATTCAGTACCGTGGCTTGGAACCGGGCAACTCGAATTTTTAACTGGCTCCCGATGCAGATGCGGTCAGCTTAAGGCTGGGCTTTGAAAGTCATCTTCTTGGGGCATCATCAAAAGGGTAAGTCAAAGGTCATCTTCAGTTACATACCAAGTTCCAGACCAGCCTGGGCTACAGGAGACTCTACCTGAGCAATGAAAACATGACCCTCCTTTTTGACTTATCACTTATAAAAAATGTCAAGCAGGGAGGCCATTGTACTGGGGAAGGAAAAAGTGTGAGCACAGATGCTTCCTACTCCCTGGTGGATAACAGCATCACAGTTGCTGTCCCGGTGGCGGAAGCCATGACTTCCCAGTTTGCTAGTGGTGTGCTCTGTCAAGTAGCTGCTCCCCAAGTCCAAGAGACTGTACTTTTCAGCCTGTACATTGCCAGTGCCAAGCAGGACACAGATTGGGGGCTCGGTCAAGATTCCCATCTCCACCCTGTTCCCCCGTTCACTTTTCAGCTAAGGTTGTCAGTAGAAGCAGGATTCTACTAAAGGTATAAAGCAAGGGATAGACACTCTTAAACCTCAGTCCTCAGCCTATGGCTCCTGATAGCGTAACCAGGTCTCCAGGTTGACAATCTGCTTGGAGAGTACAAAGAGTCTAGGGCTGGAGCTGGTACCTTGCTTCTGGTCCTGCGTTTTCCTGGTCTCACCCTTGACCTTGGCTCTCCTCCCTCTGGACAAGGGCCACAACCTGAGAACCAATCCCAATTCCAGTATTGCAAAACCCAACCTTGATAGGACACTTGTTAATTTTCTTTTTCTTTTTTCCTTTTTTTTTCTTTTTTTTTTTTTTTTTGTATTAAGTCACTTTCGTTTTGAGGCAAAAGGAATCCCCAAATTACTGTTTTGTATCTTGCAGAGACTCACTACCCACAGCTAATTTCTCAACTTCAGCTTCCCTCCTCCGGAAGCTTGCTGTGTCCACATTTCAATTAATTGCCTATTGGCACACGCCCGACTCCAAATATTTGTGCAGTTCCCGAGAAAGCCTCATTCAGCTAAGTACCTGATCGAGTCAACCTGCTCTCTGGTTCCAACATCTCAGAATATCCAAGCGAGGAAATATGCAAATGCCAAAGTCACCCGGAGAGAATTCATCAGGGGAGGCAGTCACTGGAGGCAGGGAGAGAGGCTCAGATGAAAGATATTATTGCTCGCTGGAGACAGGGAGATTGGGGCGGGGGAAGGGAAGCAGCAGAGGAATCTGAAGGCAGGAAATATAGTCTAACAGCACAGGATGCTGTTTTCTCAGAGGAAGACTCAGATCTGCTAACGCATAGGTGATGGAGAACCCTGCAGGGATACAGCAAAGGGCATCTTAGAGAGGCAACCCCAAGTCTCTGTTCCAATCGATTCAGCGTGCCTTCCTGCCCATGCCACTCTGAATTGCGTTTTCTAACGCAGCCAAAGGGTTGCGATACACAGTAACAAAAGTAGCATAAGAAATGACACAAACCTAGGGTCTGAAATGCTGGGAAAGGCACCAAAGCAGACTAACCAGGTGATAAAAATCATGAGAAAGGTAGTACCCTACTTTATAGTTTTCCTGAATGTCCACGTTTTCTATAATCAATAAAGACTGCCTTCCTGTTCTTCAGGTTGAATATCATTTTGTAAAGGCTCTGTGTTTTGTTTTGCTTAAAAAAATCGCTTCGAAGGTAACTTGCTGTCTTCAAAAGGCTCCTAGTATAATGTGAATCTCTTACTTAAAAGAGAATGTCCTCTCACAACTGTACAGTTGAATTGTCATCTTGATTGACACTGTCTTAGAGTATCCATGACCCTAGCACTGATCTAAGCACAGGAGAGAAGGCAGCAGACTTGAGAAAGTGGTACCAGGCTAAGCTCTGAACGAACAGTTTGCCTTGCAAAAACTTGGAACAGGGCAAACCCTGCCAGTGATATATTAGGAGAGTCATGGCAGAGAAGAAAAACAAGCAGATCTTAAGTACTGCTCTGGGTGTTTGTGAGAAAATGAAGTGGGGACGGCCTTAGTTAGGCTTACTAGTCTTACGATGAAACACCATGACTCAAAGCAACTTGGGGAGGAAAAAGTTGACTTGGCGTATACTTCTACATCATCATCCATCATTGAAGCCATTGAGGGAAGTCAGGGCAGGAACTCACACAGGACAGGAACCTGGAGGCAGGAGCTGGAGGAGTGATGCTTACCAACTTGCTCTTCGTTCTTCCGTGGCTTGCTCAGTCTGGTTTTTGTTTGTTTGTTTTCTAGAAAAAGTTTCTCTGTTGTATCTATGGCTGTCCTGGAACTCACTCTGTGGACCAGGCTGGCCTCGAACTCACAGATCTGCCTGACTCTGACTTCTGAGTGCTGGGAGGAAAGGTGTGCACCACCACTGCCCAGCTCTCAGTCTGCTTTTTATAGAACCCAGGACCACCAGCCCTGTGAGTGGCCCCACTCACAATGGACTGGCCCCGCTCACATCAATCACCAATTAAAAAATTGCCCTACAAGTTTACCTACAGCTCCAGTTTATGGAGGCATTTTCTCAGTTAAGGCTCCTTTCTCTCTGATGACTGTAGCTTGTGTCAAGTTACCATAAAACTAGCCAGCACAGGGATGTTGCTCACTGGACAGTGAGTGGTCCACCAGCCAGCCTCGTCTTAGTTTCAATGACACAAGAACTCGTCCTGTTGAGCTCTAGTGTTAAAAACTCTCCCTTCATAGAAACACCAAAGGCGACATGAAAGTTCAGCAAGGCAAACACAGGTGCATCTTTGAAGTTTCCTGGGCCTGCTGCACCCACACTGTGCAGAGGACAGTGTGCCGGGTGTTCAAAGGATCTCCATGGAAGTATGAGCAACTTTAAAGTTAAGGAGGGGTCCCACAATGAGTCTGAGGAAGCCAAGGAAGACTCTGGTAAATCTAAGGCCTCTTACAAACCCAGTGACATAATGTAGCCTCCTTAATTGCAACCACACACACGTACCCGAGGGAATTGACTTATATCAAGTCAATGGAAAAAATGCTTCCTTGATTTTCTCTTTGGAGACAAGCTGCTTACACATGTAATTATTCTTACTCATTTAATAAATATTTATTGAGTGCCTACCTTGTGCTGGGAGGTGGAAATTGGTAATGAACAAAGAAATATTCCTCTCTCTTGAGGAATATGCAAGCTGGAAGGTGAATCTTTTGCTATCTAATTTAACAGCTGCATTTTATGACTCAGGCGATCACGGCACAATAGAGAAGCCACGTGATTCCCAGCGTCCTATCGCGTGATGCCTTAGACTGGGTCCTCAGAGCCCTTGTTAAGCTCCACTTGTGAAAATCCCACAGACTCTCTAAAAGCTTGCTGAGATGTCATGTGGTCTCCATGATGCCTCTCTGACGCTCTCCTTTGAGTTCCCACAGCCTTCTCTGTGACCACTCGTGTTTCCGGTGTGCCTTAAACTTTACTGAGAGCTCATCTGTCCTCTCCACTCCGTTCTTAGCCCATTGAGGGTACAGATGTCTCTTTGTTCATCACTGTGCTCTGTGGACCTAGCATCGCTTGGGGGACTACCACACACGGAGTAACTACCAAAATCTGGATTGTGCTGAAAGCTTTATGAACAATCACGTTGAATCTCCACCAAATGGCCTAAGGGAGATCTCCTACTTTACTGTCTTTGAAGATCAGGATACAGGACAACGGATGTAGCTCAGCTGGTAGAGTGCTTGCCTAGCATGCACAAGATCCTGGGCTCAGTCCCCAGCACCCCGTAAAACCCGGCATGGTGATGAATGCCTGTGATCTCAGCATTCTGGAGGCAGAAGCAGGAAAATCAGGAGTTTAAGGTCACCCTCAATTATACGTGGGGTACAAAAGACCCTATCTCAAATAAGAGAAAAGAAAGATGAAGAAACAACTTTAGAGAGGTTACAGTCTCCAAGCCAAGAGGAAACACAGAAGTTCAGCTAGTTCTCTGAGTGCTATAGGCGGTAGGCCTCCTTGATGCCATGAGCTCTGTAGCCTGATCAAGGACTGTGTCTGTCCACCATTGTCCACTGTATAGCACCCAGTACTATGTCTGATGCTGTGGGCATTACCAGTCACACACAGGCACCTGATTCAGCACAGTGAGACTTACATAAGCACATGGGCACCGGGTGCAGGGACCACTAGAACCTCCACATTCATACATCTCACATCACCTTGCTCAACCTGGACGAACTTCCTGCCACAGAGCTAAAGATACAGACACTTACTTGGGTACCACTTACGTAGCTCTTGTTATCAGGGTAACCTAGTAATGTTCAAGGGCAGAGATCAAAATGAGCATCTGGTACACTTAAAATAAAGCAGGCAAGCTGAGCAAGTCCCAGTAAATGGCAACATAATTTCTCAGAGATAACACACCCAGCAGAGCCGTACAGAATAAATGGGAAGGCAGGTCGAGCCTGGGAACTTGGCAAGGTGACTGCCATCAGGAGATGAGTAAGGTGGGGTGATCCAAGGCCTGTATCAGCATCAGAGTGTAAAGACACCCTTAGGGGAGGCTCCCCCAGCATGGGGATGAGGGGGCTACTAAGATGACTTTCCTTGGTCATGACGCTTTCAGCTCCCAAGTCCCCAGTCAAATGCACAGAGCACTGGTTTCCCCCACCAGCTTTCACATCCTCCTCCACCCAGCTCTCGCCTCTTGCCCTAGCCTCAAACACCAGGTTAGCTCAGGAGGAGGAGAGGAGGGAGGTTCAGTAGGAAATCCAGCCTTCTGGTTTGGTTCTTGCTTTTTTAAAAGAAGAATGCGTAGCCCTTGTTGGTTTTGAACTCATTGTGTCATCCAGGCTGACCCCCAAACTCTCAGCAATCCTTAGCCTTAGCCTCTCAAACGCTGGGGTTGTAGACATGAGCCACCACGCCCTCACTCTTTACTCTTGTTTGCAGCCCCCAGCTCCAGCCAAGAGATGACTCCATAGACAACATGTCTAAAAGACTGGAAACATACGCTGATGTGTTTTCCACGGGGTCCCTTCCGTGGTTCTGAATTAGTTTGGTTTTGTAACGTAGGGGGGAAGTGCACCTTTCCACGAACTCTCTTTCTCTACCACACACTGAGAGCTAGGTAGCCCATTTGATTCCTCGGCTCACCGCCTTCTGAGAGGCTCGGAGCTAACCCCAGGGCTTGTATCTCGCTCTAGGGGACAAGTCTCCTAGGGACAGCAGAGGGCTGTGTCTCTGGCATGGCTCTTCTAGTACCCGTGGTTGTGCTCGGCATGGAGACTCAACCTGGACAAGTGGACTGGAGGGTGGCAAGCCCAGTGTCCCTGTTCCCACCCCACGGTTTCCAATATCTCCTGATTTTGATATCTGTAAGAGTCTATCTCAGTACAGCGTGTGTTCTCATTGTGACCTACCGCAAATCCTGTCTGTAGGCAGGCAGGGAATAAATGAATAAATAAACGAATAAATGCATTCATGGCTTTCCTCCTGCCTGGGGATACTCGTGCAGGGCTTTGTCAGCTCTGTTTGCAGAATATCCGCTGTAACAGATAGTGAGTGAGCGGACAACATCAGTTTGGGAGCACGGCGGGGTTTTTTTTTTTTTTAACCAGACAAGCTTGGGTGCCTCAAGTAAATTCCTGTTTGATTGGTATGTTCATCAGTCGGACTCTAATTGGTGCAAACAGGTAATTTGGAGATTACGAGATTTATTCTTCTATAACAGTGATTACTGATTGCTAATGATAGTACTGATTTTTAGGTGCTTAAAACCTTGACAGTTACAATACCCCTGTGATTTGCTACATCATCTTAGAGACAGCTTTCTACTGATCCCTGAGGACAGAGGCTGTGTCCTCCCCGAGCTCGGCCCAGTGCCCCGTGGGTGTAAGTGTATGTGTGTTTGTGAATATATGTGCTTATTAATATTAATAATAACAGCCACAAGAGGATCGAGGATTCATAAGGAGTACTGAGTCATGCTATCTGCTTGCAATTTCCTGGGTTTTAAAGAGGCACACCTCCTCTCCACCAATGCCTAATTCAACAGCGCATCAGAGTTATTAGCTCTAGATAAATTGGCCTTAAAGGCACATCATAAAAGGACCAAGTTGTAAATGCTCCTCCCTGACATTCGGAGAGATTCTGCCTCGGAAGCATTCGGAGGAACTGCAGCTATGAAGTGGAAGTCGCTGCCTGGCTGCCACCTCAGGGGAAGGAGCTAAACAAAGCCACCCTGGCCTACTGCCAGCTCTGGAGCCAGGCACCGCCTTTGGGCGCCTTCCCTGGTTATTGCCTGTGAGCAGGCCAGGCACCGACATGTCAACACGCTGCTGTGTGAAAGGAATGGAAAGCGGCAATGCCCAGACAGGAAAGCGGTCTCCACCCAGAGTGCCAGGCTTGCGGGGCGTGGGGATTTAGTCCTCCTGGGATTAAGCATGGGCCCCAAGCACGCTTCTCAGTAAGAAAACCACGGTAATAAACTCAGACCACCTCATTCAGACATGGGCACTAATGACGACCACGTCACACACTTTCCAGAACACAGTAGCAACTCCTCCAACCTAACACCTATTTAAATGTCCTTCTTGTTAAGACATAGAGTGAATAATTACAGAATCGAAGTTTCCCATTTCTAGCTTCTGAGCTCACATGCAAGCTGTATGCAGATGGGGGGCTTTCTGGGGGTGTTTCCCTCCCCCGGCTTCCCTTTCTTCTTGTCTCCACACAAGGCCATGGCCCCCTCTGGGGTAATTCTGAGCTCTCTCGGGGGGAGGGGGGTGTCCTGCCCACCTTTCTCCGAGTGGTGGCCCTTGCTGGACATGGGTGCCCTTAATAGTTTGTAGGCTCAAAAAGACCAAAGCCTTTGATGTCCTTGAATGCGGTATGAGCTTAGTAAAATGATTTTAACTCAGTCGGAAGCTTTCTTCCAGATTTCTGGGGAGATCACTTTGACCTGTAATCGCAGGGATAAAGAAACAGAGGCTCCAGTGGGTAGAACACACAGTAAGGATTTGCAGTAGGGAGCAGCGGTAGGCAGCATGTGGCTACTATACAGTCCTCAGGTGATCCCAGGGGCAGCGCGGTCAGTCAGAGGTCCAGCCATCGTCACGATGGGCGACAGCGGATGCTCTAGTGTGCCGTGCTGTGAAGTGAGACTGTTCCATGTCTTAGAGGTATCAAATACCTTTTCAGTTGATGAGTTGTTTTGTTTTTCCCGCAGCCTACCGTGGGTTTATTGGAATATGATCCTGGCTTAAATCAAGGACCCTCTCCACAGCTAGGCCTACCATTTTCAGAAAAGATCAGATCTTGAAATTAAACTCAACATTGCATGTGACATGCAGACAGCCTCTGTCCTTCTCATCCCATACTCTGAGCTCCAGTGGAATTTCCATACCCTGCCTTTACACAGCCCTTTACATAAGAAACCCTTCCAAATACACAACCAGATACTCCCAACTGTTTAAGAGTGTTCTCGTTCCTTTTTGCTTGTTTGTTTGTTGAGACAGGGTTTCTCTGTTGTAACTCTGGCTGTCCTGGAACGCATTCTATAGACTAGGCTGGCCTCGAACTCACAGAGATCCGCCTGCTTCTGCCTTCTGAGTGCTGGGATTAAAGGCACGAGCCACCATCAGCTAGCTCTTGGTCCTATTTTACCTAGCAGGAGACTCAGGTGAAATGACTTAAGTCTTACAACTAGCAGCGGGAAGCAGAGCGAGGCCTCAAATCCAGGGCTTTGGACGCAAGTCTAACACCTGTGCTCTTTGTTAAAGCTGCTTTCTCCTGTATCTGCTCTGTGGAGACAGTTCTATCACCTCTCTTCATCCCGTTGCTTCTAGACACAGGTGATTTTAAACAGCCTCGACCTTGACTCTCCCCACGCAACCTCCAAGACGTAGCCATCGGAGTGTTCCAACACCGATTTTAGGAACTTCTAAAGACCTGGACATGTGAGGCTTTCTGGGGTGTTGGACATAGAGGGAAGGCGACAAATGCTGGTTTGGCTGGCGTGACATACGTTGCCACCAGACTGAACTCCAATATATATCGTGTGGAAAACGACAGGCTTACTCTCTTGGGAGCGTCTTATTGTCACCAAAGTGTGGTTACAACAGAATTCACCTCCTGTGACAGAAGCAAGGAGACATTTGGCCTACTTCCCTCCCCTAACCCAGGCCTTCCCCAGAAACACAAAGAACAAGGCTGTACCCCTGCCCCCCAAGCTGACTCTCTCGGCCTTTGTTTCCACAGAATGTGATGAGAGAGAGAGAGAGATCCAGTTGTCATCAGCCAGTGACTGTCACCTATCCTGGTTGCTTCTCAAAACTCCTCAAGCAGGCCAACCGCATTAACATTCTCTGGAATTTTCTGCCTCAATTAAAGAGGTACTTGGCTGGTGACCCTCCTCTGGGGAAGAGGCAGGTCATCACTCCCTCTTCCTCCCTCGCTCTAACCTGCATTCCCTTCCTCCTTCATTTATTCTTTGCCCTCTCTCATCTCAGGGTTTTGCTAAGTACCCCAGACTACCCTCGAGCAAGCTGCCTGCCTCAGCCTCCCCAGTGCTGGACTGGCAAGCACGCATTAGCACAACAGGGTCAAGTGTCCCTCTCATAATGGCCACTTTGGCCCTAACTGTTCCATGTTGACTTGTACCTCTTCATAATGCTACTGCAGTCTTTGCATAAGCCAAGGTAAACCTCTTACTTTCTCTCCCTAAAGGACTTTGAACACAGCCAGTGTTGTTTAGAAGACTAGAAGAGATCAACAATTTCCTCCAATCAGCCTTCTCTGGACAGTGACTTTGATCGTGGCTCCTTTGTGGTGTTCACATTACAGTACTACCTGCCTCTAATTCCCACCCCTTTTCGTACCCTCATTCCCCGTGCCCCAGCACAAAGACTTCGATATGATCAGCAGCACCCCGTCATTCACACGCACACCCAGAGTCTTGCTTCAGGATGGCGTGACTCATCATTTCGCTGTCATTATCAGCCATCTGCAATCAGCTCAAGCCATGCTGAGGCTGTGGGCTGATGCTGAGAGCCCAAGGCCGGCTTCAAGGTGAGGTCTGGCTTTGCTGACTTCAGGTAAGAACTTGGGAGATCTTCCCAGGAGAGCAGCTGGCCTCTGGCCCAGTGAGCTTGTCCCTGTTGCTGTGTGGCCTTGGGTGTTCAAAGTGCTCAGCTGCCAGGGTCAGGCTCCAATCTCTACCACTCCGGTGGCATGGAAGATTGGGTAAGGCAACGGGCCAGATGACTTCATGAGTCTCCTGAACCCTCGGGGGGCGGGGGGAGGGCTGCTCTTGTCTGTGACATCATAACAATGGAAGTGGGTGGGCCCGGACAATTATTCCAATTTGAAGAGAAGACTCTTAGAACCCTGGCCCCCTATTCTCTTCCTCTTCCCATCCTCTTCGCTAACCCCATAGGCCAAGACTAGGGCAGCCCCCCTGAAAGCGCATTTTCCCCAAAGGATACAGTCTTTCTGTCCTCAGGGACACCTGATGGAGTGAAGCGTGTCTTTCTTGCGTCAGGGAAGGAGAGTGGCTGGGTGAGGACATGCCTTGGCAGAGAAGAGGCACTCTGATGGTTAGATGCAGTATCTCTTCTAGCATCAAACAGTACCGGCCGGCACAGGCCCAAGACTCCAGACTCCGCTGGAAACCCCAGCCAACTCCCTCAAGGCCACAGCAAGCACTCCCCACACTCGGTGAGATCAGGGAACAGGGGTGCCAATGAAATGATCCAGAAAGCCCATGCTGGGGTGCTGGGTCCCAGAGAGGGCGAGTCCTGGCCCTGTTCTTCCCTTGCTTCTGAGCATCTCCCACTTTGATCTCAGTGGAAAGATGGGTACAGCCCCAGACCAATCAGGAGCAACTGTGCTTTCTGAACACAGCACAGATCTCCTCTGGGGCTGTGCTCTGCTCTATGGATTATTTACAAGGCTCAGGTAGGCACCAGGTGCCTCCATAACACAACTGTTCCCCTTGCCACCTCTTCTACTTGTTCTGTGGCCCAACTCCATCAGGAAGATCCCGCTGGTGAAGTGTTGAGTGGGTGGGAGGGGATGTCAAGGGGAAAGGCACTGTACTCCTTTCCTGTGAATGTCCTGACAAAAGGCTACGAGCCGCGGAAAATGAGTCGCTCTTTTCTGGGAGTCTGAGATCATGAAGTTGTCAGCTGGGCTGTGTTTCTCTAAGGACTCCGAGAGAATTCTTCACTGAGTTCCTGGCTTCTGGTGGCTCCCGTAGTCCTTGTTGTCCCTCAGTTTACGACTGTGTCCTTTCAAATCTGCGTCTCCATTATCACAGGTGATCATCACGTAGCATACTCACGCGTGTTTACGTTGGATATAAGGCACACCCTAATCAAGTATGTAAAGACCCTGCTTCTGTGAGCCACCTTCTGAGGTTGGGAGTGAACGTCAATGACGCTGTTTAATCTGCTACAGTTATTCCAGCTTGAGGAGCCTTTACCAACAGCTGGTCTTTATATGACACAAACCGAACACAGCCAAGCCTTTCAGAAGACAGTGAGAGCCATGGCGGGTGTTGGGTACCTGAGGACTCTGACAGATCTGGACTTAAGAACATTCTAGCTGGTAGATAACTGCATACCCTCTGGGATAACATCATTATTTCTGATAGTCATCCCCTCGTCTGGTCTTCATGACACCCCCATGAAGTACATAAGTGATGTAAGTTCCAAACTACAGATGAAACTGAGCCTCGAAGAGATTAAATAATTGGCCCCAGGTCATCTTGCTGGCTAGAAACAGGACAGGGATTAAGATCTGAGTTTCCTCATTTTTTTTCCACCCAGTGCATGCTCCCCCATTCCAGTTTACCACTATAAACTGAATCTAAATAAGATCCAGGCAGAAGACTCCACCGGAAAGAGCAAACAGCATTGATCTTTTGGTTGGTTGGTTTTGTTTTTAAGGCAGGGTTTCATGTAGCCCAGGCTGGCCTCAAACTTGCTATGTAGCTAAGGATGACCTTGAACTGATTTTCCTGCCTCTACTTCCTGACTGCTGTGATTACAAGCACGCACCACCATGCTTGGTTTATATGGTGCTAGAGATCAAATCCAGGGCTTTGTGCGTCTAGGCAAATACCCTGCCGTCTGAGTCACATCTCCAGCCCAAATCTAGAGTTTTAAATATCCAGAGTATTAACTATTCAGGATCAAGTTTACTTTATATAGCAGACACTGGGGAGCTAAGAATTAATTAAAAACACAACCTTGCCCTCAGAGAGTTTCTTTCATTGTAGGGAAGAACAGAACACATAACCGCCCCCCCCCCCCGGGAAACCCCCCCCACCTCGGGACAGAATGCCACACGCATTGTGATGGAAGACTGAAGGAGTAAAGTGGGGAACAAAGCAGGATGTGGTCATTCGCACAGCAGGAAGAGGAACTAGGAAAGCTTGGGGAAGTGGAGAGCTTGTGGACATAGTCTGTAAAGATGTCAGTGGTCTTGGATCAGAAAAAAGAATAAAGAATGGTGTGCAGAGAGTTGGAAACATGAATATAAACGCTCCTTAGAAGAGGAAGTATCGTCAATGCTACATATCCAGAATTTGACCAAACTATCATGTACATTTCAAAGAACAAGGGATTGTTTTTAGGGAGTAAAGGGTATCGGGTGTCTAAAAGTCACTCTCAAACAGTTAACAGTACAGGTGTGTGTGTGTGTATGCATGTATGTATATGTGTAAATGCATGCATATAGAAAGAGGAAAAGTGGCCAAGTAGACAAAAACAGGGCAAAATGTTAACATTGGAGCAGCTGAAGGGTATAAAGAGGTGTGCTGTTACTGCGATGGCCCTGTACTTTTGGGGGAAAAAATCTAAATGAATAATCAAAGTAGATCAGAACAGCGTACAGAAAAAAAAAGGGTCATTTATTAAAAAAAAAAAAAAAAAAAAAAACAATAGAGGAATATCGGGATGGTAAAGGTGCTTTTGGCTCAAGCAGGGCGATCTGAGTTCATCCTTTGGACCCTATGTGAAAAGCCTGATGGCTGATTGGTTAAAAGCACTGTCTGGTCTTCGAGAGGACCTGGGTTCAATTCCCACCCACATAGTCGTTCATAACCATCTGCAACTCTAGTTTTAGGGGATTCATCGCCCTCTCCTGGTCCTCTTGGACACTGCAGGCATGTGGTACAAATGTGAACAAAACATAAAAAACAAAAGCCTGTTAGTGGACATCTGTAACTCCAGTGCCCTCAGCTCCTGGGCCAGCTAGCCCGGAGAACAAAGCAGAGCAGAAACAAGAGACCCTGGCTCAGCAAGGTGGAACTGGTTTCTAAAAGTTGTCTTTAACACATGTGCAACACACACACACACACACACACAGAAACAAAGTAAAAAATCAATAATACTGAGAAATTATTGCATGAATATGTAGCTAGATCTCCCCAGTAGCCAGCAAGAAAAGACTGAGTGAGCATACAAGTAACAGTGATTAGGTAAAAGGAAATTCTTTTGTCTAAGAAAAAAAAAATTATCTGGAGTTCAAGATGCAGAAAGGGGAGACAGTAGTGGGTGGGGGAGGGGAAACCACAGCATCGAACAGCAGAAGCTGGGCTCGCTGGCTATGGACTGGGTGGGTGTTCTGGATTGATGTGCTAGGTGCATGCGAGGTGGGGGTACTGGGTAGGTGTGCTTGCTGTGTTCTAGGTATGTGTGCTGTGTGGGCTGCTGGCTGTGTGCTGGGTGTGTTCTGGGTAGGTGTGCTGGGTGAGTTGCTAGCTGTGTACTGGGTGTATTCTGGGTGGGTTGCTGGTTGTGTGCTGGGTGTGTTCTGGGTGGGTGTGCTGGGTGGGTTGCTAGCTGAGTGCTAGATGTGTTCTAGGTGGGTGTGCTGGGTGGATGTGCTGGCTGGGTGCTGGCTGGGTGTGACTCGTGCATAGAGAACTCGAGCGGCTGCCGCTGGAAAGGTCAGTAGGGACACAGTCAATACAAGATCTACTCAGCTGTCCCAGGATAGCTGGGCTCTCAGAAGGGTCCCAAGTAAAAGGCACATAGGGTTTCTATTTGCAGAGAGCAGCAAAGCTTCAATGGGGGGGTGGGGTGGGGGTGGGGGTGGTGTTAGAATAGGATGCTTTGTTATATGTGTTATATGTTATACGTGTTATTTGGTCACCGGTAATACTCAAAGACAGAAAAAAAAAGTATGCACTGGTTTAAATGTGTTAGAGTCATTTCAAGGTTATGTTCTCATAGCACTGCACCACAAACTTGTATTCAAATTGTTTTACTGTATTTCAGACTTTCCAATTGTTAGGAAGCACATACAGTCAGTGTATGAACATGGCCTCTTCTCTGCACCACAGCCAAGAAGGTGGTTAAAACCCATCCGTGAAGTGGGCCAAGGATCCAGGACAGACATGCTAAGGATTTAAGATGAAGTATTTTGACACTGAGCACTCTTCAGATTGTGAGAAACGCAGACAAGCACACAAGGGCCGCGATTGGATCAGGGCAGGAAGCCCGCAGCCCAGGCTGCTCAACCTCATTTTCCATGCCAACCTCAGAAGCCTCTGGAAGAACCCAGTAAACACAGTTGGAGAGCCACCAGCTAGATTAAGGGGGCACAGGTAACGATGAACACTCAGAGAGGAGGCGGAACACTCAGAAAGTGAAAGAACCAACTTCTGCCAACCGGATGTTTACAGAAAGTGGTACGTGCCTGTAACCCTAGCAACTGGGAGGATGGGATCAACACCATCCTTGATTGCATGGTGAATTTGCAGGCAGCCTGGGTTACAAAAAGACCCTGTCACAAAACAAAACAAAAGAATCAGCTTCTGAGACAGGAAAGAGTGTGGCAAGCAGGGCAGTAATGGAAAGTTACTGGACTGATTGCTGGAGCTGCAGATATTTGATTGGGACAGTATATTGATTGAGGTGGCAGGTTTTGAAGAATAATGGTCTCCCCATACTCAAGTGGATGAGGTCAGTTGGGCCATGCGTTCAACAGGTGTGGGGAGCCTTGGAACTCAGAGGAAATCCCGTCCTGAGAAATAGGTTGAGGATTTACAGAGATTGGTGAATTGGTAGTGACTGATGTCGGAGGAATTGGGGGAAAAAAAAAAAAAGTTCAGCAACAGAATAAAGCACAATTTGACAAGAGCAGAGAAACCCAGCCTGGATCCTGGTATAATGACAACATTATAGAGAGGTAGAAAGAAGACAGTAGCTTCATGAGTGTGTTAGATGCCCAAAGAGAAGGAGATTCCCATCACATGGTCCCCCTGTTCCTAAGGCCCTGTTGCTACGTTCAGTGGCCTAGAAACCATCACTAGGAAGCACACGCAGAAAGCAGAGAACCTGACTATTTTAATCTTCACTTCAGTTGAACTCAGGAATGGGGATTTTTTTTCATTCATAAATACGCCCCGTGCTTAACAGGGCCCTGGAATATAAGTGCTTTATAAATATTTGTTGAATGAGTGAATTGATTAATGGATCTTTAAGAACTATTTGGAGAAAGCATTATAATAGCTTTAAATACTGAGCAGAACTATTGCGAGGATCAGGGTAAGCCTGAGGGCCATCTGGAATGTTCCCCAGGGGACAAAATTATACGAAACCAAACGTCGACTCCTAGAAGGCGGAACAGCCTGGCATAGTCCGCACAGGGTGATATTTAAGGAGAAGCGTAAGATCCAAAAGGAAGCCAGTCAAAGCAGGCACCGTGGCTCCGGGTCACAGGTAGATGAAGCTTCGTGGAACAGAGCCAAAGAGCCAAAAGGAAATGGAAATTATTGGATGTACTTAAGAAAACCTCAAGTCATCAAAATAGAAGGTCTGCCTTATTGAAGCTATATTTGAGAAGTGAGGCAGACGGCCCTCGGGAGGCTTTTGGGTGATGCCAAATCAGCAACTTAGCAGCCCCGGCCCTAGAAACCGGCTCGCTTCAGTCCTTCTCCTGACCCCACAAGTGAGATTTGAAAGCTCCAGCAACGCTGGTTTCCATCTTCTGCAAAAGCAGACAGAGCAGGAGAGTTAGGGAGCTCAGAGGAAGGACAAAGCTCCCTGAAGGGGAAACTCCAACGCCTACCCTGACTCAACCCGCTCAAGAACAGGCAGAGCGCCCCCTGCTGAGCAGACGGTGTACACCCATGAAAAAGGACACCTTAGTGTTCACTGAGAACAGAAATTCCCACGGACACTTGCTGGTACAGAGAGTCCTATGCACCATCCATCCGAAAGGTAAAGGCTGAGTTAGGGCAGGAGCTTGGGAAGACTCAAGACTCTGGTTTCCACAGGTAAGTAATTTGCTCACCAGGAACCCAGCTCGCTCCGGCCCTACAATCCAACAAAGAGGCTAGAATGAAAGATTATCTAAAGTTCCAGAAATTTCATGTTCTTGTGAGCTGCGTGTAGACTGAGCGGAACACTGGCCACACGTCTTCAGAGACTTCTGGGCACAGTGTATTGGAAGTTGTTCGTTCCAGCCCGACTTCCAAATGGTCTCAGCGTGAATCTGAGCATTCCGCTCACACATTTCTTGGCTTCTTCGCAGTGTTTTGTCACTTCAGTTGGTTTTAGAAAGTGTCCCCCCCTTCCCCCACTGGATGGGGAAGAATAAAGTCTGACGTGAGAACCCAGGAGGAAGAAAGTGACCCCTCGGGTTCCTGTGAAATAGAAGGGCACAGAACTGAGCCAAATGGAGGAAAGGAGACAGAGAGTAGAATATGACCCGGAAGGAGCAGCATGGAAGTCGATGCGGGTATCTCTATGAAAATGAATACTCTAGCTTTGTTTTTTAGTCGGTCGACATTCTTAATTTTTCCTTTAGTGAGAAACTATATTATATCAATATATTAATGTGGCATTAATAAAACACATTGGTAGTTATCACATAATTATTAATTATAGCATTCAATTAAATGTTAGTTTAAGAGGTAGAAAATATAATAAAGCTATTTTAATAAAAAATTTGAAATTAATGAGACCTCAGGTAAGATTTCCTACATGCCTAAAATGTCTTCTCTGTTGTGATAAAAGGCACATACATACATTTGTACCATTCTAATCTTTTTTATGAGAATTTTTATGTGTGTAAGTCGGTGACATTAAGCACAATCCCCAAAGCTGCACACAGATCACCATCACCAGTTTCTTCTCTCTTCACTCACCTCTTGGTGAGCAGCCTTCTGCTCCGTGATTCTTCGAAGCCACCCATTTTAAGGACCTACACGTAGAGTCCTACCATGTCAGTCCCTGTGTGTATGGCTCACTCCACTTAGGGAAATGCTCTTGAGAGTCATCCGCGCTGCGGTGTGCATCAGAACGTCATTTCTTTTCAAGGCTGAATCATATTCCATCGGGTACTAATTTCTCACTCTCTTAAGTCATCCACCTGTGGATGGACACTTTTTGAGAGTTACACATAACGTCACTATCAACACAAGCATGCAGGTGTCTACCTGTGCCTCTGCTTTTGGTTCTTTTCAGTATGTACCTAGGAAAGGAGCGGCTGAGTGCTCAGTAAAGCTTTGTCTAGTCTCCGCACTGGTTTCCACGGGGGCTGAACCATTTCACACTGCAGTGCACCAGGGCTCCAATTTCTCCACATCTTTGTCAACACTTGCTAGTTTCCTCTTTTTTTAATTTTTAATTTTATTTTTGAAATTTAATTAATTTATTAGTGCTTTGGTGTTTTTGCCTGCATTTATATCTGTGTGTCAGATCCCCTGGAATCGGAGTTACAGACAGTTGTGAGCTGCTGTGAGGGCTGGGAATTGAACCCGGGTCCTCTGGAAGAGCAGCGAGTGCTCTTAACCACTGAACCTTCTCTCCAGCCCCCAATAGTTTTCTTTTTTAAAACTATATATATATATATATATACTATATATACTATATATATATGTAATATATATATATAAAATAACATTTATTTATTTAGTGTGTGGAGGGATGTTAGGTACATATACAGCCTGGTGTATGTGTGGAAGTCAGAGGACAATTTGTGAGAGTGAGTTCTCTTCATCCACGAAGTGGATTCCAGGAATCAACCTCAGGCCATCAGGCTTGGTGGCAAGTGCCCTTACCTGCTGAGCCATCTTGCAGATCCTCAAATTTTAATTTTTAAAAATACTTGCTACCCTAACAGATATGAAGTAACATCTCCGTGTGAATTTGGTTTGCGTCTCCTTGACGATGGTGCTGAGCATCTTGTCCTGTGCTTTTTGACCATATATATATCTCCTATGGGAGAATGTCTTGTTTGTTCTTATTGGGCTGTTTTATTGTTATTGGGTTATTCCCTTTATTTATTTTATTTATTTATTCATTTACTTATTTATTTATTTATTTATCCATTTATTTATCCATTTATTTATCCATTTATTTATCCATTTATTTATTTATTTATTTATTTATTTATTTATTTTTTATTTATTTATTTATTTATTTATTTATTTATTTATTTATTTATTTATTTATTTATTTATTTATTTATTTATTTTGAGGCAGGGTTTCTCTGTTCTAACTCTGGCTGTCCTGGAACTCACTCTATAGACCAGGCTGGCTCTGAACTCAGAGATCTGCCTGTCTCTGTCTTCCAAGCGCTGGAATTAAAGTTGTGTATTTTAAATACTAATCCATGATCTACCACCAAATTGTATTCCTAGCTCTGTTTTTAATCCTTTTAAATTCCGAGACAGTTGTCTTTCTAAATTGTCCAGGCAGGCTTTGAACCTGGGATCCTCCTGCCTCAGCACTGTAAGTAACTGTGCCACAGGTCCTGAGTCACTTTCTAGATAGTGTCTTTGCTGTGCAAAAGTTTTGAATTTTGGTGAAGTCCAGCCGGTCTAATTCGTCTCTTGGTGTGCTTGCGGTGTCAGCCGAGGCACCTGCCCCAAATCTGATGGCACGAAGATTTCTTCGGAGTCTTGCAGTTTTAGTTTTTGAGCTTTTAACTTTTACATGTGATATGAAATTAAGATCCATCTTTTAAAAAAAGAAGTTTATCTTATTTTAGTTAAAATTGCATGTATCTGCACATTTGTTTATTTTCGTGGGTTGGAGGTTGAGCATAGACTACGGCGCATGCGTGGAGGTCAAAGGACAGCTTCCAAGGGTTCTTTTCTCCTTCTGCCGTGCCAATCCCGGGGATCAAACTCAGGTCCTTTACCCACCAAGCCATCCCGCCAGCTCACGTCTCTGTTCTTTCCTATGTGACTATCTAACCCAAAATACCCGAAGCTGTTTGTTGAAAAGACTGTCCTTTCGCCTGTGAATGGAATCGGAGCCGCTTAGATCTCACAGGCTCTGTGTGAACGGCCTTAGGTGGCAATAGACTCTGCAGCCGCATGTGAGCAATCATCGTGCCCGTGTGTATACGATGGGGGAAGTCAGTAACCCCGTGTTCTCACAGGGTTTCACTGTGTGAGGCAGTTGTTCAGGGTGAATAAGACAATACACACAGGAGCTGGGCGGTACGTGACTGCAATTCACAGATTGTGTAACCTGTCACCTAACCAGTCACCTGACCCTCATAGGCCTCAGTTTCCTCACCTGTAAAATGGGGCCCACACTATTCACGTCGTAGACGTGTCGCCGGGCCTAGGTGAGTGGATCCTCACGTAGCACTAAGCGTAGGGGAATCGTGGCGCGCAAGAGCTACAGCGACCATTACGCCATTATTAAGATCATATTGTGGAGTAGCTTAGCTCTCATTATGTCTGTGATTCCCACATTAACCCCGCGAGGAAAGTGAGGCGGTAATAGCAGACTCATTACAGAGATAATGTCAGGCTCGGAATGTATTTTGCTGGACCAGGGTCACGTGACAAGGCAGAACTGGGCACCTGCCTTTCCACCAGCCATAAAAGGGACAGCGCCAGGAAGAGAGCGGCTTTTATGGAGACCTGGCTCTTGATGAAGCCTTCCTTTCGCTGGGAAATGTGCGCGATCGCTCTTGCTGAAATAGCTGTGTGATACCGTTCTCTACACCCATGTGCAGGGAAACTGGGGTGCAGAGAAACTCAGGGTCCTTTCAGGGACCCAGAAATCAAGGCAAGACCAAGGACAGATACCAGATGCCCCTTTCAGAGACAAATCTCACAGAATCAGAATGGCCCTCTTTAGTAACTACAGATGGCTTTAATGTTCAACGGTGAATTCACTCATGCAACGCCCTCTCCTGAGCGCACGGGACCAGGGAAGCAGGCACTGACTGCGTCAAATGGACCAGCCTCCTCTCAGTCTCTCCAGTGGGCTAGCTTCCTCTCAATTCTGGCTTCAGGAATGGTGGCTGCTTAAATTCTTTAAGGTGATGGTTATACAGTCTCAAAGACAGAAGGCTGGCAAGATGTACTAGGACTGTGCTGACTGAAAACAGAAAGAACGCAGGGGAGGTGGAAAAAGAAAGGGGTGTGTGTGTGTGTGTGTGTGTGTGTGTGGTTTATCTACAGCGAATGTGTAAGTATGGTATATATTTATGGTATGTCCATGGTGTATGTGCATGGTGAATGTGTGTGGTGTGCATGTGTGTGTGTGTGTGTGTGTGTGTGTACGTGTGTGTGTGTGTACGTGTGGTGACTGGGGGTTATACCTAGAGCCTTGCACATGCCTCTGTCAATGAGCTACGTCTTCTTTGCTTGCTTGTTTGCTTGCTTTTTCATTTTGAGACAGGTTCTTACTAAGCCACTCAGGCTGGCCTTGAACTCACTCTGTAGCCCAGGTCTCCCTTGAATGTAATCCTTCTACCTCTGCCTCTCAAGTAGTTGAGATCATAGTCCTGCTCCACTGGGCTTGGCAAGAACTCAAGAGTTAGGGCAAGGGTGAGTAAGTTCCTTTCTTGTGAAACTTCTATTAAGCTGTTCCTGTCAATCAAGCCTAGATTCTTATGTTCCTCCAACACCATGACCTCTTGGCTGCTCCCAACCAAAACCAGTGTTGTTAGCCTGTCCGGACTGAGTCTTCGGTATGCAAAACCACTCCCCTGTCTTCAGGCACTAAAAGGAAACACAGCCTTGCTGCTGTACTAATGGGATGGATGAAGAAGCTATAAATTTATTTGGATTTACGACCTGGCTCTCTCCCTCACCTCCATCTGTGCCAAGCCGTCCAGGGCCGCTCCTGATTAATCATCTGTGGAAAGAGTACATCACTGCAAGGTGCATGCTCTCACCCAAGTGCTTTCGGCGAGACCCTGGGAAGTCAACCGAGCCTTTCAGGAACCAGCTGCTTCGAGGGCAGTGGACGTTTGGCCTTTTCGGAGTCTCTCTGCCACCCTACAACTGTAGTGCGAAGCCACGCTTCCAGGAGCAGGGGGACTGGGACAGTCCTGCAGGCTGGAGTGGAAGCCTCAGTGTGAAGTTTTGGTGGCAGGCTGAGGGCTGAGCCCCCCCAAACAGGGACCAGTCTCTGCAGGGGGCTGGAGCAGCTACCAGGGCAGCAGCGTGATGGATTGAGTGGGGTAGGAAGCAGGCTTTGGAGAAAAACCAGTTCACACTATGGTTGTGCCACTTGGTGTGTGAACCTGAGCAAAGTCTCCAAGAGTCAGTCTCCTTTTAGAAAAGGAGAGAAGCTTTGTTCCCTGGACTGGATGTAATAGGGGGCGGGGGGCATCTATAGTGGCTGCCAGCCAGCTCTCCTCAGGATTGTGTGCCATCGGTGAACCTGAGTGCAGTTGGCCAGTGATTTCCTTCTAAGGAAAGGATACAGCCAATGTGACGGGTGGTGGCTGAGCATAAAGGTGATACTTATGGTCCCAGCACTCGGGAGACTTGTGAGTTTGAGGCTAGCCTGAGCTACATAGTGCCAGCCTGGACTGCATAGTGTGCTCCTGTCTCAAAGCAACAGAAGACTGACTTCCCTCTCCCTTGCTCTCCCTGTCTGTTCCCTTCCCTTGCACCGACTCGGGACGGGCTGCTTTGCTGGGTGCCGCTTTGGGGAAAGGCCTGGGAGGCCAGCAGCTAAGCACAGCCTGCAGCCAAAAGCCAGCAAGGGACCAAAGCCCTCTCTGCAGTGGCTCACAAGGAACCACTAGTCATTGGAAGGAGCTGAGGCATAGAGCCTCTCTCCCTGAATGGAACCTTCTGTGGTAGCCTGAGCCAGCACCTTGCTGGAGGTTTTTAAAAGAACCAGAATCTGAGGATCCAGCTGACTCCCATGCAGACTCCTGAGCCACAGGAGCAAAGAGGTAGTCAGTGGCTATTGTATTAACCACTGAACTTGGGTGTAATTTGTAATAGTAGGTAACTAACGCAGTAGTATTTAAAACAGAAGTAGGCAGACTGGAGAGGTGGCTCAGTAGTTAAGAGCACTGGCTATTCTTTCAGAGTTCAATTCCCAACACCCACATGGCAGCTCACGACTATCTTTAACTCCTGTTCCAGGGGATCCGACACCCTCTGACAGACGTACATGCAGGCAAAACGCCAATGTACATACAAGAAAAATAAGTAAAATGATTATTAAAAAAAAAAAATAGAAGTAAGCACCATGCACCATAGCTGGTCCCTGAATGGAAGCTGTTACCGTTGGGATGGCGTGGAGAGATGGCCTTGACCTTGCTGTTCATCTGCAGAAAGGAGATGACATTTTCCAGGAAGCCACAAACTAAGCTGACCTAGGAAGAGAACTAGAGTCCAGTGCCAGCTATTTTGAGTGATGTGCGATTATCCAGTCTCAAAATATTCCACTCGTGTCACGATTACAGCAATGGCACGGCTGCGGTGTGGTTGTCCCTGGCCTCCCGGGTCCTGTCCTCCATGGCAGGGGCCACATCTTCAGATCCCAGCTTCAGCTCTTTCTCCCGCCAAAACAAAAGCCACGTGGTGAGTTTTCTCTTCTCGTGCCTTGCCATGTGAAGACATCGTCATCTTTCAAAGAAGCGTCTCAAGGCCGTCCTACTGATTTAAGCTGTCCTTTGGGGACCATTTACACCTTCTGTGCTTCTCCTCAAGCAAGCACTCGCATTCTGCGCCTTTGAACAGAATGAGTGTGTGTAGTCACCTCTCCCTCTGGGGCAGAAACGTCGCAGTCTGTCCAATCTGCCCTGGCCAGCTGCGGTACTCACACTACTAGGTTTCAAGAACCAGTGAGTGGAGGAATAAACTATCCCAAACAGTCCTCCGAGCTGTGACTAACACATAAGCAGGAGGGTGAGGGAACTCAGAGGGTGGTCACGAGCCGAAACAGACATTTTCAAAGCCACAGAGCAGAGCTAACGGCATCTTGTGGGTTTCTCTCCCTGCCATGCTGTGGATCACTGCCGGCACCGTTTTCGGGGCAAAGAAGATGGGCTGTTGACATTGGATCTGCCGTGGAAGGAGGACCAGGTGAGGGCGGTGGGCGAGCACTGACAGAAGCAGATCAGGTGCAGCCAACGACACAAGCGCATTATCAAAGTCAAGAGCCGAGCGAGCGTGTTTCTCTGACCCCCTCCCTGGCTTCGACACTCTTTTAGTCAGGACCCAAGACAAACAAACATGGAAACGCCACACAGAACAGGGCTCTGTGCTAAAAAGAACAAAAGGTTCTGGCGATCTGTGGTTCTCCCTGCTTCTTTATTTTACAAACAGGACAGGGACAGTCAAAGATGTTATATGTTATAACACGTGTGTGCGTGTGTGTGTGTGTGTGTGTGTGTGTGTGTGTGTGTGTGTGCGGGTGTCAGTGGTGAGACTCGACAGCGTTAAGGCTATTAATGAAGACAAGTGGAGCGATAACTTCAGAGAATTCACACTAGGTAAGGAAATGCCTGTTACCTTGGCAACCCCTCCTCCCCGAGGGCATCATAATTCATACTTGGCCAAACCCCAGGCTAAGGGAAGACTAGGCTCCTAATTCTTAGACACAGAGGCAGAGTCTGACCTGGAGGCACCAAGTGAGTCACAGGAAGGCCTAGTTAGCGCCCCGTGACTTCAGGTGCTCGGATCTCCAAGGTACCCGTCAGCATCCACCTGCACGGGTCAGGAAAACTCTCTCAGGTTGGTGTTTAATCACCACTTCCCGCTTGGTAATGTTTGCTTAGCACCCATGTGCTTGATGGCAGTTGGTCAGCATTTCCACCTGGCACTGACTGGTCAAGGCCTATCCTTCTTGGCTAGGACTTCTATCTCCTCGGTGCTGGGTACTCAGTACCGCCTGCTTGGTGGTCAGCACTTGTCTGCTTAACCCGATTGATGA
The DNA here is from genome assembly GCA_026225945.1 of Cricetomys ansorgei. NCBI lineage: Eukaryota > Metazoa > Chordata > Mammalia > Rodentia > Nesomyidae > Cricetomys > Cricetomys ansorgei. Next base: position 12,971,464 of record JAMJFZ010004114.1, read on the forward strand.
GTCAGTGCTTCCCCCGAGCTTATCTGGCAGTTAAGTTAAACACACAGGTCAAGTGGACCTGGAGTGGAAATAGGGTGGATCCGGGGAGAAAAGGAGTACCCCTCCCACATTACAGCACGCACAGGGCACTTTATCACCTTTCTTTCTTTTCATATCCAGCACCCTCCAAGGTACACACGATCCTCCCTCTTTGCAGAAGTTTTCATTAACTTAACACTGTCAGAGGGCAGCTTCTGAGAGAGCACCCCTCAGGAAGTTTGGGAACTAAGGGATTAAATAAAGCACAGTCCTTCTTATCAAATAGCACAAGCCCCAGCAGAGGAAACAAGGGTACAGGTATGTTCCTCCTGGCAATAGTCAACATTCTGTGCCCTCCTACATTCCAGATACTGTTCCAGGACTCATGGGTAAACACTCAGTCACGGTATGTGTGTGTGTGTATATATATATATATATATATATATATATATATATATATATATATATATATATATATATATCGTCTCATTTTACCAATATGGAATCTGAGGTCCAGAAGATTCAGCTGATACTTTAGGTCTCCACAGCTAGTAACTGGCAGTGGTAGGAGTTGAAGCCAAGCAGTCTTGCTTTAAGGTCCGTAGACACCACAGTCTAGGTACCTAGAGGATTAAGGCCACTGTGACACATGAAATGCTAGTTTAGAAATATCTCCCTTGCAGCCAGGTTTGAGCGAGCATACCTGTAATCTTAGCACCCAATTGATGGAAGCAGAAAGATCACTAGTTTAAGGTCAATTTTGGGCTACACAGTGTGACCTTGTCTCAAAAACAAAAACAAACAAACAAACAAACAAAAGAATCAAGGTGATGTTTTTTGCTTAATGTATACAAGGCCCTGAATTCAATCCCCACAAATGGAAGAAAGAGGAAGAGGAGGAGGAGGAGGAGGAGGAGGAGGAGGAGGAGGAGGAGGAGGAGGGGGAGGAGGAGGAGAAGGAGAAAGAAAGAGGCTGGGGAGATGGCTCAGGGAGTAAAAACATGTACTATGGATATATGAGGACCAGAGTTCGAATCCCCATCACTCACATAAAAAAAAAAAAAAAGCCAGGCAAATGTGTGTACACCTGTAACTTGGGCAAGGGTTCAGCAGGATCCCAAGATCTCACTGCCAGCCAGCCTAGGTAAAATGGCAAGCTTCTGGTTCAGTGAGAGATCCTGACTCAAGGAACAAAGTGGAGCATGAGAGAGGAAGACACTCCATGTCTGCTCTGGCCTCTGCCTGCACTTGCATGGGTGCTCAAATCCAAAAATTCATTCACATGCATGGACTGCACACACACCATACACACTCCACATCCCCCAAACACACCCTGTACGCTTAAAGATCTAGGAGCCTGAGAGTCTCCTAACTGGCCTTGAATTCACAGGGCCTGAAAGTCAGAGCAGCAGTGTAGTGGCGACTGGGACATTGCATGGGTTCAAATCCTATATCTGCTGCTTATTGCCTGTGTGTTTCTTAGTAAGCCACTTGAATGCTCTTTGCTTTGGTTTCCCATGCATAAAACAGGGCCAGTAACAGCACTTTCCTCCTGGATTGTCTACAAGTGGCACATAAATGGTTGCTCTAAAAGAAGATTTGTTTCGCCCACATGTCATCCCATCCCTCTCCAGGACCCATGCTCGGCCTGGGATGTACAACAGTACGTGGAAGAGGAGCTCAGCCCACGAGCAGTGGTGTCCTCTAGAGTGACATCGGACTCCGCAGTGGGTTCCTTTAGAGCAGCTGACTGTCCAGTGGCAGAAACCAGGCTTCCGCTTGGCTGCTCCCTACCACAGAGAGAGTAGTTCATAGTCGTGTGTGTGTGTTTCACATGATGTAACACATATTCAGGTGAGCTGCTAGGACACTTCAGAGAGGGTCCCAGAACGGTGACGCTCTTGGTTCACGAACTACACATGTTCTTTAAAGTTATAGACAATCATACACTCTCTAGCTTGGAAATTAAATTTTACTTAGTAGAGTTTTTTTTTTTTTTTTTTTTTTTTTTTTTTATCAGTTGCTAGGAATTTGGGGAGGAAAGAAAGCCAATTGGAGAAAATAAAAATCGCCCATCCCTCCATCGCCCAGAGGCAGCCAGTGCTCACTCCCTCCAGCCCTTTCCATATACATTTTTAGCACAGTTGAGATCATACTGTATAATCAATTTTGTAGCTTGCCTTTCAGAAATGTGAATTTAAAAGTCAAGCACCCAAGAACCCCAGCTATCTCATCAACACTTCAGATGCCTCAGAAATGCATTGGAATTTAAAAAAAAAAAATTGATTCTACAAATCTCGCCACCCCGTGCACACACTTCTCTTTTGACCACGTGAGATTCGCAGCAGAATACACACGGTATAGACACATTCCCCGAAGTGTAATAGATTTGAATTGCACACAAGTTGGTGAATGAATGTCTAAATAATTAGGAGGTTAATTAATTTAAAATAGTGGAAGAGGAGAGAGATTTGAAGCTACAGAGGTCTGCAAGCCAGCCTTGCTAATGAAAGGTGAAAGCTAGAAGCATGCTGATGACGGCTGGAGTCAGCTGCCCCCAGGGAGCCTTGCCTGATGGGTACCAGGCTATTCCAGACCTGTTGATTTGACTGCGTGGCTCTTGTGATCCAGAGGCCTTCTGGTCACTTAAGCAAAAACACCAGTGAAGAACTTAAGTATTCATAAGTGCAGCAGCAGGCAATCCAGGTTCAAATTCAAGGTTTGCTGCTTAACTCTGAGACCTTGGGCAAATTATTCAATCTCTCTGATTCTTAGCCTTCTCACTGTAAACAGAGATGATGTTAATACTATATCATAATGTTGTTAGAATAATTGATTCAATCCGTGTATCTGAATTGTTCTAAAGACACAGTTAAGTATCGGTAAATGCTAGGTCTTGTTAGCTGAGAAGCCATGTCTCCTGGAACAATGGCTTTCCCATATTTTGTGTGTGTGTGTGTGTGTGCATGTATGTGCATATGCATGTGAATACTTGTGTGTGTTCCTGTGCGTGTGTTCTTGTGCGTGTGTGTGTGTTCATGTGTGTGTGTGTGTGTGTGTGTGCGCGCAGGTGCAAGTGAGTGTTGAGTTTGTGTGTGTGTACATGTGTGTGGAGGCCAGAGGACGGTCTCTGGCATTATTCCACAGGTACTATCCTCCTTGTTTGTGAGACAAGGTCTCTCATTGGCCAGGAACTCACAGAGTAGGTTCGGTGAACTGGCATGGCTGGGGTAAGAGCACATACCATCAAGTCCGGGTTTTCATGGGTTCTGAGGGTTGAACTCAGGTCCCCGTGAGTGCACAGCCAGCCATCTCCCAGCCCTCCATGTGCTGTGACCATGATTCAGTCGGAAATACATTTTAAGTTACAGGTCAGTACATATGAACACACGTGCTGCAGTTGGGTCTGTGCGTGTGTATGTATGCACAGAGACACAACCCACACGCGCACTCGCACATATAGGAATGCACACAGCCACACGTGCACATACACACCGCATTTCACGAAACTCTGGGTGTCTACGTCCAGGTGATAACCCCATTTTTCCTATTCTGTTTCTTTTTTTTAAAAAATACTGGTTGCCATTTACTACACTGGTTTTGAGTCTCGCTCCTGGGTCTCAGTCAGCAGTCTGAAAAATACTAGCAGAAAGGTAAGCATATAGAGTTGGATGTCAGAACGACTTGGGAGCAAGTCTCAGCTCTGCCAGTTGCTACCTATGCAGCCCCCTAGGTGTGGTTTCCTCTTCTATAAATGGAGATCACGTTGGTCTCTCCAGTTTATCATATGGTCCAAGACCTGGCACTTAGTAGGTTCTCAGTAAGCTGGAGCTTTTGCAATTTAACTGCTTTCTTATGCAAACAGGACTTGGAGACAATCTTGCCTCCATTACTAATGCCTCTGGGACCTCCAAATGCAATTACCATGAGGCTTTGTCTCAGGAGTTGGTATGGAAGCTGCTTCCGAGGTCTCTGATACCCTCACTTAACAGCGTGCTTCCAGGGCCTGCTATTTGGATTTGATTTTTTAAAGTACTTCCTTTATTTTAATTCAGACCCCAGGGACCTAGAAAGTACACCGCTGCTTTTTCCCAATAAAAATCAGACCAGCAATAAGCATATTGCATTTAAAACGGGGAAGCTGGGCACGCCTTCAAAGGACACCACATTAGGACTTGGCTGGCTCCCAGCCTGTTTCCCTGGAGGAACAGGAAGTTCTGCCCATAGTCTTGCAGGCTGGTCGTCTGAAAGCAGCCCTGACTGTGACAAGGTCTTTTAGGATTGGGCCAAAAACATGCTTAGAGGGGAGAGACATTGTCTGAGTGCAAGAGCTACATGTATGACCTCACCTCTTACAATTCATACCCTGTCTTGGGAACCCGGGCCAAGCAGGGAGTACTCAGCCCTCTTGCTCCTGAGCCTAACCTATGAGACCTCCTTGTCTCCATTATCAGAGCCCTGCTGTATTCACAAAAATGATGTCAGTAGTAACGAGAAATTTTAAACGCGTAGCGAGGCTTAGTGAGCTGTAGCCTGGCACCATTTCACACGCATCCCTCGTTCCTTCTCTCAGCCCCGAGTAAGATCCGACTGCTGCTGTCTCTATCTTAAGGATTCTAAACACTGAGGTACAGGTTGGGGGAACACCTCAAGCACAAGAGAGTTTGCATCATGAGCATAAGGGCCTCGTTAGGATCTCCAGGGCTCACGTAAAGAGCCAGGTACTCCACATGTGCTTCTGACTCAGTGCCACAAGAGGCAGAGACAGGAGGATTGGAAGGGACACACTGGACAATCAGCCTAGCCCCAAAACGGTGACTTCCAGGGTCAGGGAGAGACTCTGTCTCAAGGTAATAAGGCGGAGTGTAACAGAGCAGGACACTGACGTCATCCTCTGACCTCTGCATATGCGGGGGCAAGCACACACACACACATGCCCACGCACACACACACACACAGGCACACACACGCACGCACACACACGCACGCACACGCGCACACACGCACACACGCACGCACACGCATGCACACATGCACACACGCACACATGAGCACACATGTGCACACGCACACATGAGCACACGCGCACACACGCACATATGCACGCACACGCACACACACATGTGCACACACACACGCACACGCACACGCACGCACACGCGCACACGCGCACACGCACACACACGCACACGCACCCTCCCCCAAACAAAATAAAAATCAGAGACACATAAACTCATCGTGGTGGCACACACCCATAATTCCAGCACATGGGAAGCCGAGGATCCCCAACCTCATGAATCGCCATGAATTCAAGGCTAGCCTGGGCTAAGTAGAGAATATCATGCCAGTCAGGGCTACTTAGCAAGCCCTCATCTCAAAACACCAAAAATAAGTAAATCGTAAATACTGAAGCCCACGGACATTAAGGTTTTTGCATAAATGTCCATAGCAGGAAAATGGCAGCTCTGAGCTCTGGACTCAGTGATTCTAGCTGCAGACTCACCGCCCTCTGAAATGACATAATCAGATGGCTTTTCCCTGCGCCAGACCCTGATCCAAGCCCTTCACGTCTGTGCCCACGTCTACTCCTCGGCCTCCTGAAGTGAATGTTTGTTATTGAGCCCTTTCTCCTACACCGAGTGGCCATCCATCCCCAGCACCATGTTCTCTGGAAACGTCAAGAAAAGAGAACCATGAAGAGTTTCTTCACTCTACAGCAGGAGAGTCCAATCACCTGAGAGGAAGGGAGCCTTCGGGAGCTGAAGATGGACAGCTCCGTGGTGACTGGGTGCTTGTCTAGCACACAAGGTCCTGGGTTCAATTCCCGAAGTGCCATAAGGGAGCTTTGGTTTGTCAGTGGTGCCCTCCCGGGACCTCTCATAAGGGACAGGTGATAACTGCTAGTCTAGTCACCAAATACCCATGTCCGAAAGCGTATGTCAGGTAGATGGTGGGCTGAGAGGACCGGGCAGATGAGACAGTTCAGCAGGCAGGGTGCTTCACCACAAGCCCGATAACCTGAATTTGATCTCTGAGACCAGAAGGTGGAAAGAGAGAACTGACTTCCGCAATTTGCCCTCTGCCCTCCACAGACACCTATGACACGTGAATTCCTCACCCCTCCCCGCCCCCATGAACGACAAATGACAGATGTAGTAAAATCTCTAATTAAAAACTAAGTTTTAAGATGTGCACAGGTCCCACCGTCTAGTAGATTAGAAAGCACGGAGTGTTAAGGCTAGTAGCTGCCGTTCAGACAGTGCACAGGGCACAGAGGCTGCGCGTCCCCCTCACGACACTTGCCGAGGCTGAAAAATAATCACGTCCCAGTGGTAAACTCAAGTCAGCGCTGGCTGAAGTCAAGATTCGAACCTAGGTTTCTCTGACAGGGAAACGGCCGCATTCAACCACTAAGTCAAGCCAGCTCCCGCTCCAGGGCACCTGACTACACACGCACCTCCCTACCCACCCACCACTGTGATGTGATGTGATGTGACTCCATCCTTGACCCTAGGGGTCACTGGTCTAAACCAACTTGCATGACGTCGCTCTTTTCCACTGTAATAGGCTCACAAATCTTAGTTTGGAGCGAGCTAATCAGAGAACAGCTCTCGAATCTCTTACCATTGTAGGAAGGTTGGCTCTTCCTTCTCCTGGACCGCCACTCAAGAAGAAAGCAGGAAGGCTGCTCACTGGCGGCAGCCACTTTGCAAGCAGAAAGAAAGGCTGACTGAGGATGGAGTCAGCTCTCAGAAGAGCACAAAGGTGGCAGAAGAGGTTAGAAACGGAGCTGGAGCCTTGGGAAGCCATATCTGAGGCTCCTACCACCACCTCTCTGTTTGACCTCCTGCAACCCAGGACGACCTAAGGAGCACGCTAGGTTGTAGAAGAGACAAGCTTTCTGAAGATCACAGTGAGCAACCTAAACTTCCTATTTGCCAAGGACACAGGACAATGCTACCAAATATAACTGAAACATGCACAGATGTGACCAAGGTACATTATCTTTGGACATTCGAATTTGCCAAACAGCATAAATACAATCAAAGAGCATGTGCAACAGGCTTGAGAACATAGCTATCATCCGTTGAGCAAGTACTTCCCCATAAATGCAACTTCACAGGAAAAAGAGGAGTGCCTCTGTAGAAAGGAGATGGAGCTCCCCACTTGAGCAAGCACTAGTTAAACCAGAAGAAAGAAATGGTAACGTTGGTCGGCAAAAATAGCTCAAGTAGACACCGAAGAAACACGTAGCCATATTAAAGTTGAAATGCCAGGGCTAACCAGTTAAAAAAACCCAAAAAACATGACAGCCCCAAATGTGAGTGCATGGGGGTTTTTAAGTGAAACAGCAGTAGCTAGGGGGATCTCTCTGATTGGTCAGGTCCTGAGCATGGGTTCTTACTAGATTGGCTCCTTACATCTGACAGGAAAATGAGGGGTTCTCGGGAAAGTGGGGCACGTGAGAGACGGGCAGAAAGCTCTAACTGGCCAGCAGCTGGCTTTGGGGCTTTCTGAGAATTACTGGGGTTTCCCAAAGGGCAGCGATCAGGGCCTGCCCATCACTACGGGGTGCCCTGGTTGTCCTCTCAGTGAGAAACACAGAATGAAACCAAGATGGAGATAGCTTGATGTTTACCAGAGGGGCAAGGGATAGAAGGGTGGCAGTAAGACTCAGAGCTAGGGTGAGTACATCAAAGCTCCTCCCCTCCTGCCCTGCTGTGCCGCACAGTCAGCGACCCTTCTCTGAGGGACGAGTTACCTAAAAGCATCACAACGGGTAAATACATACCATTTGGTCCAGCCACCTCCTTTCCTGAGATCTTGCCTAAGGGAATGAATCACAATAGTATGCAGAGATGCACACTCAAAGCCAGGAGTGGTGGCACTCACCTTTAATCCCAGCACTTGGAGGCAGAGCAGGTAGATCTTTGTGAGTTCGAGGCCAGCCTGGTTTACATTGTGAATTCCGGAACAGCTAAAGCTACATACATAGAGAGATCCCATTTTTAAAACAAACAAACAAAAAAAACTGGTTAAGAAAGTCAGTTAATGGAGGGAGGGAAGAATCTAATAAAAACCTATCGTGTGAAAAAATATTTTAATAAAAAGTAAAAATAGAAGATATACATCCAAGAACGTCCGTTCAGTTTGTCTTGTAATGAAGCAAATGGTGAAATACTTCACCGTTTCTCACCACGTTCTCCACACCCTATCTTCCACAATAATGTGTTTTCTTCCTAATCCCCATTCTCCTTTGACGTTAAGATCAAAATCCCCCCCAAAATTGTTAACATAAAATAAGTTAGAATTTAAAGTTTCCACATATATTGTAAAACAAAAGGCGGCAGTCCTATTCCATGCAGCTACTTAAAAAGATAGAATACATGGGCACATTAGAATGATCTATGGCTTAAAATATACAAACATTGTATATATGATTTGCATATATGCAGAAATTCCCAAAGAAATTTTGCCTTCGAATCCACAATTGGAATACCTAAAGATTGGAAATGGCCCGCTACAGGGAGATTACAGTTTGCTAGAGGAGAAGCTACTTCTATGACAGGCACGAGGAAGCCGTTGTGTGCCCAGGCCCAGCGCCATGGCGACCGGCAGCCAGTCAGCAACAGACTGCCTTAGAAGTTAGAGTGGCCCCGGGGAGGCTGCTACCTACTGTAAGCATCTACTCCATGGGAAGATGGCTGTTTACCACCTGCTGGAGGTGCTGCAGATGGCCAGACCAAAGGGAGACCGAGGAAAAGACAAACACCAGGGAGTGGAGTTTTGCAGCCAGCTGCAGCCCCGTAGCACACAGGCACAGTGACACTCCTCCGGAGCAGACACGGCCAGGGAGGCTGAGGCAGGAGGATCACTTGAGCCTAGGCGTTTAAAGCCAGCCTGAGCGATGTGGTGAGGTGCCATGTGAAAAGTAAGAAAAAAGAAAAGTTCTGGTGAGAAATGACTTTTACAACCCTATCTAGAATCTCTTGGTAACACAAATATAATGCTTATTATTTACTAATGAAAATAATAATGATTTGTTGGTGGGGTTTTTCGTTTTTGTTTCTTGAGACAGGGTCTCTCTACGTAGCCTTAGCTGTCCTGGAACTCACTCTGTAGACCAGGCTGGCCATGAATTCACAGAGATCCTCCTGCCTCTGCCTCCCATGTGCTGGGACTAAAGGTGTGCGCCTCCATGCCTGGCCATTTTGGGGTATTTTTGAGACAAGATCTCTATGCAGCCTAGGCTGGACTTGAACTGGTGATGCTCCTGGCTCCATCCCCCGAGTGTTGGATTACAGGCGTAGACCACCATACTTGGCTGTTATACTATTTTTAATACTTTATGATTCTGCCTTATGTGTGAAATTTCAAAGAAGCTGTAGTATCCTGTTTCTATCACTAAATATATATTTTGTGTAAGGGTTTTCTTTTCCATTTTCAGGTAAAGAGACACGTTTAACAAATCCAATATGATGACATTTGAAGTCTACACTCCAGTAGATTCGCAGGACATAGCATATTTAATAAAAAGTTTTTTGTGTTTCATTATTTCTCATCACACACTATAACCCTGGCTTCCACCCTAATGTGTTTTCCTCTCCCTGTTTCTCCTTTGAAGTTTAGATCTAAATTTCAGAAACATTGCTAATGTAAAATGAGTCAGGGTTTAGATCATCTGGGTCTAATATGTGTGTGAGAGCCCTCTCTCTCTCTCTCTCTCCCTCCCTCCCTCCCTCTCTCTGTCTCTGTCTCTCTCTCTCTCTCTAGCTGTACTGATGCAAGTTTCCCCAGCATTGATGTTGAGGTCCCTAAGTGCGGTGTCCTTAACCATCACCTTAGTCTCAGCTCCTGTCTAGGCTCTGCACCGAGCTGGATGCCACCAGCAAGAAGCCCCTGACAGCAGACTGCAGATTGGCCAGAGATAGGCTGGATGGGAGGGCGCGTCTGGATGGAGGCTCAAAGCAACAAAAAAGTTGACAGCTCAGGGGGCGTGGTCACTGCTCTCAAAACTCTGTCATGGGAAGAATTGAGAAGAATGCAGCTGGAAGTGGTGGCTGAGGCTGAGGCAGGAGAATCACCACAAAGTGAGGTCCAGGCTAGCCTGGGATACAGAGCGAGAGTCAGAAAAGCAAAACAAACAAATAAAATGGGAGGGGAGGCAAATCAAAGCCAGCCGGTGGAGTCTGGAGAGAGAGTCAATGGAGTCAGCCCACTCGGACCTGAATCACCAGCCCACAGGAAGGATGAGCTTCTGGGTCTCTGTGGAGAGATGGAGAAGCCCCTCCCTCACGGAGTCCTTGAGAGAGTTGAACAAGATAACCCAGGTAAAGACAGCTCTTAGCACTTGCTGTACAGAAGTGCTGTGTACTCACTGTCTGCATAACTATTATCGTAACATTACTGCTGTTACTCTATGCCTGTATGCATTTATTTATTGAGACAGTTTCACTGTGCAGCCCATGCTGGCCTAGAACTCACTATAGAGCCCAGACTGTCCTCAAATTGACCTTCTTCCTGCCTCAGCTTCCCGAGTGCTGAAATGACAGGCATATCCAGCATATCCAGCTTGGCGCTTTTTATTGTTTTTATAGCTGGGGCTGTTCAGATGCTCTTAGCGCCCCCCCCCCCCACCCAAGAGGGTAAGCAGGAGTTCAAAGACTTGCCTCCTGGAAAAGCCACTGTAAGCCTAAGCCTTGAGGCTTAGGAAGGGTTGAGTCTCCAGGGACCCGGGTTCAGCTTCATTCTGCTACAAACCAGACACACCAGAGGAACACGCACCCCATCTCCATCTCAGGGCTGGAGGGAACAACCTCAGGGCCTGACACTCCTGCATCCAGAGAGGGGCCAAGCCAGTTCCAGGAAGAACCTGGCCTTGGTCCAGCAGAGGCGTGTGGAAAGTGCTTACCCCCTGCCATCCACCAGCAAAGGTGATGAGATGGTTCATGATAGCCACTGCTCTGCTTGTGAGGTGTGATGATGAGCCAATCCACACCTTGGGAGTGAGCGGGAGCAAATGGAAACTGGCTAGTGTCTAGCGAAACAGTCTGGCTGAGGAGAGCCTGCTGGCATTGGCTCTGCCTGCTCCATTCCTGTCTGTGGAAAGTACAAGGCCAAGGCCGGATGAGCTCTTTATAGAATCCCAAGGAAGGTAGATTAGTGAGGGGTAGAGGGTGGAGCACAAGAAGCCTGAGCTCCCATGTGCTCTGGATCAGGTTGGTAATTACAGGGGCCCAGCTGGCGGTGCATCCATGCAGACCTGAGCCCTGGGGAGGTGGGAGAGAACAGGAACTCTGGTGGGATATACAGAGAGGACCACAGAGAGACATCAGCCTCAAGGTAGCCTCCCTAGGGTCCAGGACAAATAAAACACAGCTGGAAGCACTGTGGGAGGGGCTCTGGGACTCTGTATGTGTGAATATTGCCTTCATTTTCTCAGGGCCTTCTGCACAGGTGTGAGAGGAGTCGGGGACAATTCAAAGTCACCGACAGGAACCTGCACCTACGGTGATAAGCAAACCAGCAGCACTAACACTTCATTCATTAATAAATTAGCTAGTTAATTAATTAAGTGATATTTTACTGATTACCTGGCACGATGATTAATTTTATGTCTCAACTAGTCCGGGCCACAGAGCGTCTAGACAGTGGTCAGATCGTGAGGGTGTACCTGTGAGGGTGAGATTTAACAAGGAGACTGACTGAGGGGAGCCGTGGCCCACCTAATGCAGGAGGGGCTGTTGCTAGAGTCTGTGACTACAACAGAACTACAACAAAAGAGCTTGAGCTCTTTCCCTGCCCTCGGACTGGATCTCACGCCATTAGCTTTCGGGCCTTTGTCCTTGGACCACAGGGACATCACCAAACACTACCCAGTGTCCAGCTCACCAGCGCTAATCCTGGGTCTGCTGGGCATCTGTGATTGGATGAAGCTGATCCTTTATGTTATAATTAGTATCTCTCTGTGTCTCTCTGTCTCTCTGACTCTTTGTCCACCCCACCCTCGGGTGGAGACATGGCTCAGCAGTTAAGAGTATATACTGCTCGCTCAGAGGACTTGAGTTTGAATCCCAGAACCTACACCAGGCTGTTCACAACTATCTGTAACTTCAGCTCCAAGGAGAACCAATGCCTCTGGCCCCCTGAGTTGACAGCTGCACTCACCTGCACAGATAGACACACCATGCATAATTAAAAATAACAAAGATTAACAAACACCCTTTTTTCTTCCTCTCTGTTTCTGTTTTTGTTCTGTTTTGAGCACAGGTTTGACTAGCTTCAGCTGGCTGGGAACTCACTCTGTGAAACCAAGCATCCCTGGAACGTATGCTCCTCTTGCTTCAGCCCCTCAAGTGCCAGGATTACAAGCACTTGTCACCATGTCTGGCTTCGCAATGAACTTTTGATACCCACACACTGATGAGAGTATCTTACCGATCCCGCTTCTCTGAAGACCCCTGATAGCACATCGGCTCTGTGCCAGGCTATCCTGTGCTAAAAGCACATCAGTGGCAACCCCTCTGCAGCAGAGAACAGAGAAAAAAGAGTTACAAAGACACCTCGATCAAGCGACAGATATTGTTGTTGAACGTGGGGTTCCTAGAGATAACCTGAGGTGTGGGGGTGAGCAAGGGAATGGGGGCCCTGAAATAAGAGCCAAATGCCAGAGGCAGTAAAGGGTTGGTTAATTATGCCTAATGATGTTACAGGCTGGAGTGTGTGTGTGTGTGTGTGTGTGTGTGTGTGTGTGTGTGTGTGTGTGTGTTTGTCTACAGATTAGAACTGAACCCAGACGATCAAATGCCAGACCCTATGAAATAAACTCCAACACTTTACACTGCCCTGAAGGACAATAAGGACACAGATTTGGATTTTTCAGTGACGGTAGAAAATCGTGTTGACAGTGTTTGTACATGTATGTCACCTGTGCTCAGGCCATTGGGTACAGACCATGTATTTGGTACAGTTACCCAAACACAGACACTCTCAATGTTTTTCGGTTTCTTTGGAAATTGGGTCTTGCTCAGAACAGTCTCCAGTTTTAGGCCTGGTGAGTCTTGGGATTGACATGGCCCAATCAGGCAGAGTCCATTCGGGAAGAAGCTGCGCTTCCAGCTCAATACACCTCTGCTGAGTAGACCACAGCAAGGCTCTCCACCACGGCGTGTGTGTTGGTTCTTCCTGTTTGATAAGGGGTGTGTTGTTCTGATGCAATAGACCCGAGCTCCTGGCCAAACCAGCACTGGCAGATGAGCTGCAGGGCCCGATGGGAAGGCAGGTGACCTGACTCCAGATGCCACTGCAAAGATTGTAGCCTATGTTCTTCCCAAACCTCTGAAGCTCTGTGGCCAGCATTTCTCCTGTTCCTTGCCCACTATCCCAGCCCAGCTTCCTAGGACAACTGTAGACTTTACCTCTCCTGTAAACACTGACTACGGAACCTATTGTGGATCAGGATTTGTGGTCAACATGAGGAATTCAGACATGAGCGAAACATGGAATTTTATACGGAGTCCTGGAAACCAGCCAGCTTTGATAATCACAGGATAGCAGGACGACAGAGGACTGGCACTAACCTTTACTCGTTCCTCTGAGATTGATCATTTCCCAAAGCTAGATTTTTGGAATGATCGTCAATCCTACTTGTTTTCCTCCCTTTCACAGATAAGTTTGGAACAAACCAAGGGAGAGGACCCAGATGGCAACCAAAATGGCAGCCTTGAGGGTGATCTGAAGAACACACTTTAGACCTGTGGTTTCCCAGCATTTTACTTTAGGTTCCAATTTCCTGATCCAGGAAGTGGGCTGGCCAGAGTGTGCCTGTTTTGGGGGCAAAGCATGTCCTGGAAAACTTAATTTTAAGTACTGACTTCATCCTCCTCAGAGGTGGAGTCAAGAAAATACAGGAAAGGCAGAACTAAGCACGCTCAGTTCCTTCTCTGAAAGGAACCCATTAGATAAATCGCTTCTCTAGGGGCTTGTTAGCGAAGATTCATGAGGACCAATGCTCTACTTCAACTGGTGTCTCTGTAGTTCAAACCTGGGACAGAGCCTGGAGAGATGGCTCGGCTGTTAAGAACACTCACTTGGTAACCCATAATTTCCTGTAACTCCTGCTCCAAAGGTTTGGATACCCTCTTCTTACTGACCTCTGTGGTCTCCTATGAGAATGAGACCCACATACAGTCACCCAGGTGCGCGCGCGCGCGCACACACACACACACACACACACACATTAAATGAATCTTAAAAGCAGGGGTGGTTTGAATGAGATGTTCCCCATAAGTCTCAGGCATTTTGAATACTTGGTCCCCTGTTGGTGGCTATTTGTGGAGGATTAGGAAGTGTGGCCTTGCTAGAGGAAATATGTCTGCAGGGGGTAGGGGGGTGGAGGGTCTTTGAGGTTTAAAAGATGCATGCCATTTAGAGTTAGCCTTTCTGCTTCCTGTTTATGGATTGAGATGAGAGCTCTCAGTTGTTGCTCGCCATGCCTGCCTACTGCCACGCTCCACTCCCCACCGTGATGGAAATGGACTCTTTCTCCTCTGGAACCATAAGCCCCAAACGAACCCTCCTTCTGTATGTCGTCTTGGTCATGGTATTTTGTCACAGAAATAGAAACGTAATTATAACTAATACAGGTCAGTTCCTCCTAATACTTGGCATTGTGCCTTGAGTCCCCGGTTGCTAGTAAGAGATAGATAACCTTGGGGTGCACAGGTCCCTGGTTCCCATGGGGAGCACAGTGGAAAGAGCGTTGGATCAGGCATGCAGATATTTGTTTAAATCCAAGCTCTGCCACTTCTAAGCAGGCATCCTCAAGAAGGTCATCTCATCTCTCCAGGACCCAGGTCTGTCCTGGATGCTCCGTCTACTCTGGAGCGTCCCCGGGAAGGCACAGTTTGCTATCATGTATGTGCAAGCAGAAAGAGCTATGTTTATGAATTCTGCTGTCACCTGGTCCCGGTGCTCTTCCTAGGAAGAGAAAAGCAGTATGTGAGAGCCTACCCCTCAGTCTAACTTGGACATCAGCCTGTGGCTCAGGCATAAGTGAAATAAAATAGCTGCTACCCACAGGCCTGTTGAATCGTCTCTCTCTTAGGAAATCTATCATGGACCTGGCTAAGGCCGAATCAGAGAACTGGGCTCTGCAGATTCCCCAGTTTCCCAGCAATTTTGCACTCTTGGGTAGCTTGGGGAAGGTTTGCATTATACTAAGGTATTTTAACCTATGTCTCTGGCCTATAACACCACCCTATACCATACACACACACACACACACACACACACACACACACACACACACACACTTACCTAACCCTGCACACAGACCCGAGAATCCATCTCAACCCTAATTTTCAAGTACAGAGAGGATCTGCAAACAATTTCTTAGATGTTAAAGGACAGTGGGAGAGGAGAGAAAAATAAAAGATCTTGCGTCCAGTTCAGAATGGATTTTTTAAAATGTCTCTCTAGGAGTCAGGGTTCTCTCCCCCATGAGATATGATTATGGGCTCTTTTTCCTTCCTTTCTGCCATTTCACGGGCATTCAATACTCAATACCCAATGTGGGGTTGCCGCTGCTGCTTGCTGCTCTCTGGTCCTCCTTCTAGGCACAGAATGGATCGCACAGAGCAGGTGTGTCTCCAGGCAGCCAGGTGACCAGCTCTAGTCAATGAGATGTCAGCAGAGGTGACAAGTGTGGCTTCTGGGCTGGAACATTTAACCGTTCAGCTGCCTCTGCAGTGGTCCTGACCGCAGTCCTTCGTGTTGTGCGGTGATTGACAGTGTTCAAGACGGGGCTGCTTCCCCTAGGATACCACGGCTCCTGCAAGGATACCACGGCTCCTGCAAGGATATCACGGCTCCTGCAAGGATACCACGGCTCCTGCAAGGATACCACGGCTCCTGCAAGGATACCACGGCTCCTGCAAGGAGACAGGGAGCACAGCCAGTGACAATGATGGGCAAGAAGCAACCTTTAGCATCACAAGACATTCGAATTTGAAAGCTGCTTGCTCCTGAGGCTTCATGGGTTTACTTTGTCCGCTATAGTCATAATAAATGAAACAAAAGTATGCATTCAAACCAGTTCTCCTGATGTTGTTTATAAACCCAAGGGCATCCAAGTTGACCATAGATGACACGGATTCGTGGCAGACCCCCAAATGTCTTAGCTCTGCCTCGTTCACGCTCACAGGCGGGTTTAAAGAGAAGACTATGCTTCCGCGAGATTCGGTCTCGCCTTTGCATTAAACATCAGGCTGCTTCCTCTACCGCATGGCAGGTTTTCATCTCCTCTGAATAATTTTTTAGCAACTTGAGAAACTGCAATCCAAACATATAGTATTTTTGGCTGGAAATTAAAACACGTCACTTTTAAAACATAAGCAGCATGCCCTGAATGTTTATGGTAAAAAGCTCACTCCTGGCCAGACTGCAAAGCTCGCATTACCGAGAGGCAAACCCTGGAGCATGCTGGCAGTTTGCATCCCAGTTCGCCCTTCCCACACAGTGCGGTGACTGTGAATCATGTCTCCTCTGGCACATGAACTTCCAGGCTCTATGACTCCTTCCATTTCAAAGAGGGACTGTCTCAAATTTCCCCTTGCTGTAAGGAGAAGGCTGTGGAAAAGGAAAGGACAGGTTTATGTCCACTGAACTGCCTTTCTAATGAGCCAGAGACATCAGTTCTGAAGATGTAGCTCAGTTGGCAGAGCACTTACCTAGCATGCAGGAGTTCCTGGGTTCAATCCCCACCACCACCTAACCTGGGCATAGTGGTGCATGCCCATGATCCGCACAGTGAGGATGAGGAGGCAGGGGGATCAGAAGTACAAGTTATCTTGGCTTCATAAAGAATTTGGGGTTAGGATGGGCTATGTGATTCTGGATCTCTAGAACAAAACAAATGGGATTTTCAAAGATACTACCCAGAAGCATAGACTGCCCTCAACAAAGGTGAACGGTGATGATGATAATGGTCTTGGAACCATTGACTATCCCACGTGACACACCCGGGGTAACTGCCACAAAAGACTATGGCCTTGGCACAGCACATATTTCTGATCAAACCAAGAATGTTCAGGATGCAACAAGGAACTGTGGGAAATGATGATTCCTACCAGAATTAGCTCACTAGGAAAATACAATTTCAAGGCATTGCTTCTTTATGTGACTTCTTAAAATGTTGCTGGGTGACAAAGCCAGGATTCTCTTATCAAAATGAAATCTGTAGAATACAATTTTCTGCTCAAACAATGTGGTTTATACAAAGCGCCACCCTTGCGTGTCAGATGAGGGAATATAAAACTCTTCTATAATGGATATATTGTTTGCACACAAAAAGCCTTATGAATCTATGTTTCATGCCAGGCCTCATTTGCCATCTTCAGGAAAAGGGGAAAAACTCTCTTGTCTCCAGAGAAAACTCCCAAAGAGACTTTAACATCATAGTAACTGTCCCCTTTGTTTTTAATAGAATGTCAGAAGGTAACATCCACCTCTTTATTGGGATAGGACTCCAACCAAGTCCCTGGCAGAGAAGACTCGAACACTAATCGTCACCGATCCTTCTCACTGGATGGAGATGAACGGAGATGACCCAACTCTTCCTTCAGTGGTGAATTCCATGCTGAAGAAATGTACTGAGTGCTCACTAAGGACTCAACACTGTTACAGCATCATGAAGCGTCCATGCAAGGGTGGGTAGGACTCAGACTTGACAGTGATGTGCTTGCCGCTTAATACTCTGAGGAAAAGGCAGCCTGAGAAGGCAAAGCAACTCTGTGCTGTAACAAGACAGCCATGGAACCAGTCGGCTTTCACCACCCCTTTGCAGCATGCCTACTGTGTGCCAGACACAACACTAAGCACGGAAGAGGGAAAAGCAAGCAGGCCCATTTCCTGCCCTCAGGGAAGCCCGAGAACCAGAGCTCTAAGAATGGAATGAGGGAGAGCATCTAACTGAGAGCTGGAGAAGAGTTTTGGAGGAGATGGCTCAATCCTTATGGTTCTTACTGAACTGGCAAAAGGACCTACACTCGGGTCCCCAGTATCCATGTAGTGTTGTGCACCTGTAATCCCAGCACTGGGGGAGGCAGAGACAGGAAGATCCCTGGGGCTTGCTGGCAGCAGAGTCAGTGAGCCCCAGGTTCAGTGAAAGACCCTGCTTCAAACAACGAAGTAGGCGCTGACTAAAGAAGACACCTGATGTTGGCATCTGGCCTTCACATGCATGTGCACACATGCATACCTACACGTACATGTCCACACATATAAACACATACATTTACATACAATATTCCATGCACACAGGATTTTTGGAAAGGTCAGCTTTATTTGTGAAGCATGGAAATAAAGACTTACGCTTGAGATGGGTGGGGGGGGGAGGGGGGCTAATTTTAAAGGAATGGCCAGGTTTGGCTTCAGGAAATCAGGACCATGTAAGGATGAGGAGGTGAGGTCGCAGCCCAGCTCTGACCAGTGAACGACACTGCTCAGTGGATTTGTAGCCATTTAGCCTGCAGCTATTGTAAACATTTGGGACTACCAGCATTCAGCCTTCTCCTCCCTTCAGTTCCTTGTTTCTCGTTATGCTTCGCAGTGAAATGTCCCCACAGTTATGTGTTTGAACACTTGGTCCACAGCTGGACCAAGTTCTGCTTGCGGAGGTTATGGGACTGTTGGGAAGTGGGGCCTGGTGGGAGAAAACAGATCACGGTAGGACAGGCTTTGAGGTTTCTAGACCAGCCCTGCTTTCTGTACTGTCTCTGCTTCCTGAATTACAGCTGAGTCATAACCAAACTGCCTCTGCCTCCATGCTGTCCCCACCATGATGGGCTGTACCCCCAAACCACGAGACAGAATAAGTCCTCCTCCTTTAAGTTGCTTTTGTCAAGGATTCTGTCACAGCAGTGAGAAGAGCAACCAATGAGGACAGAACGGTGGGGTGTGGAAAGAGTCGGCCATTCCTCTCCCTGTGCAGGCTCAGTGCCTCTGGGAAGGAATAGTCCAGGAGCTAACGTTTGATGGATTCCAACCAGGCTAAAGACAGCAAGATGAGTCTTGAGGGTGACAGATGAGTGAGTCCCGTGTCTGAGGCTTAACGAGTTTCAAGAGCTCCAGGAACGCGTTGTATAGCATGAAGAACGGAGATGAGAGCCGAGGGGTGAGCTGGACCCAGGCAGAACCCCCCCAAAGGCTCCTACAAAGGATCTGAAGCTTGCTCTTGTGCTGCAGGAGCGCTGTGGGCCGGGGAGTGGATACATTTCTGTGTTTTAAAGAATTCCTCTGGGTAGGGAATAGGTCTTGGAAATACAAAACAGGAAGCAGCGACAGCACCTACTGTGTATAGCCTAGGGACAAGAAGGTAACTGCAGGGAAGTATCTATAACATAGTAGAGGAGAAGAGGACCCCAGGATACAATGTACAAGTGACACCCATTAATTATACTCATTGACGTGCAAAGAGAAAGCAAAGAAGAATCCAGAATTGCCTGAAGCTTTGCAGGTTGAGCTCATGGATAATGTTACTTATTGAGTAAGAAAGAGTCATTGATACTCGAATATTCCAGGCAGCAAAGGGCAGGGCATGTTTCGTTAGAGAAAAAGGAAGTTTGGCTTTGAGCATGGAAGTCTTGAGATGTCTACAAGGCCTCCAAGAAGAAACTGAGATGGAGTTGGTACGTGATTCAACAAGCCAAGTGTACAGAATAGGGCTGGAGAATCGCATTTGAGGTCGTTAGCACATAGATGCTATTCAGAAGCCAAGGGCTGCGTTGGAGTTACCTAAGGAAAGAAACACAAAAAAAGAGGTTCAAGGATCAATCTGCCCTGTCCCTTGGCACTTGCAGGCCCCAGGCCTGGCAGGATAAACTGTAGAAGAGCTGAACCTCTAAGACCATTTTAAACCAATTTGAATACTGTATGTACATAATTAAAAACATTTGGCCCCAAAGATTAATAACTCCTTCTACATCTTCCTTTGACAGGCGCTGTGATTTGCCGGGCGGGGCGGGCGGGGCGGGCGCATTCTGAGTTGATTAACACCTTCACGTTGCTTTGAGCAAAGTGTGGGGCGGCGACAGAAAATGCCACATTGCAGATGCCTGACTCAGGGACGGGACTCTGACTTCACGCCTCCGATCGAGGCAGAGACTCACTTCTGACGGAGGGAAAAGTATTATAAAAATATATATGTAACACATATTCTATTCCTGATTTAGGTCTATAATCTTATGAGCCAGACTGTGATGAATAAAGTTATAATTAGCTGTAGATGAAGAACACGCAGCCGTGTTTTCTAGGGTGCACTTTAGGGCTCCGGTCCAATCTGCACATTTACAAGCTGTGCTATTCCCATCGACTTCCACAGACTCCACTCAGAGACAGAAGAGGCTGCATTATTGATTATAGCGTGTGCGTCTCGCTTATCTCTCTGCTACACCCTGTGGGGTGTGGGAAAGCAAGAGGAAGGAACAGCCAGGGAACCGGGAAAACACAACCTCTTCCTCACGAAATCTTTCCTCAGATAGCAGCGTGGGTGCTTGATCTGTGCCAGAAAACCTCTGGCATAGCCCCCCATGAGATCTATAGACTTGCACTGATTAGATATAGCTTGACATGAATGGCTGCCATACATGCTGTGTGACCCTAGGCAAAGTCACTTCCCCTCTCTGGACCCCAACTTTCCATTTGTGAAATGAAAGGTGGGCCTGAGTATCTTCGAGGGTCTTTCCAGCTTTAACATGTATTCTATCAGCTGAAACCCAGAGCATGTCACCAGCAATTTCCTGCAGGATGAAGGCTGACTCTTGTTGTCTAGGATCCTGGTCCCTACGTATCTCTTCTGTGTGTTTGATACAGTCTAGAATAGCATGTTCTGAAGGTTTAATGACTGGCTCTTTGATGCAAAGGCTCTGGTTTGTAGTGTCTGCCAATTCCCGAAGTGTAAATGTTACTGCCATGGTGTATCACAAAACCAGCACAGTGTCGCTGAAGATGGAGCTGGGGAGAAGGGGGGGCATCACTGTCTGCCCTGACTGGCCTGTTTTCCAGCCCCTAGTGGTGGAGGCACTGACCTCCCCTGTTTAATGTCAAGTACTCGCTTTCCCAGAAACCCTTGTTTTCTCGCGCCATTTAACGAGCCAATCCAATATTGGTTCTGACCAATCAGAGAGGTCCCCTGTTTCCTTTAAAAACCCATGTGGCCAGCTTTCTGGGTCGCAATTTTCTTAACAAGTGTCTGACCCCTACGAGTAGGTTGTTTTTTCTTTGGCGAAATAAACGCACGCGTGCTGATTGCATACGTGAGTGATGGTCTCTATGCGGTGATTTCGGACTTAATGCACTCTCCCCTTGCTCTTCTCCACCACTGCTCTGGACACTTAGTATGTGTAGGGGCCAAATTATTAAAGGTGGTGAGGGTACTGGCCTTTGGGTCTTTTCCTGGCAAGCCTTCTCACTAAACAAGAGAGAAAGAGAGAACTCATGTCTTCCTTTTCTTTCTTTTTTTCTTTTGTTTTGTTTTCGTGACAGGGTTTCCCTGTTGTAACTCTGGCTGTCCCAGAACTTACTCTGTAGACCAGGCTGGCCTGGAATTCACAAAGATCTGCCTGCCTCTGCCTCCCAAGTGTTGAGATTAAAGGCCTGCGCAGGTGTCCCTTTCTTGTAAGGGCATCAGTTCTATCAAATCAAGATCCTTTTTTGACCTCTTATAACCTGCTACCATATGAATCCGAAATGTACCCCACAGTCTCTTGATGCATCCCAAGTCCTTAGGATTTGGTTAGTTTGAAAGCTGTGGGGTCTTTAAGAGGCGGGGCTTGGCCAGTGGAAGTAAGGGCGGGCCACTAGGGAGGGCCAGGCTGTGGATCCATTGTTTTGCTCACCTCTCTGCCCAGTGCTCTCTGCTTCTTGGCCTGCACAGCCTCGCCCTTCAGTGGCTAAGGGTGGAGCCACACCCACAGCGAGTTTCCCACCACAGGGAACTGAAATCCCCTGAACAGGAGCCAACATTAAGCTTTCCTCCTCCACGTTGTTTCTTTCCCGTATTTGGGTCATGTGATTAACACACAGGCTTCATTCGTAGGAACCACCTCCTTATAGGCACGGACCACATTGCGGTTACATCGACGGGGAGACATTAGAGCTTCGACATACGAGACGCAATTCAGTCCACACGGTTAAGAAGTCTTAATGGAGCTAATGTATATAACACGCCCGCTACACCGTGGATGGATGTGCGGTTGTTAGAAGTTAGTTGCTTTGTTTTTAAGAGTTACTTTTATGTGTTTTGCCTACGTGTGCGCTTAGGTGACTGTGGAGACCAGAAGAGGGCGTCAGATCCCATGGAATTGCAGCTGCAGATGGTGTCAGCCACCATGTTGGCCTTGGGAACCGAACCTGGGGCCTCTGGAAGAGCAGCTGGTGCTCTTAACTGCTGAGCCATCTCTCTCTCCAGCTCCAGTTTGTTTGTTTTTTTAAGATGTTGGTCAGTTTGATTTGAGCCACAGAGCTAAAGATAACAACAGAAGGAGAGAGTTATAATGCCACAAAGGACCACTTTGGACCAATGAATGTCCAGTCTGACACCACTTCAATCCAGCACCCTCTCTTGAAAGTCTGCCTGGGAGTCAGCATCCTTTGCCTGGTGATCAGTTCAGAGTTAGAAGCCTGAAGGACCACACTAGGTTTCCACCAAATGCATTCACTTCTGGGCCCATGGTTGGTGACTGAGCTGGCCCCAGGGTTTAGGGATACTTCCTACGACCCTCAGCCCATTGCTCCTCCTAACCCAGCCCCTCTGTCCTAGTTTGCTCTCTACTGCTATATGACAAAGAATTGTGACCAAAAGCAATTTGGAGAAGAAAAGGCTTATTTCAGCTTAAAGGGCCACATCATAGTCCATGCAAGGAAGCTAGAGCCAGAACTCAAAGCAGGAACCTGGAAGCCGGAACTGGAGCAGAAGCCATGAAGTAATGCCACTTACTGGCTGGTTTCTCCTGGCTTGCTGGGTTTGTTTTCTTATAAGCCCAGGACTACCTCCTCAGGAGTAGCACCTACAACAAGTGGATCCTCTCAGTGCTAATCATTAATCAAGAAAATGCCCCACAGGCTTGCCTAAAGCCCAGCCATACAGAAACGTTTTCCAAATGGAGCTTGCCTCCTCTCAGATGGTTCTAGCTTGTATCAAGTTAACAAAAACAAACAAACAAACAAAACAAAACAAAAACAGAACAGCCAGGACACCCACGAACTCTCTGCAAGTCCTCAGTAAAGAAAGATGCCAGGGAAGAGAGAAGACGGTCCGCAGAGAAGACAGAAATGGAAGAAAGGGATTGCGCGTTCCTTGAGCACGTCCTAGTGGGCAGGCCTGGTGCCACATCCACCTCTGATAAAGTCCCCCGACAACCCTGGAAATATTCTACTGATGAGGAGACACACACCTTGGACTTGGTTCCAGTCCAAGGGCATGGACTGGGAAAAGGCAGAGGAGCTGAAGTCCAAACTCAATTCCACGCTATTCCAGAACTCCGCCAGTGAGTCCTAACAGTGGGGTCTCATGAGGGGGAAACCAAGATTCTTGAGGATCCAGCCTGATCATGAACACAAGTCACCTGACTCACCTCTGAGCAGGTGTCTTAGGAGCACATCATTGGCAATGACAGCTGTGGTTCTTCTAGCCTTGGCTAGAAGGTTGGGGTAGGCACATCTTGCTGCCAGCCAATATCTGCCTCTCTCTCTCAGGCTCCCTCTCCCCTGTCCTCTAGCCAATGGGACAGAGAAACAATGCCCTTGAGCATAGGTGCAACCTCCATAATAGTTAGGAGAGAGGTTTCTCCATATCAAGGAAGAAAACATACCACGTGGTCTAAAACCCAGTAATGATGTGAGAACTTTTAGACTCCTTGACGGTGCCTTTGCCCCTAGGGATCATGGGATCCTCATTGATGTGGATCATTCTTCTGCCGTGGCTCCTGGGTGCCTCTTAGAAGACACCTGATTTCTCAGAGGAAAGCCAGGTGTGTCGGCTGGAACACAACACAGTCAAAGGGGGCCTGTCTGTCTTTGTCTCCGCTGGTGAGTCACTTTGTCCTTCACAGACTTTCTTTCCCTGCAGAGCCTCGGTTTGCCTGTGTGAAATGAGGCATGTGCTTCCAACTTTAAAATGTCGACGATTCTCCCTCAACACCTTAACATTTGCCGAGGAACTGGCAATGGGATGCGGATATAGGTGTCCTCAAAAGTTGAGCATGAATCAGATCCTTGTTATGAAACCACATTTGTGCAAAGCAGGGAAGCATGGTGTAATGTGGATAAGCAGGCCTCTCATTCCTTGTGAACTTGTCAGTGTTTATAGAAGCCAGTGAGGAAGAGAAGGAGGAAGGGAAGGAAGGCAGGAAATAGGGGTGGGGGTAGGGGGGATGTGAGGTGCTTAAAAGCAGGTGTGTGGGAGAGTCTGGAGCAAGCTGTTCTGCCCCTGCTGACATGATCTCGCACAAGGAGCTTGACCTTTGAGCTTCCGTTTTCCTATCTTTAAAATAGGAGTGCAAATACCCACTCAAAGGCATAGCATAATGGAAGGTGTTCTGGTTAGATTTTATTGTCAACTTAAGTCACCTTGAAAGAGGGAACCTCAACTGAAGAATGTCCTACTTCAGGTAGGCCTGTGGGACATTGTTTTGATTGCTAATTGATGTAGGGGCCAGTCCACTGTGAGCGGCACTATCCCTAGGCAGGTGGTCCTGAGCTATATTAGAAAGCTAGTTGAACATGAGCCTGGGAGCCAGCCAGAGAATGACCCAACAAGTAGCATTTCTCCAGTTTCTGTTTTAAGATCCTGCCCTGACTTCTCTTGCTGGACTGTGTGACCTGCAAGTATAAACCAAACAAGGACCCTTAACTCCTTGCTTTTGGTCAGAGTGTTTTGTAACAGCAAAAGAAGGGAATCTGGAATAGATAGATGGCTTGCACGGTGCACTTAAAAGTACCTATAAGTACTTTTGCTAGACTAACAATAAGTCTAGCAAGATATCTCAGTGGGTAGAGGCACATGCTGCCACACTCGATGATCTGAGTTCAATCCCCGGGACCCACATGGTGGAAGGAAGCTGTCCTCAAGCCTCCAGGTATTCAATATTCACATGTGTGCACACTCACGCACACGTGTACATGTAAACTAAGTTATGTAATATACTCAATACAATATAAGGTAGTATGAAAGGAAGGTTCAGGGAAGAGGAGCCCCGATGGGTGTTTTCATGCACAGAACCACATGAAAGAAACACAGATCATGAAGAAGTTGCTCATGAAACCAAGGAATTGAGTTCCTTTCTCTTTCTTCAAATTTGAGGACATGAAGTAAAGAGGCTAAGACCTGCCTCAGGTCGCCCCTGGATTTCCGATGCACTGGAATGCACCCCATGATAACGACACACATGTATGAAGAGCACAGCCCCCCTACTTCCCCCAGACACACGCTGACTTGCAGGAAGACAAGCACCCCCAAACACTCAGGCACATACACTCACAAAGCACTTTCAGATACTCAGGTGTGCGTCGCACAGAGGTCGGTCGGTGCTTCTTGCGGGATGAGCTGGCTCTTGTGACTCAGAATTGGTTCTCTGAGCATTATTTCCCAGAGCTTCGCGAGGCCAGCCAGCACTCAGCTCCTCTGTTACCAGCTGTCAAAGCCCCAGGCTCCGATCACCACCAATCCTCGCCATGGTTTATCGTCACACTCGGCTGTGATGTGCACAGTGATCTGATCAGCGGCTGCTCCCCTTCCTGGACTTTTGGCTGCTCCAGATCTTAAGGATCTGAGTCTTTTTGGCTTACCCTCTGCCAGGCTTAAAACAGTTAAAGCCTAATAAGCATGTGAGGAGTTTCACTGAATGAATGAGCACATAACTATGAGTCTTCTTTAAAAATATTTTTTACGTGTGTGTGTGTGTGTGTGTGTGTGTGTGTGTGTGTGTGTTTGTGTGTGTGTGTACATGGATGTGACATCCATGTATGCTGCACATATGAAGGTCAGAGGACAGCTTTCTGAAATGACTCTCTCCTTCCAGTCCGTGAGATCTGAGTATAATCAGGTTTTCGGGCTCGGTGGCAAACACTTTAACCTGCTGAACCATCTCATTGGCTCCCTTTGAATCTTTTCAGACTCAAACATCCCCATCACCTCAAACCCCCTTAGCCTCTGTTCTTAAGCTCCCTGGCCAAGTGCAGTCCACCTTCAGGAGTCCTTCCTCAGCAATGATGCTAGAGGGGTGGGTAGGAATCCCACCCTACCACAACCTACTCACCCCCATCCCAAGCTGGAAACTTAGTGTCTGTCATAATCAGGATGCAAGTGCTCCAAGGGGGTCTTCGGACAGCGACCCCGTCCCCATTTTCTACCTGCCACCCTCACTGTTTTCTTTACACCCTTGGTTGTAGCTCTCAAATTCCCTTTAAAAATATTTGCATTTCTGCCCTGTCTCAGGGGACTCTGCCTGTCTCTCTAATAAATGGAGTATGCACTGCTGCTCTTGCCCACCCTAGAGCAATGCTGGGGGGACCTTGGGGGGCCCAGGATGCTGCCATTCCGCTGCACGACAGTCCCCCAGTCAGACCCACCCCTTGAACATTCCCCTGACCTGTGTGGCATGGTCTGATTCTACTCCCAGGAGCAGGGCCCTGTTCTAAGCCCTCCCCCTCATTAAATCAGAAGCCATCAGGCTCCAGAGACAGACAGAGGCGGCTGCCCAGCTTCCCAGCCCCGAGTGGGCCCAAGGGGTTGATTAGCATATTGTTGCAGGAGGAGGCCGGGAGTAATCCTTTCTCCTATTGACACTAAACAACCTCACCTGAAAGATCCCCCACCCCTCAGCAGCTTCTCTCTCCTTCTTCCCCTACACTACTTTTCCACCTCTCCCTCTCTCTCTCTCTTTCCTTCTCTTCATCCTTTTAAAGCAGAGTAAAGCCAGACATCACCAGGGAAAAGCTCCCCAATCCTTCCCCACTCCTCACCCCCAAGGAAGGCTTCTTCCTTCCATACAGCTGGGGGCGCCTGGACAGCCAATGCTTTGCTCTGCCTGGAAAGTCACCACCAGAATGACAAATCTATGGACAAATTACTGATTTCTCATCTAATTTACATCCAATTAGTGTGAGTGAAATGAATCATGTGGTCAGCCCCTCAGGGGAAACATTGGGATAACAAATGCCCCGGGCTCCTTTCCTGGGAAACTGACGGGCCCTGGGGGAAGTCCATGATTTACCCCTGGGTCAGAGGCCCCCTCCCTTTCCCCAGGCAGGTTATCCAACCCATAGATCAACCCTGCCCCCCTCCCTGTAGCCCAGACAGGCCCTGTGGGCTCAGGAGGGAAAAAAAGGGGGAGAGGGGCTCGTGAGTAAAGATTGAAAGGTGTGTTGAGTTCCCCATGGAACGCAACCACTCCAGTAATGAGGGCTTGGAGAAAGTACCAGAGCCTGGGTTGGTAACTGAGATGCATGGATGCTTGGACTCCACCCCAGGACTTTTGGAGGGGGGGCAGTCCCAGACTCTGGTGTCCCCAACTGGTACTCACTACCACTCACCTCATGCCAGCCCGGACCTATAGTACAACATGGGGCTCTTAACTCTTAAGGCAATGTATTCCAGAAGGCAGGCATTACTGTGACATGCCCCCACCCCCCACCCCTTTTTTTTTTTTTTTTTTTACAGGAAAAGAAACCGAAGCTCAGATAGGGCTTGCTCATAGGTCCTTAAGTCAGGCAGCTCAGGGTTGGGTCCAGGCCCTCGATCATCACGCTTTGTCTGCTACAACCACTTTGCAGAGAGGGAAACAGAAATTCAGGATGAGGGCAACTTCCCTAGTTCCTACTCAAGGTCAAGGAGCCTACTCAGGCAGACAGGATATCACGCCCAGTGTGTTTCTGGCGCATGTAGCTCAGGGTATCTATCCACGGAGCACCCATGACTCCAGGAGGCAGAAGGGACTCAAAGGACAAACAGGTCACTCCCACGGCCTAAGCCAAGCCGACAGCCCAATCATACACCTTTGGGAGGCCCGGCCTCTGCTCTTCACGCAGGTCTTCACGCATGCACGGCAGCAGATGGAGATCCGTACTGTTTCTGAAACAAGAAAGATGACTTCTGCAAGCGTTTGAAGTGGGAAGACAGGGCGAGCAGGCGGGGCGGGGCGGGGGCACCGGGTTCGTGTCTGAACAGTGCAGTAGCTGCATGTTTGGGATGAGTTTGGTCTCCCTGTGTCAACTTGTTTCTAGTCTGCTATTTAAAACCTGGCATATGGATGGGATCTCAGCTCCCAGTACTGGCAGTTCTTAACATTCACAGCGACTAAATAAAAAGGGAATTTTAAAAACTAAATGCAGTTTTACCCCAGAACGAGGCAGAGAGAAGTACTAAGAAGTTAACAACTCCTGAACTTGGGCCCAGCCAGCCCTGCAAAGTGGGGCCTTTTCGATGTTGTATGGGGCAGGAGGATAAGCGGTGATGTTTTCTGAGTTCCTAACGCAGGGCTCCTGCTCTGTGCTGGGGTGTCTCCCCTGTGGTTAAAAGCACAGCCAGGCACCAGGTGGGAAGTCCAGTTCTGCCACTCGATACCTGAATGTCCTTGGAAAAGTCACCTGACCTCTCTGGGCTTCTGCTATTGTAAAGCAGGCCTACCATAAGGATCTGGAACATACGGGTGTTGTGAAGAGGACATGAGCTAAGACGAGAAACATGCTGCTAAGCCCATCGTGTGTGTGTGTGTGTGTGTGTGTGTGTGTGTGTGTGTGTGTGTGTATGTGTGGTGTGGCTGGTGGGTACTAGTTATTGTCTGCCCATATTCGGATACAGTGAGGAGCATGTCCTCCTCTTGTTATATATTTTTATTTATGTGCCTGAGTCTGTGGGTTCTATGTATGTACAGGTAGCTGTGGGGGCCAGGGGTTGTAGGGGTCAGATCTTCTGGAACTGGAGTTGCTGGCAGTGTGAGCCTCCTGATGTGGGTAACCTGATCCTCTGCATCGGCAGTAAGTCCTCTCAACCATGGAGCTGACTCTCCAGCCGCCCATTTCCTCCTCTCTTTTTTCATGTCTCCCATGATCACTCCAGCCTTGGAGGCTGCAAATGCTTAAATGGAACCAGACGTCCAGTCCATCACTTTGCAAGAGTCGGAGATAACCTGTGGGCTCAGGAGCAAGAGGAACAGAGGAAAGCAGAGCAGCCCAGGATGGGCAGGGCATGGGTATAGCAAAAACTAGGTCTGCTGAGGAGAAAGGGCCTGTAGGCAGGTGAGCCAGGTCTGCTGAGGAGAAAGGGCCTGTAGGCAGGTGAGCCAAGTCACCAAAGACCTGGTGAAGTAACAGGATTCCTGTGAGTGACCAGGTAGACTCCTCCCTGGGTCCCTAGTGAGACGAGCAATCATTAAAGGTTTCCTACCCAAAAAAACGTGCAAGTCCCCTCTACAACTTAAGCCTTAAACGGCTCATTGAAATAGTCATTTTAAAATTTACTTTTACATATATGCGATGTGTTTTGATCATATCCACCACCCACTCCCCTCTCCAGCCCCCCAACTCCTCCCACACACCCCAACTTCATGTCCTTTCTTAAAACAAAAACAAAAACAACCGCTGAATCTAATTAGCGCTGCCCATGTGAACGTGAGTGTGGGCTCATCCATCCACTGGAGCATGGCAACCTACCAGTGGTCACGCTGCCAGAGAAAAGTGATTCTCCCTCCTCCCACAGCCATCAGCTGCTAACAGCTCCTCGCTTGATCAAATACAGGTAACCACAACTGCTGTGAATTCCCAAGTCCAGAAGACCGCATACCACAGCATCCTCTCCATTGACTGGCTTTTGCATCCTTTCTGAGCCATCTTCGTGTTTCCTTAGCTTTGGGTGTGTTTTGGGGAGAGGGAATTGATACGTGTCCGATTTAGGACTGAGAACTCATGACGTTCTCAGTGCTGTGATTAGACATGAATCTCTGTATTAAACTGTGCTCAACTGCAAAAAGAAGCTTCTCTGTAAAGAGCCTTTGTTTTTAAGTTTGTTTGTTTGTATAGCAAATGGGAGTTCAGAGAAATAAAGACTCAGAGTTTTATAGCTGGACGGTTGGAGCCTGACAGTCAGGCCCCAAGGTCCTGCTCGGTTCTCTGCCTCTACCAGCTTAGGTCTTGACCACAAAGGGGCTCCGGTGGCAGAACAAGAAGAACTGGCCATGAGTAAAGAGCAGAAACAGCCCCTTTGGCCCAAGTAAACAATTAAGTCAGCACTAAACTGGGACATGTACTTCAGGACAGCGGTCCTTATGATGCATTCCGGACTCTTGGCACAGACTCCTGCCCCAACATCCAGGCATACCAAAACACTTGAACAACCATGGAGAGCCCATTCTCTGACCCCCACATCCCTAGATGCTGAGCCCAGTTTCTGGGTCTGTAGGATGGTATGGTAACTAAATCCCAGAACTGCTAACGAGATCGGAAGAAGGCAGCCCAGGGTGCTCACTGCTGCATTTACCACAGGAAATCTCAGGTACAAAGCATCAAGGTAATTTGTCCCACTGAGCAGGAGCAGAAGGGATCAACGCTCATGTTTAGTGGAAGCACTGTACGGCCAACAGGGTCGTGCACGGGACCAACCATGGTGACAGGGGAACCATGTGGGTGCCTGCCTGGGGACACTGAGACCAGAGACTACATAGATATCGGGTCATTTGCAAATCCATGGAACTCTCGTTTCCCAGGGGCTACCCTCTTAGCTGCATCCCATCCCAGCTCCCATTTCTCCAGAGCATCCCAGGGAGGAAGAATTTTTTTAGCCTTGCCCACGGAGATTTGCCCCAGGCCCCTAGGACGCCAGGCTGAGAGCTCCTGCCTCAGAGCCTGCCACCATCAAGACTTATGACCGCCTCATCTCTCCCCCTCTCTGGGTCTGGCTACATCACTTATCTCCCCGACGCTGACCTGCCAGCAGCTGCAGGAGGCTCTCTCCGGTAAGATTTGATTAATGAGGTTCAGCAGCAACAAATCAGTCTTATGGAGCAGCCCTCCCCTCTTGGGGACACACTCTCACAACACCCGCTGCATACAAACTGCCCGGCGGAGGGTGCAGGGCAAGCGGCTCCCAAGCCTGCCTTCCTGCCAGCAGCCTTTGACTCTGCACCCCAGCTCCAGTTCCACCTCCAAGGGCTCACAACCCCCTTATGTACTGTGCCCAAGTACAAGCTAGAGATGCTTCCTTCTGCCCCCTTATCTTCAAGAGAATATGATCTTTATACCAGTGTGTTTAAGATCGACAGTTTGTGGTCTACCATCCACAAGGCACTTTGCAATTCTATATCATCTATCTATAACCCTTATTACTAGTCCCCTTTCCAGATTGGGGGGAAAAAAAAAAAACCAACCAAAACTGAGATGTAGGGACACTGGTAACTTACCCAAAGCCACATAGTTAGGAACGAATGACAGGAGGTGGAACTGAACCTTAGCACCCTGGCCTTCAATTACACTTGTCTGAAGTCTTGCTACCTGGAACTATGATGAACATGCTAGTTCCTCTCCTTGGAAAAATCTGTGTATATCTACGCCTACTGTCAGAGGATTTTTGCACGTCCAGATGCACTCATCCTTAGCCCCATCCACAGTCCTGAGAGTCCTTGCTCTCACTTTGAGACATAAGCTTGGCCTTCTCCTCACTGGTATCCGCCTCCCCCCCCCCCACTCCATCTCTTCCGTAAGGAGAGGATCTGGGTCTCCCACCAAAAGAGCTCATCTCTACCCTACATTGTGTCAAATGCACCCCAAGTCAAGTCCTGCTTCCCATTCTCACCAGCTCATTAAAGTTGGGAAAGTTCTCATCGTGGGAAGTCAGAACTGTTTCGCTGCCTGTTTTTTCCAGCGGCTGTCTGCGCAGTCACCCACCCCGCCCCACCCCTTCCCCTTCCCCTGACCGTTTTATTGGAACTGTTTATTTCTCAAGCAGTTACAGGAAGCCCACGGCAAGTGGAGGCCCATTGGCTCCACTGCAGTGTAATCTACGCATCTTTCAAGCGCGTATCCCTTCGGCCACTGGTGACCCACGTCACCCTCCTGGGAGGTTTTCTGAAGGGAGCGCTCGCTGGGCTCCTCCTCGTCCTCCCTACCCACTTCCTCTAGTCCCAGGATCACGGGCCACCTTCCCTCGCAAGCGGAAGGGGCCACTGTCGCCCCCTCCTGTTGCCCTCTTTACCTTCCCCAAAGTCCTCACATCCCAGAAACATTTGTCAGGGATTTTGCCAATAGTCACTTTTTCATCAGCTGGGGCAAGAGTCATCTTTGCATATAGATGTTTCGTAATAGATGCGGCATTGATTATGTAAAGTTCTTTTGGGAATCGCTTGGCCCTTTCTGGGTCTTCACTGACCAGCTCCACCTCTAACATGAATCTCGGATCTCCTGGACCGGGAGCAGTGAGCCATCTGAGGCTGGAGACTGAGGCTGGTCCAGGTGTGGTAGGGACAAATGCCTTTACCAATCCAGGGTGGGTTTGCATGGCCCGCTCTAGTCCGCTCCTCGATTGGAAATTATAATGGCTGTGGCGATGAGTCCTTTTCCAGACTTTAGCCTACTCTCATAGTGAACTTGTGTCGTAGGAGTCCTCATGGGGTCCAGTTTACAGAAAGGGGATTTGTGGCATGGAAAAGGGACTTTCCCGAGACTTCATAGCTCACACCAGACTGTAAGATCTGCACTCTTAAATGATTTTTTTTATTATTATTATTATTATTATTATTATTATTATTATTATTTGCATATACTTGTGGGCACATGTGCCATGGCTCACATGTGGAGGTCAAGGGACAGCTTTGTGGAGTCAGTCCTCTCTTTGTACCTTTATGAGGGTTTCAGAGAAGAAACTCAGGTCTCCAGGCTTGTCTTACCTTCTGAGAGCTATCCCCATGGCTATTGTTTTCATCCTATACCATTTTGTTTAACACGGGAGAGAGACATTTATTCGGTGCTCTCGGTCAGTCCTCCAAGTCTGATTTTTTCCCAGGAGCCCAGAGGAAAGAGCATGTGACTTGATGCATTTGTGCTAGAAGAGGCGGGACGACCACGTGCAGGCTGCCTGGGACCGGTAGGGAGTTGTATGCACGTGTCCCTGCAGGTTGAGTATTTGTAAGTGTGAGGAATGGATAAGGACATGTTATCTCAGAGTGCAGAGTGTTTGTGGGGTGGTATGGGGGTGCTGTCATGGGTCGGAGCCCTTGGTCAGCTTCCTCCTCGGGTACACCACACTGTAGGCTCTTTAGATCTCAAAGCCCATGGTTCCCATCTCAGGACAAGATGAGCAAGTGGACCATCGTTAGAACACTATTAAGAATGACTATGGGCAGGAAGTGGTGATACATGCCTTTAATCCCAGTACTCGGGAGGCAGAGGCAGGTAAATCTCTGAGTTTGAGGCCAGCCTGGTCTACAGAGTGAGTTCCAGGACAGCCAGAGTTACAACAGGGAAAACCTGTCTTGAAAAACAAGCAAAAACAAGGAAGGAAGGAAGGAAGGAAGGAAGGAAGGAAGGAAGGAAGGAAAGACTGTGAAGCAAACATTTCAACAAAACATTCCACCACCACCACCCCTCAGAAACTTTCCCACTACAAACTTACAATAGTCCTTGTTTAGGGAGCTTGTCTCTCCAAAGGGAAATATCTCTGGAATCAGCGAGGAAGTCACCCATAAAAAGAGCCACAGTTGTGTAGGTGTGAGACGTGGACACAGATAGTCGGCTTAGAATTAGGCCAACAGTCCCAGGTGTCAGAAGTGGAAGGTGAAGGAAGATTCATGTCGATTCCTTTGGGATCCTGCCTCTACCATCGTGCCTACAGGTCAGAGGAACTTTCCAAGGGTATCAAGGCTCCCAGGCAGCAGACCCTGGGTGGCATCTGTGGTTCTGGCACTCTGAAAGCAGGGCCATCTCTCATTCTTCCTCCAGTCAACATCTGGCTATTGGGCTGTTGAGGGCATCCTCATGGAGAGGCTTTTGGGGCTTTCAAAGAACCAGAGATAACTCAGAGATTCAGTCCCTCCCCACTCCGATCCTGCTTCTAACTGGAACCTGCACTTGCTAAAATCCAAGTGCATGAGAATATTCTGGAAATGGAGCTGTGCAAAGAGACAGAGTAAGGTCAGGCTCAGGGAAACACCAGGCTGGAGGACAGCAGAATCCCTTCTGTACCCGCTGGCATTCCCGAAGTCACTCATCACTCCTCCTGGAGCTTCCTGCTCTGGCTTCTACCTGAACTTGGCAATCCCCATGTGCCAATTACAGTCCCACCTCCCATTTAACCAGAAGCACATTTTCCAGCTTGTTCTTCCACCAGGCTGGGCTCCAAATGCCTCTTGTGGTTGTTTCCCTGAAATCAAATCCAACCTCAAAGCATGAAGATTTGCCATTATTAAAGACGAGCAAAAGCATATGCCCCAGGCTCTGGAGAGAATTTCTAATGAGGATTCCAAAGATCACAGCCGACTCACCAGCTCTTGGAATCCAACGGGCCCTTAACAGTCACGGAGCCCTCTAATTACGTTCCCGTACATCCCAGCTGTACCCAACGCCACGCCTGTGCCGCGCTGCTCCCATGGCAGTCTGTGTGATGTAGAGATGGTATTTAAAGTCAGCGTATAAAGGGGAAGCCAGGCTTGGTCAAAACTGCCCTTACAAATCCCTTAGGAGGGGGTCCAAGGCACCCTCCTCACTCCATAAGTCCGAGACAGCAGGTCGTTGGAACAAATCGCTTTTCTTTGGGTTAAGCACCAGATGAAGCTGTTGGCTGGATGTGAGATCTACGTTACATAAAGGATTCATGTCTTGGAACAGCAGAATTACTCTCTGGGTGATGCTCACAGGGAAGGCCCAGAGAACCTAAAACCCATTGGGGAAATAGCAGGCTCTATCTCTCACCTTGTCTCAAGCGCAGTGGAGGGCAGCAGCCCCCACTTTGCCCGTAACTGCTCTCTAGTCTCATTTTTAAAATCATTATTACATTGTGCGAATCTATGTGGCTAAATTCAAATCCATGAACTACCATCTCCCTGGAAGATCCGCTTCCTCCATGACGGTATGTTTACAACTGTCAAGGCCCCTCCCCAGTTCGAAGCCCCACTCTCCTGCTGCATTTCCTGACTGCCTCTGCTGAACTCCTCCTCCAGTAGGAAACTCCCCTGAATCCTCTAAGGACCTGACCTTTCTTTGCCTCAAATCCTAGTGATGTTGTGTGTACCTCACCTCCTCAAATGTGTCAGGGTCCTTGTCTGTTTCCCCTCTTGGAGTCCACAAAGTACTGGGCTCAATGTCTCCCCTGGGCCCTTCTCAACGAGTAATGATCAAAAATAGAATATATGAAAGAACAACAACAGAGAGAAAGAAAGAATGAATGAATGATAAAATGGCTCATCTCAAGAAGTAGGAAGAGTCCTCCCTTGCTGATACAGAGGTAGGGTGCTCCAGGACTTAGAACCAGCAAGCTCCAAGACTTCCTGACCTGACCCTCCAGAGTCCACACCTGGGTGTGTGTGTTGGGGGGGGGAGGTGTTCCCTCACCTGTCCCGCCTTGATGCATCCATGATGTGCAGCTTTACCCCAGAGGCTTCAGAGAGGAAGGGTTAGCAGTGACGTGCCCATTTTATGCATGGGGAAATTGAGGCTCAAAGACGCATGTGCTATCCCACAACCATCTGACTGATGAAGGTAGGGTCTGGGTATGTACTGTCAAAACCTTTTAGCCGCCCTTCTTTTTAATCACAGGTGATCTCTGGATAGAGATGGCATTCTGTTTACAATGGCAGTCCATTTTGGGTGGGGAGCCCCAACCCTCCCAGATTCATGAAGAATCAGTGGACAGTGTCCTGGTGACTCTTGTCCCTTGGGAATATACAATATGGACATTATTCAGCAAGCCTTTTGAAGAAGGGTTGGCCCCAAACATGCCTATTCATGTGCTAGGGGCCTTCTCTTGGGCTCCTCAGGGTACTGGGGTTTCAGATTTCCTCCAGGATGCTGGCACCCAACTCTGGAACACACACCATTAGCAATGTCCCCTCCCTCCCTCCCTCCCACTTGATTCCCTCTGGCTAAGAGCTATATTGGTAGACCTGGGTTCAAACTCTAGTTCAGCTTTCTCATTATCTGTCTGACCCTCTGCAAGTTGCTCGACTGCTCTTAGCTTGCTGCCCTCATCTGGAATCGGGATGATGACTCTTACCTCTGCTGACACAAGGTCAATGGCTGGGCGCGGCAGAAGCCTCGGCTCACACCCCATCTCCCTGGAATTCAGACCAATGTGGAAGAGACTGAGTACAGCAGTGAAATCAAGTCAGGTGAGCCTCCGGCTCTGCACCTCTCCGCCTGCTGTGTGGCTGTGGGAAATGTGCTGTGCCTCCTCAGCTTCAGACTCCTCGCCAGTAATACTTGGGAGTAATACTGCACCACCAGCAACTTAGCACTGTGTCTGTGCCTTAGCAAGGGGTCAATACTTAGGAGCCATGAACTATTATCCATCATTAGTTTTGACCATGGTCGGTCTAGGAGGAACGGAGTACATGAAGTTTCTTTCCTCTACAGGGATGGGAAAAAATACAATGTTTGTCTTGGATATTGGCACCAGGGTTTCCTAACCTCTAAGTCTTGTTGAAAGAATGAGCAGCAGGCAGAAGGAAGGTGAAAGAGCTGCTTCAGGTGCCAGATTTACAAAGTGTGGGTGGCACTGATGGTTCAGAGCAGTGGAGTGTTCAGAAAACATTGACGCCTATTTGTTGAGCAGCTGTTCTGTTCTCGGCACCAGAGTCCCGCCCTTCTAGAGAATTGTCCAGTGATACTCAAAGGTTCGTACACTGTGGGCACCTTCCTCTGGACTAATCTTAACATTCTTGGCGTGACTCATTGATACTGTAGTTGAGTAGTTCCAGGATGCAGATGGTTATGAAGGAATCCGGAGAACAGAATAGCCTGACCTCACAGAAGTCACACCAGTGGGGGCACAAGAAGGCGAACAGAGGGAAACTGTAATGGAGAGCTCACACTTCAAGGTAGAGGTCAATAAACCTTGGGAGGGGGAATTAGGCTCTCAGTGTGGGGTGTTTCTTGTGGGGTTCAGTACTAGATCAGTAAGATTGCTGCACACCCATCTGATACACCTCCCACGATGCATATTTAGCTTCCCGAAGGGTGCACACAGGGACATTCCTTACCGTGCACCCAGTAGACACAAACCTTGTGGGTTCCACCTCTTCACACACCCCTGCTCCTCTTCTCTCTGTGAGTTTTGGTGGTTGAACAAACCTAAGCCCCAATTTCAGCTCAGCTACCTTACAAGCTGTGTGACTTGGTATAATTCATAAGCTCTTTGCATCTCAGCTTTGCTTTTTTTTTTTTTTTTTTTCTGCAAAAATGCAATAACGAGAGTCCCCACCTCCCCAGGCTGCTGTGAGGGTAAAATGTGCCCCACGTGTATCTCCTGCTTGAAACACGGGAGTGTCATGTGGGCACACCACCCCACAGACACATGCATACCTTCAAGCTGCACGCAGTGCACTTCTGCAAGCCAGGCCGGCCGTAGGTCACATAGCACGAGTTACCCTGAGCATTAGAGATGCTAGCCTGAAGACCGGGCCACAGCACCCCCTCAATCCGCAAACTGCTCCCAAGGATGCGGTGACTGACCTTCCCTCTTGCTGAACTCATCAGAAAGCTTCCTGAGGCAGTTTTGCAAGAATGCCTTGGAAGCCTTAGCTGTCCCAGAGTGCAACAAAGTCAAGGCATCTCTACAGATGTGGGTGGAGCCGGCGGCCTTTCCCTTCCCTGCTGCCCACCTCTAACTGTCTCCTTCTTCCCCTAGTCCACTCCAGACTCGGACCCAGCCGTGCAGCCGCCTCCTCTCCTTCCCCCGTCTCTCCAGCTCCTCCGGCAGCCTTTGTTATCTCAACTTCTTGGAGAGACTTCTCTTTTCTCCCCCTCGATGCTAATCTCGCTCCATAAATCATACCCTCTAATCTTTTCATCACCTTGCTCTGATTAAAGCAGCCTCGGGGGTTGGGAGCCTGGTCCTCGGTGACTAAAGCTCTTTGATGTCCAAAGACAGTCCTGTAGGCTGGCTGGCAGTCAGGCCTCGCCCACCACGTGCAGTGTAGCAGTGCAGCGCGCACGCGCCGTCTAGGCAGCCGCCTTCTCCCGCTGTCCTGGGCTGCACGGTGGCCCGGCACCTCGAGGATTTCACAGATCTCTTCATGAATATTTCTCACTACATACTGGATGTCATTATTCTATTGAGAATCAATTAGCCCAAATGTTGTTATGACAGCTACAGAAAAATGATATTTTTAGCTTTGCTTTATGCTGCTCTGTCTCTGCACAGAATTATTGAAAACCTTAAAAGTAATCTAGTGGCGACAGGGGCCTCTGTGGCAAGACGGGGAGCGATTGATCTAGGAGTGTGGAATTGTGGGAAGCATGGGCTTTTATCAATGAAGTGGGAGTTCCTGGGAAATAACTTCCAGGATGGAAGGCAGAGGGGACTCCAGACAAGGCCCTTCACCTTTTGAAGGGGTCTGTCTCTGGGAAATGGTATCAGCTGTCATCTTGTCTGGATCGTTCTGGGCAATGGTGGAACTTAGCCTGTAAGTTGGTAAGTGTGTGACCTTGGATAAGTCACTTAGTCTTCTGCTGCTTTAACATTAACCTTAATACGGATCAGGAAGACCTGTTCATACCGTGAAGGTCGAATGAGCCAAGTCTCACATTTGAAACCTAGTCTGCAGGCATCTACAAGTGTAGGTGTGTGCGTGTGGAGGCCAGCAGGCCAGGTTGGGGTCTTCCTCAGTCACATTCTCTATTTTACTGTTTGAGACAGGGTCTTTCACTGAACCTGGAGCTCTCTGATTTCCCAGCCTTGGAGTTGTAGGTAGATTTATGTCCCACATGCTTTCCTTCCTTCCTTCCTACCTTCATCCCTCCCTCCCCCTCCCTCCCCCTTCTCTTTCTTTCTTTCTTTCTTTCTTTCTCTCCCTTTCTTTCTTTCTTTCTTTCTTTCTTTCTTTCTTTCTTTCTTTCTTTCTTTCTTTTCTCTTTCTTTCTTTTTCTTTCTTTCTTTCTTCCTTTCTTCCTTCCTTCCTTCCTTCCTTCCTTCCTTTCTTTCTTTCTTTCTTCTTTCTTTCTTTCTTTCTTTCTGTTTTAAATGACTGTGTTTGCTTGTGTGGTATATGTGCCCCAGGTATGTGCAGGAGCCCACAGAGGCCAGAAGAGAGCATTGGTTCCCCTGAACTGGAGTTCCAGACAGTTGTGAGTTTCAGGGTGGGTGCGGGGAACTGAAGGAACCCCGCTTCTCCACAGGAGCAGCAGGTGCTCTTAGCCACTGAGCCATCCCTCCAGCCCCTCCTGTTCCTGGGTGCTGGGGTCTGACTCAGCTCCTAGTGCTTGCTATCAACTGAGAGATGGCCCCATCTCCCGAAGAACTGTTTCTCCTGTGGCTGGTCTATCACACCCATCCATTCCTTACCCTTCATCCTAAAATCTTTCCCTTCTCACTTTAGCAAGTTCAAGCCCTCCCAACAGTAAAACCTATTCAATGTCACCTCTGCTACACCAGACTGACCGGGGTTGGGATTCTGGTTCCCCTAATACAGGGTGACCTCGGCCTGACATTGAAATGCCTCTTTGTCTTTGTTTCCTTATGGGTATAGAAAAGGGATTTAAAAAAAAGACTTTGCTCCTCCAGCGAGGGGCTGGTCCTGGCCACCTCTAGACCCTGATTCAGTTATGAATCTGAATCAACCACACCTCATTCAAATACCGGACTCCCCTTGGGCTGCTTTCTTTAAATACCTGCACACTGCTTCCCCACCAGGGGAGGTTTCAGAGATCAGTAGTAAACAAGGAAGCTGTTGTGGCGTGGGGGACAGTTCTAGGACACCAGGATGGCTCCCTGAAGCCACGTGCTCGGCAAAGCTGGTGTCAGAAAAAAAAGGAGAAAAAAAAAAGGCTGAACTCTTTTGAACACCTTTGCTTCTAGTCAAGTCACACCCTGTTCCTCTGTCCAGCAAGGTTTTGTTCAGATAGCATTTAACAGCACCTGATGGCTGACATCTTTCGGCAGGGAAAGGGCCAGTGGCGCAGGCTGGCTAAACACGCCAGAGACCTCCACTGTGCCCTGGATCCTACACTGGCCACCTCTGGCTCAGCGCCTGAATAAATTCCTGCACAGCTCTGAGGCTCTGTGTGCATCGAGCCTTATTATGCGGCCTCCCAGACCTTTCATTTGGGATTACCTTCTCCCTCTCACCCCACCACTCCCGCCCCAGTGCCCTTGCTCTGGTGACTGCTGTAGCCTTTGTCACGGTTAGAGCATCTGACTTCAGCTCTTTGTGTGTGAGGCTGTCTCCCCTACTAGCAGGTGAGCAAACTACAAAGCCAAGACCAACTTCTAGCGGTGGCAGTAATTGTGGGCTCTGCCCTGTCTATCGCATGGTTTATTGTATTGCTCCCTGGACAAAGCTACCTTCCCTGGAGATTGTTCTATGCATCCCTGACCTCTAATCTCCATCCTGTCCAACCCTCAACCCCGCCCCCCGCCCCCGTGTTTAGGGTCGCCTTGTACAGCCACCCAAGCAGTTCTTCAGAGAGAGTCACATAGACCACGGGGAGAATGAGGCCCTCGGAGCTTCCCACACAGTGGCCTTACTTGAAATCAAACCTTGTAAAGAATCGCACTGCTTCCCCATTGCGTATCAGAGCATGCTCATATACCTCAGTGACTTTTTGCTACTAAATATTTTGAAAAGATTTTTTTCATAATTTGGCTCTTGAAACACTTTGGTTATGAGTAGCTGATATTTATATTCGGTGATGATTTTTCCACCATCCTGTGCATTCTTCGGGATTCTTGAGAAAAGAGAAAAATCGAATCTGTGTAGTGATTTCAGATGTCAAGCAATTTATACGAATTTAGCCATTAACAGACTCAACCTGACGTCGACAGAGGCTTCTCGTTAAAAATCTGATGTTTTTCTTCTTGCGGTTTCCTTTTCCCACTTTGGAGTCAGGGCTAGGGATGTGGCTCAGAGTGCTTGCCTACCGTGCATGAACTAAATCTTGGGTCTGATCCGCAGCAAACACGTAAATTAGTGATAGCAGCTCACACCTATCATTTTAGCCCTTGGGAGGGGAAGGCAGGTGGATCAGGAGGGGTTCAAGGTTATCCTTGGCTGCACAGTGGGATGGAGGCCAGCCTGGGCTACATGAAACCCTGTCTCAAAACCAAAACAAACAAACACACACATACACATTTTTGAGTCAATAGTTTCTCCCATAATTCAAATGTTTTCATAGGCTGCAAGCATGAACACAGTTTCTTCTGCCCAAACAACAGAGGCCAATCTGTGACTTTTAAAGATGCTCTGCTGAAGGGTTAGTGATAAGCAGGTGGTTATGTGCTCTCATTCATTTTGAAGTCTGAGCATAATTGTTAACATCTGCCCTTTACCTCTATGGTGTGCTAATGTGCACTGCCAATTGCCTGCTCAATTGCTTAATGGAGGAGGAGGTGCCTATGGAGGAGGATGGACCAGGCCTAGACCTGCCCCAGCCTCCCTTTCAAGATAGGCTCTAGGTCCCTCCTCCTGACTGGCCCCAACATGATCTTCGGACCCTCACCTTCCAACTTACCTTCCTACATCAAGAAATATTCGAGGGATCTCCACACTGCAGAGTCTAGAACCAACTGCCCAGCACCTCAGGCAGAAAGCCTTCTCTCCAGCTCCTACTAAGGCCTGCTTCCCAAGTCCTCATTTCCTGCAGCAGGGATGACATCTTTCTTAGGAGGCTGACAATGGACATTTCATTTCCTGTTGTGAACGCCCCACTCCCATCCATAAGGGTGTGCTCTGGCCCTGTGACCCCAGCAATACAATCGAAAAACAGTTCCGAGACGCTACACAATGCAGAATCGTAATCTGCAAATCTTGAAATCTTCTATCTCTTATGGGACAAAGCAGAATATCAATTAATCAGCCAACCAATTTCTCTTTTTAGCATCAATCAGATGCTTTGATGATTGTATCCATGGGTCCCCCTCGCTGGACTGTGAACTCTTGGGGAAGGATGCAGGAGCCTTATTCATTTCTGCACCCCCAGGGCCAGTACTAACCTGGCACATAGAAATGCTGTTCAAGGGATGAGATGCACAAATATGACAGTAATTTTCTTTAGGTTGTGAACTCCTTATTTGCCTGTGCATTTTTGTCTCTACTGTAGTACATGCTAGCCTATCGCAGTGGCTCACTAGAGGGCAGCTTCACAAAGTTTCATTGGATGAAGGATTAAATAGATGGATGGATGGATGATGAGCTACTTGGTTATATAGATAGATGTGTGAATGGATGCTTAGGTGGTCCTTAGGCTGGGATGTTGGGGACCTGGAAGAAAAAAAAAAAGAGTTGCTTTGACCCCAGGCCTAGCTTCAGTTCCTATGAGGCCAGACTGTCCTACGGTTACTATCTTTGACTTCTCAAGACAATTTTTTATGCATCTTTACAATAACCTCCCCTCTGAGTGGATCTGTTTCTTCTATCCTTTAACTCAGATGGGCCCTCTGCCATGGAGGGTGATGATGAAGAGGAACTGATGTTTATGCCTTGATTGTGCTAGAAAACATGGCATATTTGTTCTCTCTCAAGATCTCCCTCAAGACCTCGCTATAGGCTAGGCTGGTTGCCAGATCAGTGCTGGCTTCTTTGGCTTAGAGAGCTTGTTCTGGGTGTCCAGGTCTATGCAAAAATACTGGGTAGACTTTCAGGAACAACTGGACTGTTGCTGTGGTAGCAATCCACCAGCTCCTAGCACCACCCCCAACAGACAAGTCACTGCCTGTCTGAGTTACTTTTCTATTGCTACAATAAAGTACCATGACCAAGGGCTTTTAGGGAAGGAAAGGTTTGCTCGTGGCTTATGGTTCCAGAGGGTGGGAGTGGCAGAGTGGAGCTAAGGAGGCAGGTGACTGAGCAGCAACTAAGAGCTCACATCTTGATCTACAAGCAGGAGGCAGAAAGATCACACCTGGGATGCTAGGAGGCTTTTGAAGCCCCAAGCCAGTCCTCAGTGACACACCTCCTCCAACCAGGCCACACCTCCTAGTCCTTCTCAAACAGTTCTGCCAACTGGGGACCAAGTAGTCAAACATCTGAGCCTATGAGTGTATTCTTATTCAAATCACCACACTGTCTACAGTAGGCCTCAGTGCTCCACCTAGATAACATGAACTTGGAAGAAAATGAAGCCTTTCCTATTTTAACACTCTTTGAGCTTACATGACTTTCCCAAGGTTACCAATATAATCCTGCTATATATAAGTCTCATCTTCCCAGTGGGATAATAGGTTTTACCTCATTAGTTCTAA
Source organism: Cricetomys ansorgei (assembly GCA_026225945.1). Classification (NCBI taxonomy): domain Eukaryota; kingdom Metazoa; phylum Chordata; class Mammalia; order Rodentia; family Nesomyidae; genus Cricetomys; species Cricetomys ansorgei. The sequence continues at coordinate 13,014,917 of JAMJFZ010004114.1, forward strand.
TGTTAAACCCTACAACCGGTGTCAGCTTCCATATAGAGAACACAGTATCTCTGAAGATGGGTTTACACACTTTGCTACATGATCTTCCTGATACTCAGAATTTCATCTCATGTCCCACGTATCAGTCCATTCATCAGCTTTTGGTCAGTCCTCTGGGCCAAGGTGCATTTCCCGCTCTCTTTTTGACCTGACCTCTCCTTCCTGGAATATCCCTCACCACCCCCCACCACCTCCGTTGGAAGGTAAAGTATCTACCTTGTGTCTCAGTGGGTTGGATGGTCTTGGTGTGGGATCTGACTTCCTCTGCCTGAGGAGTTTCCAGGTGACAGACAGGGGTTTGCACAGGGCTCGGGTACAGGATAGACAACACAAACGTTTAACAATATGGATAGTTAGGCAGTGATTTTTTTTTATGATATTGTAGATATAGGATAGTTTGTGGCCTAGTAAATGGTCATAGATTATTATTAGATTTTTTTAAAAAGTAGATCACAATACACAAGCATTATACGATGTATCATTTTTTTCCAGGTGTGTATGCAGAGAAGAATGGGGAGATGTGTGTTTGTGTCTGACACTCATTCATCGCAACAGGATTTGGGGGTGACTCTGACATTTTTCTTTCAGCATATTTATATTCCTAAATGTTCCAGAAAGAACATGTACTATTTTGGGAATAGAGAGAAAGACACACTATTTAAAAATAAATAAGTAAATGTTTGTTTGGTGAATGAACAGTGTGGGGCTCTGCTGTGTGAGCAGACATGTTGCTGCAGAGCTGGGTCTTGGAGAGGAAATCACCCACTGCAAGCCAAGTCTGGCTCACCACCCAGCCACTGTCACCCAGCCCCAGTGGGGTTTCTAATTGCAGAACGGTTCCTGAAGGACTAGCAGTGGACTTGGGATCACCTGTGACTTAGTAGGAGCCATAGGGATCCTGCCTTTGCTGACAACAATGACCACAAGCCCTCAGTGTTCACTCCACTTTACAGTTTGCAACCTTTTCTGACATATTTGCTCCTGTTTGGTCCTTAAAATCCTGTAGCCTAAGTGGAAAGTGGCACCAAAGAGACCAGCTGTTGGTATATGGGCCAAGGTCAAATAGGCAGCAAAGAGTAGCACCTGCCTTCTGATGCAGGGTCCTCTTCTTCCAGTGCAAACAAATCTGAGGGCTCCAATAGGCACCTAGGAGGTCAGAGTGCCCACGTTTCTGATTGCACCAGGGTGATAGAGTCTATAGAAGGGCAGATGAAAGAGACAAGAACCAGAGTCTGCTGTGTTCAGGGGTGCTCCAAGAATGCCCCACTCAGGAGCAAGCATTGTGTGAGGGAGAGTGTCTCTGTTGAGCCTGGGTCCTGGAAGCTGCTCTGCTGTCTTGTGCTGTGCAGCTGCAGTCTGTGCTCTAGTGGGCAGAGGGCACAGCAGCTGGGTTCAGGGAGGGCTGATGAGTCCTGTGCCTGTCTGAGATACAGCCAGCACAGAGACCCAGAGGCAGAATCCATCTCTCTTGGAGCAGACTCAGGTCCAAGCTAGACTCTGCTGCACTTGAAGGAAACACAAGCCTGGCCTCAAAAGTCAGGGCCAACTCATGGCTCTAATTTCTGGGAAAAAACTCTCTGATCCCCAAGACCACACCAGGGCCTCAGAAAATGTCCCATTTGCTGGTACAATCTCACCTAAAAGCTGATTCATTGTCCTCTCTATTCTTTCTCCCACAGACTTCCTGTAGTTCCATTGAGAGGCATCTAAAAATTAATTACACTTTCTTTATAAAATATAATTATAATAAGAAAAACAAAATACAAAGTACTAGAGAATATATTAAATATTGAGTTTGCATATAACATCCAAATAAAACCCTTTCTAATGTTTTAATGAGAAACTCCAAATTGCCTCTGGAAGAATATTTTTTAGTATCAGGTTTTATACTGGAAATGATTGCCCAATTGATCAAATGACTCCACAGAAACAATCAAAGCATTCAGGAGGATCTTTTCAAATTCTTGATAGCCACTCTCTATGAGGAGGTCTGCTCCAAAGTGATAGAGTGCTCAGTCATTTAGGGTAAATATTTAACCCATGACTGAAATCACGCTTGCAGAATAAACACGGTCTTTTCTCCGTGACAAAAGTAACACTGGGGTTTATTGTGCTAAAGCAGATGAGGTGCATAAAGTATTTCAAAACCCTGCTAAAACTCTTGTCTGCAGAGCAGGAGCACCCTGTTGAGATGGCTAGGTTGGTAAGGTGCTCCACCTGGAAGCACAAGGACACGAGTTTGATTCCCAGGACCCTACCAAGCATGGTTCTATGCACTGAGGGCAGTTAAGAGGATCCTAATTGGTGGGCTCCAGGTCAGTGAGAAACCTTTGAGGTGGACATCATTGTTGAGGATGACAACATGACCTCCACATGTACACATGTATATGCTCATAAACACATGTGCATGCACAAGGACATATGCACACATACATTAAAAAGAAAGGCGGAAATGCATTGTTCAGCAGTCAGCCTGCAGAAAGTCCCGATGTCTCTACAGGGGCAGAGCAGAGGGTGAATGCATGGACAGCCAGGGTCACCGCCAAGCTTTGCAGTGCCCCAACTCCTCCACTCCGGACTGGGGATACCTGTATCATAAACTCCTCTCCGAGGGGCCACAACTTCACTACCAACACTGCGCTCTGCAAGGCATTGCTACCTGTGATCCGGTGGAGGGTGCTGCCTGGCACCTCTCCACCGGCCTCCAGCCCCAGACTAAGACAAGTAGCCCAGGAGTCCCTGAAATCGCAGGGACCATCTGGCTACTGGGATAGTGGAAGGAGGAGGCGGCCTCGGTGTTCCTGGTCCTTTCAGTGTTCCTGGTCCCTGGGGTCCACTGGCTTGGAGAGGCTAGAAGAAGAAGGCTCAGCCAGTTTTGGCACAGAGCGCTGATGAGGTTCAGATAGGCACCTTCTTGCCAGTTCTCCTAGGTCTCCAAGGACCCTTGAAGGAACTTGAAGGAACTTGAAGGAACTTGAAGGACCAGGCCCTAGCCACCAAGGAGACAGAAAACGCAGGAATGTGAGAGGCAGCAGAGACTGGTGAACGAGGGAGGAGGGAGATGAGTAGGGAAAATGGAGACAACTGGGAGAGGACAGTATAGAGAGAGAAAGGGAGATGGCCGAGATGGGAGAGAGATGGAAAGGGACAGACACTGGAAAGATCTGACGGGACCAGAGTGTTTCAGGGGATGGATGGGAAACGCGGAGGCATAGAACCCAGCAGGGATGAGCAGGATAGAGGGGGCGCGCAGACCCGGGCGGCGGGCGAGTCTGGGCCGCCGCTGCTCAAACACTGGCGCGGGCGCCCTTTGGAGAAGTCGCGCTCGGCGGAAACGCTAACTCCGCGGGCAAGAGCAAATGTAAAGAGCCCTGAGAGCACTTTGTGCAAATATCAGGCCGGGAAGTGCTGCGCTCGCGGAGCTGCCGGGCACCTCGGCGCCCCCGCGCCCTCGGCTGCGCGCTAATTCATTTTGCCATCACCTCCCCGGGCGGGGGCGGCGGGGCGCGGGCAGCCGGAGCTCTCCGAGGGCGCGGGGCCGTTCGTGGGGCCCCGGGGCCGCGGCCCTGCCTAATGGAGCAAAAGACAGATCAGCAGAAGCTCTGCAGGTGCGGCGGGAGGGCGAGCACCGCCAGCGGTGAAGTCAGAGCCGGAGCCGCAGGGAGAATGGGGTGTGGGGGGGTGCCCTTGAATTTAGGGGTCCCACCTGTAGGCGGCCGAACTCTCTCAGCAAGACCTTCTGAGCTTCAGAGAGAAAAGGATGAAACCGAAATGGGAAGAGATGCTGGAGAAGAATAAGGTTCCTAAATGCCCACAGCTGTTAACCCTTTATCAACGAGTAAGTGCTGGCATGTGTAAAGGCTTACAAAAGGTTTGCTCAATGATCCCCTTAACACGGTCACATGTGTCCACCTTACAGATTAAGTGACTAAAGCACAGAGAGAGCCAGTCACTCGTTCAAGGTCACACAGACAGTAGCTGGCTGGTGAACTTTTGCAATCTGACACCGTACAGGAGCCGGGTTTATGAATGCATACATTTCACCTGGGAGGAAGAGGGTTCAAAATTCTGCAGCTGTAAGCAATGCCCCAAGGTCAGGAAGTCCCAAAGCCGGGTAGTGAAGCCTCAAGACACCGAGGAGTCAGCGCAGAAAACGAGTGGATTCAAGTGACACCAGTTCCGAGTCGTGTTCCACCACTAAGATGTTGAGAAATCCAATCAGTCTCCTCTCACAGGGCTATCAACCAACCCCATAGGGTTAATGTAAAGATTGGGTTAGAAAACATGTGTGAGGAGCCTGGCCCATTAACAGCCTCAGTAGATTTCTTTAATTGATATTTACTGAGAATGTGCTTGCTGCTCTTGCAGAGAACAGGGTTTAGTTCCCAGCACCCATGTCTCATGACTCATAGCTATCAGTAACTGCGTTTCCAGAGGATACAACGACCTCTTCTGGTCTCTGTGGGAACATACCACCACCGCACACACATAAGTGAAAATAAAATAATCCTTACAAAGATGACTATACGGGGCTGGAGCTGGAGCTCAGCTGGTAGTGTGCTTGCTTGGCATGCACAAAATCCTGAGTTCCATCACCAGTACCAGTATAAACTGAGTGTGGCAGTGTATGACTGTAATCCCAGCACTGGAGTGGAAGAGGCAGGATTATCAGATGCTAAAGGTTACTGGGGCTACAACTCAAGTTTTAGATTAGCCTTGGCTACATGAGGCTCTCTCTCAAAAACAAAAAACAAACACAGAAAAAGAACTCTACTGGGTCCTTACAAAATGATGACTGAACTAGAGAAGATCTCAGCCCTAATGTGTGTTTGTAAGACAGGAGACCGGACAAGTGAACAGCGCACTGCAGGTTATCATTGGACTAGGAGGGAACTGACTTGAATATGACATATGGATTCATCCAGAGAACCAGCCTAGATAAATGACACGGGAGGACTCTCTGAGAAGGGGAGACTGATGGTGAGAGACGAGGTGGAACCAGCCAGAAGACCAACTGGGAACTGCATCCCGGAGGGAGCAAGCGTAGGTAGTGCAGAGGACTGAGACAGGAGCAAACTGGACAGACTCCGGGTATTGCTAGCTGAAGTACAGGAAATGGGGAGCACAGTGACACAAACAGGGTTCAGGGGCTATGAAAGTCATTGGAAGCCATGCAAGAGATTTAAGACATAGGGCTAGAGAGATGGCTCAGCTGTTAAGAGTACTGACTTCTCTCCCAGAGGTCCTGAGTTCAATTCCCAGCAGCTACATGGTGGCTCACAACCATCTACAGTGGGATCAACGCCCTCTTCTGGCATGCAAGTGTACATGCAGACAGAGCACTCATATAAATAAAATAAATCTTTAAAAAAAAGACAAGAGTAGGTGACATGAGCTAGTTTCTATCCTTTCCCCCCCTTGAGATGTAGCCAAAGCTGGCCCTCAACCTGAAGATCCTCCTTTCAGAGTGCTGAGAGATTAGATCACATGGGTGTGCCACCATACCAGGCTCTATTTGTATTCTGGAAAAAAAAAAAAAAATGCTGGCTGCCCATAGAGATTAGAGAGGAACAGGAAGTTATCAGAGAGTCTTCCTAGGCTTGAACTAAGAGATAGGGGAAATCAAAAGGTATACATAGATGGGAAATATTTACCTAAATAGATACTGACTGCTGTGTACCTTCCTGTCATTGTTAATGCTGTCAGCTCTCTGGTTCTGTTTCCAGCCCAATGAAGGAATGGACTTTACAGGTTCTACCCAGAAGACAGGTGAGAGACTTGTTCAGCTAGCTTCCCTGTCCTGCAGCTTCCTGAGCTGAGCTGGGGGTTCAGGCTGGCCTGCCACCCTGTCAAGGTCACATATAGTTCAAATGAGGGAAGGTGAATGCTAACCTAGGAGCCAGAATTCAGAATCTCTGGAAGGCCAGTGATCTCTCTCCCATCTACCTCTCGGCCACTGGGTTGGACCTGTGAGGATAGAAGACACTGACCAGCCAGGTTTACTTCCTCCAAGGTGGAACATTCTAGAGCTCTGGCCACTCTAGAGATCTCAGAACAAAGTGGGGATTATCCTGTTGTGTTTCTTTAAGTATTTGTTGTTGAAATGGAAGTTACAATTCAAGCTAATTTGAATAACAGAATCATAGGAAAAAAACACCCTCTAACCACAAAAATGAATATTCAACATTCCCACCTTATCTTCTCTGCTTTGTAGGGCTGTTTCTCAGCTGCATATTAAACGGCCCCTTCATGTGAAGCTGGCAGAGTGCTGGTTTTGCAAGACAGAACGCTGCTGGGCTAAGGTGCTAAATTCAGAACATAAGTCATCCCGGGCTCCCAGAATTTCAAGGATCTTACAGGGACAGGCCTGGAGCCAAAGGATAGGTGGGAGGACCGGGGGACGCTTGCTCGCATGGGGTGTCACTAGCAGGAACGGAGTGTTCCCAAGGAGTGCTCGCAAGCCCGCCCAGGGGTGACAAGCTGTCCGGGTGGGGTGCAGTTAGGCTCAAGCTCCAGGGCTACCCTCCTAGGGAAGAGCTGCTGACACCAGCAATCTCCAGAGGTGTCCTCATTGCCTGAGCACAGTCAGCCCTCAAGAGTGTCTGCAGTTCTGCATCCACAGATTCAAGCAGCCACTCTGAAGAAGAAGAGGAGGAAAAATATGGAAATAAAAATTAAATGATTTTTTTTAAAAAAAAAAAGAAAGAAAGAAAGAAAGGATGAGGTCTGGCAAGCTGACTCGGGGGGTAAAGGTGCTTGCCACCAAAACCTGATGACTTGAGTTCAAGTCCCAGGACCTGCAAGGTGGAAGGAGAGAACTAACATTCATAAGTTGCCCTTTGACTTCTTCACACATGTACTATGGCACATGTGAATGCCTGTACACACACACACACACACACACACACACACACACTGAATAATGTAAATTTTTTTTTAAAAAGAAAAGCCTTTTAAAAAAAGATATTTAAAAGTTAAATGTGAATACATCATTTTATATAAGGGAGTACTGACAGATTTTAACATCCTCAGGGAGTCTAGGAACAAATCCCCCATGGACACTAAGGGACCAATGAATTGTGACTAGAGATTGCACAAGTTGTGTTTATACTGAAAACAGAGTTCCCTGGATTCTGCTGAAATCCTGTGGGTGCCAATGGCCTCTGGCACTCACTTTTTTCTAGCCACACAGACCTACATTCCCAGCTGTGCACAGCAGACATGCCACACCATGAATAGTTCCCTGAACTCAGCCCTAACATCCCACCTCCTGCTTTAGCCTGCTCCGTGTTTGTTTCCCAGAGCCCCTCTCCTCCCTCTTCTCCATGTCGCCTCTGCTTGTATTTCCCAGCAGCACCCACAGCCACCGAGCTCCCACAGGACTTTGTGTCTGGCTGCAATGTCTTCTGCCAGATTAGATCAAAGACTCCCCCAAGGGGATATCTGCACCTGCCACATGTGACCAGACCCAGCAAGAAGGCGGGGCCAGCCCAAGCTTATCAATGCATAGTTGAGACACAGTGGCTTTGGCTTGAGAGCTGTAGGTAACAAAAACAAACAAATGGAAAAAAAAAAAAACCCTCAATGAATCATAAATATATTGGATGAGAAAATCAGAATCTCAAGATGTCTTGCTGGATCAGTGGGCTTAACCCAGCAAGATGTGTGTGTGTGTGTGTGTGTGTGTGTGTGTGTGTGTGTGTGTGTCTGTCTGTCTGTATACATGTGTGTGTGTGTCTGTCTGTATGCATGCATGCATGTATGCATGCAGGTATGTATGTATGTGTCTGTGTGTGCATGAGGAGTCTGGAGGGCAAGTTCAGACATCATTTCCCAGCTGCCATCCAACCTTTTTATTTTTTTATTTTTAAGACTGGTTTGGAGCTAGACAAATAGACTGGCTGGCCAGAAAGCTCCGGGGACCCATCTGAATCTGCCTCCCCAGTGCTGGGATTATACGTGAGTGTCACCACACCCGGATTTTCTATGTGAGTTTTGGGGATCAAACTCGGGTCCCTACACTTGCAAGGCAATCACTTTACTAACTGAGCCATGTCTCCAGCCCTGTAAGAGGACATTTAACAGAAAAAAATGCCCTGCACTTACATTTCAAACCCAGAATAAAGTCGAGGGGCGAGGAACAGAGAAAACCAGCAGGCAGCCCCTTTACATAAAAGGAAACCCTGGTGTGGCCACTAGTGGCAGCAGTGCCTAGAGCTGTCATGGGAGCCAAAATTCACCTTAGGCAGAATTAATGAAGGCATTATTCCTATAACAAGAGGATTCTGTGGAGGGAATATTATGTCAAATTCCAGAGACATCGTGTGTCATGTGAGGAACGCTTCAAGGAAGTAAGATAAATACATGAAGAAGCGGTGGCTTCGGCTCTCCAAGGGACTGAGCAAGAGGAGCAGGCAGGTTCCAGTGGGGCAAAGGGGGCTGATGGCTGGAATCCCGTGAAGCACACTGGGAACAAGCCTGTCCATACACAGATGGCATTGTTTCAGGTAGATGTAAGCTGATTGGTCCTGAGGTGTGCAAGCAGAAACACTGCAGAGTCTTCTGCTTCCCCAGTCCCTTTTACCTGCCATTCTCCACCCCACTGTCTGTACTCCAGCCATTCAAGCCTCCTGGCTGTCACACACACACACACACACACACACACACACACACACACACACACACATTCATACACACACACACACATGAGCATACTCACACACATACACATATATGCATACATTCATACACACACACTCACATGTATGCACACACACCTCTACCCCTTTGCTTTTGCAGTCATGAAGCTTACAATCAGCACCCCAGACGTGTCACCTCTCCATTCTTCAATGCAATCACCGCAGAGGAGCACATCCCAGCGCCACCCCATCCAGTCTATCTGTTTATGGTCTGTTTCTCTCCCTCTAATGTAAACTCCCTGAAAGCAAGGCTGTGGTCTGTTTCAATCCCGCATGCTCAGTGCCTAAAAGAGCCTATCACACAGTAGGTGCTCTTTAAATATTTGCCTGGCAATGAAGTGAAATATTTATTCTTCACAATAACACTTGCTTAATTTTTTTTTTTCCTGCAAAAGAGGTACATGTAGGGTTCTAGTGATGAAAGGCCCATCAGCAATGGCATGTTCAGTGAATGGATCATAGATATGGGGTGAGGGGGAACCTTACCCTGACTAGCCATCTGTTCTACCTGCTAGAAGCTTCCTGTCCATAGCTTCATTGACTGTCCACCACAGGGACAGATGTGGTGGCTTGAATGAGAATGGCCCCATAGGTTCGTACATTTGAATGTTTGGTCCCTAGTTGGTGGAACTGTTTGGGAAGGATTAGGAGGTGTGGCCTTGCTGGAGGAGATATGTCACTAGGGGCAGGCTTTGAGGTTTCAAAAGCCCACACCATTCCTAGTTAGCTCAGTCTGCCTCATGCTTGCGGATCAAGAAATGTGCTCTCAGCTACTGATCTAGCACTATGCCTACCTGCCTGCTGCCATGCTCCCTGTCATGACTGTCATGGACTCCCTAACCCTCTGGAACCGTGATCCCCAAATTAAGCATTTTCTTTTATAATTTTCCTTGGTCTTGTCACAGCAATAGAAAAGTAACTAAGACAGTAGAATCACTCTCCTCAAATTTAAAAGGTCAGAGAGCCACATGACATTAGGATTCACAGGTTGCCAGTGGCAGACACTGCTTGCTAACGGAGGCAAAGAAGGAATTCAGGGAAGAATTCACTGTGGTAGTGGTCCACAGAGGGAAGGTGGCAGGTTCACAGGATGGATGGTAATGGGTCCACAGGATTGAAAGAAAGGGTGAAGAACCAGATTTCATAAAAGATAGACACAGACTAGGGATATGTCTCCATCAGTAAAGTGCTGCCCAGCATGCACGAAGCCCTGGGTTTGATCCTCAGCACCACCTAAACCAAGCTGGCATCGCATGTAACTCCAGTACCAGGGAGATAGAGGCAGGAGGATCATACGCTCAAGGTCACCCTTCAAGGTCAGCCTGGGCTATATGAGACTTTGTCTCAAAAAGATTGTGTAAAACACATCAGAGAGAGAGGGGGGGGGGTGCGTGAGCCCCAAGATGTGTGGCATGAACGTGTCCCAAGCTTTTCCACCTCAGGTCATTTTACTTTAAGTTTCAGATTTCTTTCTTAGAACAGGTCTGATTGGCCAACTTGAGTCACATGACTCACCTGGGCCAGGAGAGATGAGAATTTGCAAGACAGGCTTAGGATCTCCGTGCAGAAGGAAAAGCGGCACTGGGGGAGCGGATGCAAACTTGCCAGGCAAACTGGAATGGCACTGGACAGGCTAAAACAAGAAGAGGTCACTTTGAGGGTGCTCACATATCCTAGGTCTGATCCTCTGGTCAAGCAGAAGCTCAGAAAGGGCAAGTGCTCAGCCTGTGGTCACACGGGCAGACACAGGCCCGCCATGCAGGCCTCTGGCTCCAGTCATGGTGAGAAAAGTCAGATCACATTAGTTTGGAATACAGAGCCTTCGGCTTCCCGACAGCCCTCCAGGAACTGCACTTGTTCTTGTTCGCGCTTGGAGGTCTTGGCCCCACCACGGATTCTGACAATAGCCTCGGAATCCAGGCCCTAAGATACACCCTCCCATTAAGGCTTTCTGAACTTCTTTAGCCTCAACTCTGATGGCCACCGGAGCTCCAGTGAGAACTCGCATCGCCAACTTCAGGAAGTGACTGTCATAACTCATTTATTTCCGTGTCTGTTACAAAGCCCTCCTGGGTGGTATAATCCACAGATACATGCCCGCTTCACCTCTACTAGAAGCCTTTAAAAAATGAAATTAGACATGTTTTTGAGGCAAAATCGCTCACAGTTAACTCCCTGCTTCGGCACAAATTCTCTTAGCATTCGTGACCAAAGGAGATTCTTCCAAACCACTTCCTGTCACCCCTTCTGAGCTGTCAACTTTGATTATTCCTTTCCTGGTGCTGTGCCTTCTCTGATACAAAAGGAATAATAAATACCTCCCTTTCCTCTTTCTGAATCTAGGGCTCCAGTCCTTTTTTATCTCCTATCTTACACAAACTTTTCAGAAAATAAAACAAAAACAACAAACAACACAAAACAAACAAAAACCCACCAAGGCGGCCACAGCAGTTACCATAAATCACTGGGGAATGAGACGGGCCATTCCGAGGCAGTGACCCAGAAACCAGAAGGCCGTCCGACATGTGCTGAGTCTACCGTACGCCAGGCCTCCCCGCTTTCTTCACTGGGCTTTTGGGATCCAGGCTTTCCATCGAGCAGCAGGAGGCTGTTGGAACCACCACTGATTGGGTCTTCCTCAGAATCGAGAATGTGCCTGGCACACCATAGGCACCCCAGAAATAGCCATCGAACAAACAATGAATAGATGGAAGAATGGACAAATGAACAAATTCCTTGTGTTCTTAAATGGTTTAAACACCAACATACCAACTGTCTGGATTCTGTTACATTTGAAATGTCACACTGGTGGGTAGGCACATGCTCTAAGGTGCATATGGAGGTCAGAGGTCCACTTAAGGAAATTAGTTCTCTCCTTTCACCGTGTGAGTCCCAGAGATTGTCAGTCCATCAATTACTTTCACCAGCCCCGATATGTCTGGATTCTAGGACAGTAAAGGTACACAGTGATTTACAATGTGACATGTAGGCCTAGGGAGTTAGCTCACTTGTTAAAACACCTGCTACCAAAGTGTTAGGACCAGAACTCAGATGCCCAGAAGTCAACCCAATGCAATTCCAATGCAATTCCAGCACTGGGAAGGCAGAGACAGTGATCCCACATGCAAGCTGGCTGTGGAGCACTGGGTTCTGTTGAGAGACCCTGCCTCAAAGCACAAGGTGGAGCGCGATGGAGGAAATCTCTCAGTGTCCACCTCCTCATGCAGGCCGACCCATGAGGACACACGTGTACACACCCACCCACCCACACACGCACATACACTATACATACACTACACATACAAGAGAAAAGAAAAAAAGTGTGAGATGTGCTTGATTTCAACTCTCTTTGCCCCTCTCCTGGGTTTCTTCTTTCCTGTCCCAGGAGCTTCGTCTCCACCCTCACCCCCCATTGCCCTTCATCGCATGCTAGTGTTTCTTGGGGTTCTGTCCTTGTTCCTCTGTTCTTCCCACTCTGCAGAGAGCGCTCCAAGAGAGAGCACATTCTCTCCCACACTTTCAACTCCCATCCTGACACCAATGCAGGAAACCAAAAACCGGAGGGGGAGGGGGGCTGACATGGTTGAGTTAGGATTCTTCGGGCACCTCAAAGCTTGGCAGGTTGAAGGTGTGGCAGAATGGCAGATTGAAATTTCCATTTGCATTTTACTTTCCCTGAAGTAGGAGAACCAGAGAAGAAGATACGTTTTATTCTGGGTGATTTTTCCCCCCTCATAGTTCTCAGACAGCCCCCACCCCCACCCCAGGCCTTCTTGCCTCAGAGACAGATGCGTGGGCAGGCTGAACACACAAAAAAGATGCAGCCTGTCTCTGGCCTTTGGAAATGCACTCTGGGAGATGATTCTGGATCAGTTGCGAGCACTGCTGACGGTTTTTTTTAGGTAGGGATTGGTATCTCCTGAGGCTGCGCTGAGCATTGAAGAAAGAACAGCTAGCAGCATTGGTCTCTCTCTACAGAGATGCCCCTCACCTAAGTTGTAATAATCAAAAGGTCCATGCAGTCGCACACATCTCCTGGGGAAAGCTGTTTGGCCCTGGATAAGAATCACTGTTCTTTAAAATACCCACTTTCTAAAATACCCACTAAAGGAGGGAACATCCTCGTGGGAAATGTACACTGTGGGAATTGGATTGCTTCCTCTATAAAAAGCGAGAGGATTCCAGGAGTCTGATAGGCTAAGACCATAAAACCATTGATCTCTCTTCCCAGAATCCTCCTGCTTGACACTGTCCCCAGGCTTTCCAAGGTGGCATCGATGTGTAGAAGAGGGTCTTAGAATTCCCAAAGGCACTTACGTTGAGGCTCCTTTTTATCTTCAACGTCTGCTCACAGCCTTTCCCCACCTTTCCCAGTCTGAGTCCAGGGACTGGTTGCCCATCCCTGCCCTCCCTAGGTGCACTGGGGCTGTTCTTTGCTGCCCCCTTGCTGTCAGGAGGTCTTGCAGCAGCCACAAGAATCTAGAAAGATTGGTAATGAATGGTAACTTCTGATAGACTGTCTAAAAGTGTCTCCCTTGCTCCACCAAAGCCTTTAGCCCTTACAGACTGAGCCTCAGGAAAAGACTGATACCTAGCCGGGCGTAGTGGTGCATGCCTTCAATCCCAGTACTGGGGAGGCAGAAGCAGGTGGATCTCTGAGTTCCAGGCCAGCCTGGCCTACAGAGCAAGTTCCAGAACAGCCAGGGTTACACAGAGAAACTCTGTCTCGAAAAAAAAAAATTTTCCCCCACCTTTCTAGAATCTGTCCTCTAACTGAGGACAAAAAACATGGATTTTTTTTTTTCAACAAATGATTATTTCAATTCCCTCATCTTCAAGATGATCCCAGCCCTGTGGAACCTTGTGCTCCTTTGAGTTCTTATGAGAAACCGACACTATCCAAATCCATCAGCACTGCCCCGTGGCTCCCCTAGTAGTCCCTGGGAACTGGTTGGGCCTCAGAGGTTCCAGAAATATTTTCTCCATCTGGTGAGTGTTTCTGAGGAAAGAGAGAGGTCTTCTCTTCAGCCTTCTCTGCCAGATAATTCCAGCCATTATAAACAACCATGGAAGGTCTCTTCTATGTCCCTGCCGAGCCATCTCGAGTGGCACACCGGCAGCTTGGCACACGGTATCTCCATTGTTTTTGGTTTGCTTGATGCCTTATGATGCACACACAGCCTGAAGGAATGCCACGAGTTACTTCCTCAACATGCTCTCTAAAAAAGCTTTTTGTTGAGCCTGGCGTTACAGTTCATGCCTGTCGTCCGAGCACTCTGGAGGCTGAGCCAGAAAGGGTGCCATAATTTCCAAGCCAATCTGGGCTACAGAATAAGTTCCAGGGCAATTTGAACTACAGCATGAAACCCTGTCTAAAATAGAATAGAATAAAATATAAAATAAAATAAACAAGGTATTGTTCATTAGTAGAGGGATCCTTCTAGAATGTATTCTCATGTAACTTTTCTTCACAACCCACTCATGAAAGGCAAGCTCCTTCCCCCTGCCTAGAGGCTTCTGCATCGGCTTCTCTGTCCATTCCTCATTAATGAGATCACCAAAGTCCCAAAAGAGGGCTGAAACATATCTGAACCCCACCTCCGTCCTCCTAGTTTCTAGGTAATGGTAAACAATAAAAAGGGTGGTGTTGGCTGAGTGGTGACCCCTCCCTGCCATCTGCAGATTGTTAAATATGCTGCACAAAGAACGTCTGAGGAGACAGACTGCACTCCGTTACTGTCTGCTCCCCCATAGGCAGGGTAGTGCCAGTGTGGAGAAGACCTGGTCCCCTGGGTGGTCTAGTGTGCTCCAAGCTACTAAAATGCTACCTCACCAGCACTGTCACCACCTCCCAAACCCTGTGCCCCAGGCACAGCCATTTTCTGCACCTGGGCCACACAGGTCCTGACAGACTCTATAAAGCACACACACGGGCCAAGTCCTGATCGTAGATCGATGAAACAACAGCGGTGCCTGCGTTTGCCATACCTGTTACTGGATGCTTTTGCTTGCGGGTTGCTGGCCCTGGAGACAAAGGCCTGGGATTTGCAGACTAGCAGTTTCAGGGGGACAGTCTTTGCTCACAGGCAGGTTTGAACCTATGATTTTTTTTGGGGGGGGGTGATGCTTAACTTGTTCAAGCCTTGGGCAGAAAGCCACTCTCATTACTCATCCATGGTGTCCTGATCCCACCCACCAGTAGGCTCTGGGGACCCGCCTGACTGGGCGCCTGGAACCTTTCCCGGCCATCTCACCAGTGGGTAAAAATGCAGTAAAGGAGTTTGCTCTTGGTCTTTGTGCAAGGCTCTGGGCCAGCCCCATAAGGGCTCACTGAGTTGCAGTCTCTCGTGGGGTCCCCAGAAAGAAGCCTGTCTGAGCCACTGCCTGGTGAACTTTTCTGCGGCCTCACCTGTTTCCTCTTCACTCAAAAGACTGCCCCTATCTTTTCCTGAGACTTCTGCTATAAACTGAGCACAACCCAAGACCTCACTGGCCAAAAGCCAAAGCTCAAATCAGCCTCCAGAAGTGTCTGCTGGCCACACCGAACTGCTTCCCACCTGGGGAGGCCGCCATGGACTCTGGCACAGCAAACCCACAGAGAGTTCATTTCCCAACCTCAGGCTGGTCTTCCAGTTTCCTCCCATGTCACTTCCAACAGTAAGGATCCAGGTACCCACAGTGGACTCCATAGATGGACTGGTGATGACAGAGTCTGGACTTAGATGTTGCTTCTGTCTACACTGATGGATAACCCATCAGTGTAACCCATCAGTGTCAGCCTGGGGAAGAATATAGACAACCCTCACTGTGTTTGTGTGTTTGTGCGTGTGTGTGTGTTATTTAATTGTTCTCATGGGTGTGTACATATATGTGTGCCTGTGGAGGTAAGAGGTCAAAGTCAAGGGACTTCCTGGATCATTTCCACTGGTTTTTTGAGGCAGGATCCCTCATTGAACTGAGAGATCATCAATTTGACTAAGTTGGCCAACCAATGAGCTCTGGGGATCTGCCTGTCTCTCTCTTGCCTCCCAGTGCTGGGGTTCCGGGTATGTGTGTCTGTGTAGGTAGTATCCGGTGCTGGGGATCTGAACTGAGGATCTTGTGAAGCGGGTACTTTGACTGAAATTCTCTCTAGACTACTGTGTTTTTTAATGCTCTGGATCAGAACAAGCTTTTATTGGAGCAGCCCCCGTGCCAGGTGCTAGGTCCAGGACATGCAGATTCTATCCTCATGTCCCAGGGTGGTGAATTAGGTGGCCAGCCTGGACTTCTGTCGTGCAGCATAGTGGGCTGTGCTGACACAGGAGGGCCTCATGGAAAAGCTAAGTGTAGTCCAGGATAAAGAGCCAAACGCACAGACAAGCTTAAAGGAAAGCACTCACATCCTATGGGAACCTCAAGGCTAGAGCAGTAAGCAGAAACCCACGCCACGGTGGCTCATAGAGATCTAAAAACTTAGGGTCGAATCTGGATGCTCACCAGGCCACACTGTGACCTCAGGGAGAGTACAAAACTCTCTGAAATGATCAAGCAAAGTATTTCCAACAGCTCAAAGAAGTACTAGACAAATTCTTATGGTTGGAAACAAATTTTGAGTAATTTTAGAGAAATCAAAATCCAAATTCCAGGTGACCTTTAAGTGTAGGCCTGGCTTTCCACTCCCTAGGTGGCCCAGATCCCCAAACTGCCTCCTCTTCACCCACCTCTCCGTGTCCCACACACACTAGGATCATCTGAACCATGAAAGACATCTCACAACTCAGGAGCCAATCTAAAAATCCATCAGCAGAGCTAAAAATGTCATAGCGTCTTCTTGCATCGGAACAGTACCACCCGGCACTAACGAGATCTAACCGCACGCACAGATTTATTTGAAAAAAAAAAAAACAAAAAACCACCACCAACAACAACAGCACAATTTTTAGTACAAAGAAGCAAATCACAGGATTATACTCACGTATTTTCTACATGAATTTTATAATCACGCCTATCTAGTTCTCCTGTCTCCTCCCTCCCTCCAAAAGAACTCTTGGCACTTTTCCAAGAATACTGTCAAGCTTTGAAAGTACCATAGGAGGGGAGAAAAAAAAAATCTTTGAAGAAAATGAAATCATCATGAGGTCAGATGTTCCCACCCAAGAATACAATTTAAGTCAGGCATGGTGGAGCACGCCTTTAACTGCAGCACTCAGGAGAAAGGGGCAGGAGGATCTCCATGAGTTCTAGGCCAGACAGAGGTACAGAGTGAGACTGTCTCAAATAGTAGCAGCCGTAGGAATACTAATAGTGGTTCCTATAGTTTAGTTTATTTGTTCGTGATTCGCACAGCATCTTTCATGGTGGTTGAAGGTGGGGGGAGGTTTGGGATGCTATTGTTGTTCGGTTGAGTTTGCTATTTCTTTTTTGCTTTTCATACATGCCTTGAATTTCTTGCTAAATTTATTCCGAAGTATTTTATCTTCCTACCGGTTCTGTAAACACTCTCCCCTCTTCCAGTAGATCCCCGGCCGGTTGTCATTTCACTGTATTCGTGATTTCCAGATGTTCGCCTGGCCCACAGAGGCTGTCCTGGTGAGTCCTCTTGTCGCTGACACCCATCCGTCCCACGGCACTAAGTTTTCCAGACCCACGGTGCCGGAGAGCTCAGGCCTCATTTTCCTCTTTACCAGCTTTGCGTTTCTAGCCCCTCCCTTACTTGGCATTTTAAGCACTTTTTTGGTTGGCATGCCACAGGATGGGTTCTGTGATGCCGTTTTCATTCACCATACTTGCCTATGTTTGACTGGCCGCATCTGGGGTCATGGCTCCCCCTGCTCTGCTGGTTCCCACCTTCCTCCAAGGCGCCCCCTGCGTGTGTGTGTTGACCTCATTTACTACCGCTGTGTGTGCCTCGGTGCACACACAGCGCATCTGCGGGCCAGGTGACAGATTTCAGAAGTCAGTCCTCTCCTCCCAGGATTTCTGGGATCAAATTCAGGTCACTGGGTTTGTTGTTGAATGCTTTCATACCAATCTGTCTTGCTAGCCTGGCCTCTGTTGAATTTTTTTTTTAAAATCAGGAACTTATTTCTTTTCATAAATTAGAATTTTTTGATCTACGATGAATCACTTTAAGTTTAATTAGTTCCTTCCTTCCTTTCTTTCCTTCTTCCTTTCTTTCTTTTTTTTTTTTTTTTTTGATTCATGTTTTCAGGTACCTCTGGCTGGTCTCCAACTTTCTATATAGCCAAGGGTGGCCTTGGATTCTTGGTCCTTCTGCCTCTACCTCCCAAGTGGTGAGGTTACAATCATGAGCTGCCAAGCCCAGTTTTAACTGGCTTCTCAGTGTTAAAAGCCATCCTTGCGTCCAAGAATAAATTCTACTTGGGGATGATTTATCACTTATGAAATGTACCTAGTATTATTAGTAACGTCCTAGACATTTATATGTGTATGAGAGATTAGTCCGGCATTTCCTTTCAGGTTCAATCTTTCCTCGGACTCGGTCCCAGCGGGTCACTTGAATCACTAAGTCCCCGGATTACCCTCTCCTGTCGCTGTTCAGCAGCAGACTAACTCACACTGCAACACTGGGAATATCCTCTGAAACTGCAGGCCTCGTCACACGGCAACTGACAGGAGCTGCCCATGTCTATGCGCCTCTGTATGTCTGACATCTCTTCCTCCGTCTTCTTAGAAAGCCCCCAGAGCAGGAGCTAGAAGATGGCTCAGTTAATGCTTGCTTTATAAACACAAAGACCTGAGTTTGATCCTCAGAGCACATGTTTAAAATTTTTTTTAAATGTTGGCACACCTTTAATCCCAGCACTCAGGACGTAGAGGCAGGAGCCAAGCGCTAGTCGGCGCCGAAAAACACTTTAGTCACATTGGATTTCTTCATATCTCACGGCAGGGGATCAACTCCTGCATGAAGTTCAGGGGGAATAGACCAGGTTAAAAAAAAAGTTCTGTTCTCATTCTTGTGAGTGTGAGCGAGGGGGTGTGTATCCACGTGTGTGTTTGTACGTGTGTGTGTGTGTGTGTGTGTGTGTGTGTGTGTGTGTGTGTTTGCATGTGTGTGTATTGGGGGGCTGTGCATGGAGGCAAGAGGATGAGCTCAGGTGTCCTTCATCAGACTACGACAGGGTCTCTCACTGAGCTGGAACTTGAGCCAAGTAGGTTGGGCTGGCTACCCAGGAGCCCCTGGGAGCTGACTTTCTATGCCCCAAGCACTGGGATGACAAGAGCAGGCCACCACACCCTGCTGCTTTTTGTTTTGTGTGTTTTTGTTTTAAGATTTATTTTATTTATATGAGTGCTTTCTCTGCATGCACACCTGCATGCCAGAAGAGGGCATCTGATCCCATTATAGATGGTTGTCAGCCACCATGTGGTTGCTGGGAATTGAATTCAAAACCTCTGGAAGAGCAGCCTGTGCTCTTAACCACTGAGCCAACTCTCCAGCCTTTGTTTTTGTTTTCGTAACATGGGTTCTGGGCATAGGATTCAGGTTCTCTTGCTTGCAAGGTCAACACAGTACTGACTGAGTCATCTCCTGAGCCCCTGGTTCTTGTTCACTGAGTTCCAGTCTCGGCCTTTTCCTTGGGCACTTCCAGGACTCTCCCACCACCTCCCCTCTCCCAGCTCCATGCAGCAGGGAGTTGTTGCTTTCTGATTTTGTGGACCTTTTCTATCTTAGTAAATCATGGTCTAAAAGTGGTATTTATACTATTTTTAGTCAAAGGGGAGATTTTTTGAGGTTTAATTTGTAGCTTTATGTATGATCATTTTTGTCCATGAGTACTTAAAGGGAAATGGTCAGAGGAGTTCTTACTAAACAGACCTATCTGTGTTTCACTTAAATGAAACTTATACACATACACACCATATACATCATATCTTGTGGATCATATTACTTGGATCATAATTTGTTCACATTTCTGTTTTATCCACTTAGACTGTCAAAAGAATGAAAGCAAAATCTCCTACTCTTAGTCTGTGTCACTCAGTTTTTCATTGCTATGACAAAATGCTTGAGAGAAATCAACTTAAAGAGCTTAGGACTTTAGGGATTCCATCACCTTGGGCCTGAGGCGGGGCAGGGAGCACAGAGCAGAGGAAGCTGCTCTCCTTCTGACAGCCAGGAAGCAGAGAAAGAAGAACGGGCCAGAGATAAGATATATACTTCAGAGTCACATCCTAGTGACCTGCTTCCTCCAACTGGGTCCCACCTCTGACCACCATAGACTCGTCAATGACTGATGGGGTCAGAGCCCTCAGGATCCAATCACTGCCTAATGGCCCATATGTGAACAGTGTTGCCCTGGGGACTAATCATTCAATTCACAAAGCTCTGAGGACATTCCAGACCCATAATACTCATTTCTTCCTCCTTGTATTCCCTTTTGTTCTGTTGTTTGTGTGTATGCCAGCTCATTGATACATAGAGAGCCCATAACGTCAATCTGCACACAGCACATTTTCAGTGCTGATTAGCACATAGCACACATAGAATATTAGCGGCCTATGCACACACAAATGTCATTAGAATCTGGTTTCTCTTGTCTCGTTTGATGACCTTTCTTCTGAGCTCTGTCTGGCACTGAGATGGTAGCCCAGCACCTGGTGACCACCTGGGCTAGTTTCCTAGGGCTGCCCCAGTGAAGTCCTCATGATTAGTTTTGTTAGATCAAATAAGACATGTCTGCAGGTCACAGTTAGTCCCATTCTATTGGCAACGTGAGACTTGTTCATTAGCACACAGTGGTCAATCACAGAGCCAGCCCACAGTAGTGGGTGGAGTAGTTCTCACTCCAAGGACCCCAAACCAAAAAGCTATGGCCCCGGGGAACCTGTGCATGTGCTCAGAGTCAGAGAAGTGTCTTTGCAGATTCTTTAAGGATATCCTGGCAGTGGTGTCACCCAAAGAAGAGAGAGTAGGAGAAGGCGGTGTGAAGAGAGAGGCAGGTGGGATGCACACTCAGCCCAAGGAAGGCTGTCAGGTACCAGAGAGACAGAAAAATTAAGGGACAGATGTTTTCTTACAGTCTCCAAGAGAAATTGGCCCCATGCCACCTTGCTCTTGGCTGTCTGTCCCCCAGAGCTATGAAGGGACACATGTCTGTAATGTTGGGTCATCCAGGTTGTGTTCATTTGTTACAGCACTACGAAACACCCATGTGCCCTGTCTGAATCCTGCCTCTGCCCTCTTCAACTACATGAACTCGAGTCTCATGGATCCAACAGAAAGACAGACCAGCATGGCTGGCGTCTCGTCTCTGGGGGTCATTGGAGCACAACGAGAGTACTGTGCTTTGTGACACCACAGAAGGCGGGAACATCAAATCAAGGAACGGCTTTCTATGGGTCAAAACAACCCAGACTTGGAAGGATGCTTGGCTTTGACTGCCTGCAGGGTCCAGTCACTGGAGAGGGCAAGAACCACTTGCTACACGGATATGTAGAGGACAAGCCTGGGGTCGGAGGAACCCAGCTTACAATTTCGTCACCACTGGGTAATGTTTAATAAATAACTTAAGGCTTCTGAGCCTCAGGTGTCTCCTCTATACTATGGGGAGGGGGAGATGGGGTTGCCGTCACCAGGGCATGGAATTATAACCAAAATGGCATTTGTTGTGTGACGGGGACCATGATAAGTACCTTATATGTGTTCACTCATGTCCTGCTGCTCTCTACAGTGGTTCTGTCTTTCTCTCTCTCTCTCTCTCTCTCTCTCTCTCTCTCTCTCTCTCTCTCTCTCTCTCTCTCTTTCTCTCCTACTGGCCTTAATCTTGCAATCCTTCTACCTCAGCCTCCCAAGTGCTGGGATTACAGGTGCGTAGCACCACATCTGGCTTGCTGTGACAGTTTTTCAGCGTCTGGGTGGAGTTTTCTCTGCCTGGAAATGAGTTAAATTCCAGAGCTCTATCAATCTCATCCGCAGGCTGGCATGGATGCCTGCGTTTCTGGAGAGTCGGCACAGAGAAGCATAGAGTGTCTGCCACCGAGGGTACCACCTTCTGTGGCCTCCAGCTAATGCTGGATGGAGAAAAGGCTGTCAGAGCCCCGGCACACTCCAGTACCAGCTCAGATCCTCCACAATGCAGGGCCCCTGCTGCCTTCTGCCTTCTGCAAGATTCCCCTCGCTGCCCTTTCCTGCCTGTTAGTAATGGGCAAAATTCAGTGGAGGAAGCATGCAAGAGAGGCAAAAAGCAATTTGCAATTTTGATGTGCAAGGGGCAATTTCTACAGACAATTCTTGGTGCCCATAACCGCCCACCACCTCCGGCGTCTCCACCTGAAGCCCGCCAAGCATCATTTCCATTCTTGTCTCTGAGATAAGTCAGAGAGAAGCTTCATATTTCAAATCAAAACTACTTTCCAACTAGTAGAAGAGTGGAAACTTTTCGGGCAAATTTCATATGCGATAACACAATTTCCTCCTGTTCCCACTTCTTTTTTTCACCTAATACATGATAAATATTCAAGATCTCCTTGAGGAAGCACGGGTGCAGAGCTGGGAGGCGGAGCGTCAAGGATGCTGGGCGCAGACAGCAGTGGGGCAGGAGAGGTCTTTCTCCTTCAAGGCTTGTCTGCCCTGCAGGTTCAGCGACTGGCTGCCCAGCCAGCCCGGGTGGGCCCTGGCTCCCAGGAGAACTAGCCACAGCAGCACTTAAGGGGCTAATTGAAAGTACTTACTGTCTTAATGGCTGTGAACCATGTTTCTTGGGAAGATGCCTTGAAACAGTTCTTTCAATGAAAGATAAGGACCAGCATAGACTGCTGGGATGATTACGGATTAGAAGCTTCCTTTTTCAGGGTCAGAGGTCAGGGAATAAGGGGTACACAAGACTTTACCCTTCCCAAAAGGGATCAGAAGGCTCCAGCAACATAGTAGAAGGCTGTTGACAAACCGTGATGGCCCCGAGTTGGGAGCACAGAGGATGCCAGTAACTAACTCCCCTCTAAGGTGTGTGTGTGGGGGGTGCCTGATGTTTGTCCCCTGTCCTGTCCTGAGCTAATATCAGCGTCCTTACCCTGTCACCGTGAGATAGGAAGTATTTCGGCTATCATTTTATAAAGAATCAAAGCATAAGAAGCTTAATAGTCTAAGATCATGGTGTTAACAAAATACAACCCAAGGTAGCATCTTTGGCCCTTCTGATAGTAAAGTGAAAAAGATCCTGCCAAATGGAACCACTCCTGCTTCTTCCTGGGAGCATGTGAAATGGTGCACCACTTTAGAAAACTCGTAAAAAAATAAATTCATTTTCATTTATATGTGGATGCCTGGGGAGGCCAGAAGAAGGCATTAGGCTCCCGTGGAGCTAGAGTTACAAGTGGTTGTGAGCTGCCCAACGTGGATGCTGGTAGGAGAATTCTGGTCCTCTGCAAGAGCAGAAAGTGCTCTTAACCACTGAGTCATCTCTCCAGTCCCTCAAACTAGGGGTGTCTAATAATTGCAGCCCACAGTGAGGGAAAAGTAAATGTGTATGTTCACAGAAATTGCTCAGAGAACTCATCAAAGCCCCAAGGAGAGAACTTCACGCACCCATCCTTCATACTTGGTGAGCAGTACTTGGTGATCTGGAGCGTGCTGGCAATTACAGACACACAGCTGCTTCTCACTGAACTGGACCCTCCCACACTCTCCAGTTCTAATGTTCTTCCCTAAATAAAAAAAAATAGAGCATCTCCTAATATCCAAAAGACCTCCTCAGACGCAAACCCAGGCTGCTATAAAGCAGTTTTGTCTTCTGAAGATAACAAGGGAAGTCCTTGTTTCTCAGCTTTCTCACTAGCACTTGGGTATTTTCCTAACAGTGACATCCCAGGAACACTGGGCTTTCGTTTACATTACACTTACATAGCTAAAGAACCTGCGGCTGGAGAGAAGGCCCCCTGGATAGCACTAGTCACACAAGCCAGAGTTCAGATCCCACATAAAGCTGGAGTCCGGATTCTGACACATGTGTCTGTCACCCAGTGTTCCTACAGAAGACATGGGAGGCCGAGACAGGAGAGTCTGTGGAAGTCTGGAATCCAATTGTGCAGTGTATGCAGTGGTGAACAGTAAGAGACCCTGCTATCCTAACTTCCAGATGTATACTCATACACCCACATCCAAACAGGGGAGCACATACATCGTACACACATACAGAGCTAATTACTTTTCTAGTGCTGTGATAACACATGACCGGAGCAGCTCCAGGAGAGTTTACTTGGGCTTACAGTTCCAGAGTGGTTAAAGTCTGTGACATCAGAGTAGTGAGGCAACAAGTAGTAGACACGGAGGCAGGGGAAGCTGGGGACTCACATCTTGAACTGTAGGCAGAAAGCGGAGAACAAATGAGAAATGGCTCAAGTCTTTAAACTCTTACAGCCGTCCCCAGTAACATATGTCCTCCAGCAAGGCCATACCTCCCAAACCTACTTAAACAGCACCGCCAACTAAGGACCAAATATTTAAATGCTGGAGACTATGGGATATATCTCGTTCAATCCAGCGCATGCTTGCGCACACACGCGCACACACACACACACACACACAGACACACACAAAGATTAACATATAATAGAACCTGAAAAAGTAAGAACTACTTTTCTGGTGACTTCTGTCTTTAACCTCAGGACTGGTGAGAACTCAGACCCACTGTAGCGGCATGCAGACAATGCGGAGGCCCTGCAATCACTTTGTTCGGCCTCACCAGCCATCTTTCTTCAGGTGTATTTGCTTATTTACATAATCGGGATTATACTGCGTGAGGACACACAGTTCTGTATCTTGGTTTTTACATTAACATTAGGGTGTGTTTTCCCATGTTTTTTAAATATTCCTAGACAATATAATTATTAATGGCTATGGGGTTTTATATAAAGGAGTCACAGTTTATCTAAGCACCCTTTATTATAGAATATTTAGATCGTCTCCTTTAAAAATGCTTCCAGTGCTAAATGATTAATATTATGTATCTTCTTTTCCCTTGCCTGAATTTCTGAGTGTTTCCTAGCTATGCAATCCTAGCCCTGAAGGACGTGGGCACTTAGTCTGAGTTTGAGAAGAGGAAGAGCTTTGGGTATGAGCTTTATTTTTGTTTTCTAGGGGTTTTTACACATAGTCCTTGCTCATATTTTAGATTTTCAACACATAGTCCCAGCTTGCTTTCCAGAAGAGAGCTGAGCGCTGTCAATTTGCACTGCCACCACAGGATGTATTGGCTGCGCTGCGGCGCCCCGTCAGGCACCGGGACGTCACTCTCTGAAATCTTTGCTGATTCCATGGATAAACATGCTGTTTTGTCTTAATTTCTGTTCCTTTGGTTACTAGTGAAGTAGAATCTCTTTTCGAATCTCTATTGATGATGTTCATCCCATCTTCTGTGAAATCTGTGATCTCCCCATTTGGTAACTGAAGCATTAGTGTCTCTATTGTGACTGGTTGGAGCGCTGCGCCTCTAAGGTTTACCTTCGAACCCAGGACACTGTCGACTGTTGGGCACCATTCCCTCCCACTGATATTCAACAGAGCCACAAAGGACAAACCGTTTGTTCCAGTCCATTGTTTTTATCATGTAAAATCTTCAAATACACAGAAGGAAATACTCTGAGTCTGAGATTCGCTTCAAGATGATGGAGGGGCAGGGACAGGAGCAGGGGAGGGGATACATCCCTCGGCAGTGCCAGGAGCTGATGGGTTATGGCTGGGGACGGGCTCCCAGGTCTGTCTACTCTGCTAAGATGATCAGAGCTGGGAAATGCGTTTGAGGCCCAGAGGAGGCAGCTGTTTCCTAGTTTCTTCTCTGTGGCGGAAACGCTCTCACCCTTGAACCATCGCCTACAGCCTCTCAGAGTGAGAAACCATCATTCCCATCTCACAGTTGAGGCCACAGAGATCCCAACACATGAACTGTGCAGGGTTACATGGCTGTCAGATATGGGGCCAGGAGCTGAAAGCAGATCATCCCAGCCCATGTCTTGTGTTCACTCCACTGCCAGACTGCTTGGAGGCAGAAAATTAGGTATGAGAAAGGGTGGGCCTGCCTCACCCAAGAGCGTTGCTTAGCCAAACACCCATGAGAAAGCTTAGATTCGAATTTAGTGTGGTTTTTAAAAATAAGAAACAGAGTACTTTTTTTGTTTGGCTGAATTTATGGACCAACATCCAGGCTCATTCTCATTCAGTTTCATGGCAATCATTTTGACCACCCACAGCACCCACGTTGACTGGAAATTAAGAACAAAGTTGGCACAGGGACACATTCCTGGGATGTAGAAGAGGGCTATACAGAGAGAAAGAGAGAAATAGAGAGAAGTGGAAATGTAGAGAACTCATCAGGGTCACCTAATAAGTGGGGTACAGGTGGGGCCATCGCCAGTCCCCACGGCAATACTGGGTCTCAGTTGGTGTTTCTCAGAGTCTGTGGTTCTCTGCACTTCACCCATCCTAAGCTTGGGAACCTCCCCAGAGCCACCACAGAGGACCAGGACAGAGTAGTCGATTCCCAATTCCCAGATGAAGCTTGGGCCCAGGGTCACAGAGACCTAAAGGACAAGTGCCACACTTCCAGCTCTGTACCTTTCTGGTTCCTGTAGCAACGAGGAACAAATCCATAAGAGATCACTGTGAACCAGCCACCATGCTGAGGGGTGGTGGCATATAGCAATAGATTTTATCCTCCTGAAAGTTCTGAGAGGCCCATGCAGAGACACACAGGAATAACTTACTCAAGGCCACTCAGAACCAGAGAGGAGCAAGGCCACACCTTGATCTGTCTTCGTCACATCAAATGCTCAACTGTGAAAGGGAAGGAGACAGACAGAGCTGTGTGACCAGTGTGCTGTTCATTTGTCTCTAAGGCTGTGTGCAGGTGTGAGCATGGGTGTAGTTGTAGTACACTGCTGTGTGGGCTCAGCAAGGACTACAAGGGAGGCAAACTCATGGTTGCAAACTCTACCAGACCTCAGCAGAGGGAACCACCATCATGGCCTGCTTCATATTCAATCGACAGTGGAACCCCAAGCTTCTGAGTTCAGGTGTATTTATTGATTCAGAAGGCCTTAGGCGTGCTACTGATACCATGTGCAGCTCATAAGCAATCAAATATCCCCCATAGAAATCCAACACCTGCAGACAATACAAAATGCCAAGATCTATGCATCCCTTTTCCCAAATGCACAAAAACAATTATTTTAAACACAACTAAAAATAAACTTCCCCAACACATGGAAGTGCACTAGTGTGCATATATGCACTTGTACACTAGACATTTGTACACGAGAGCCTCTGCCCCTGCAGGAGGCTCTCACTGAATACTGGCACACCTGCTCTTTGTGCACATAGGCAGATGTAAACATCCAGGTGTGTTTTGTGGAGGGTGTCTAGGTATTCAAGCCCTAGTGACCATATGTACAATGGTTTTTGTTTGTGAAATTGGTTGGTTTCATTTTTTAGTTTTGTTTGTTTGTTTGTTTGTTTTCCACAACAGGGTTTCCCTATTGTAACTCTAGCTGTCCTGGAACTCACTCTGGAGACCAGGCTGGCCTTGAACTCACAGAGATCCATCCACCTGCCTCTGCCTCCAGAGTGCTGGGATTAAAGGCATGCACTACCACTGCCCAGCTACAACAGGTTTTTAGTGCAGTTCCTGCTTGCCGTGTGTGTGTGTGTGTGTGTGTGTGTGTGTGTGTGTGTGTGTGTTTGTGTGTGTGTGTGAGATGTTGCAGGGTAGGGAGGGATCAGGGTTGCCATTATATGTAACTTGGCCATCTATTTATGCAGACAGGCACAATTTTGAGAGTAGGCACACCGCCCTATGGATGTCTATGTGATCATTTCCATCTGGTTCTACTCTAGCCGGGGCTCCACATAGACGACCCAGGGAGCCCCACTATTAGAAAAGTCTCTTTACAGAGTCCAAGCTCTTCACCATAGTCACCAGAGACTGCAGAATCATGGCACAGTCATTTCTTCCCTCAGCCTTGGCTTCTTTTCCCTTCTGTTTTGGGCTGCTTGTGTACAGCACCTCAGCAAGATACCGTGTGCAGCCTTCTGCAGCCCACAGGTGATCTGGTGCTGGAGGGTCAAAAAAGGCCACTTCCAGGTGAGCTGATGCTGTGGCCAGCTGGCTTCTCTCCCTGCCTCACCCTCAGCCTAGATCTCAGGAACCAATGAAAAAGAAGAAACTGAGTCAAGAGCTTCAGAGTGGGGAGCCAGGAGAGGGAAGACAGGACATGGTGGCCGTGGCTAGCATGCTGTTTCAAAAGGCCTTTGGTTTATATGCCACGCCTGAGTTATAGATATCTTTATATATGAAGCTCAGAGATATGTGCTGTCCTTAAAGATACATATGGCCCATCCAGGAAGTTGCTCAGCATCTCTTGTACAGCTCCAGGGATGGCTAACTCACTGCCTCCAGAAGCAGTTACTTTCTGTTAGATACTGCGATGCTTCATGTTCGCTCACCTAGGAGAAGGGTCTATGCATGCCTGTGGGGGGCTATCTTAATTACATTAATTGATGCAGGAAGATCCATCTTAGTTATGGGCCAGACTATTCCTTGTCGAGGGGATCCTGAACTGTATACATAGGGAACATGAGCCAGGCAATGGTATGTATGCATTCCTCCTCTCTGCACTGCTGCTCCAAGGCCCCGCTGCCTTGACTTCCCTGCCATGATGGCCTGAACCTTGAGCTGTGAGCTGAAATAAGCCCTTTCTCCCTTAAGTTGTCAGGGCATTTTATCACAACCACCAGAAAAAAGCTAACACACACACCTTTTAGCCAGTAAAGCCAGTCAGCATTTCCTGAGCCACGGTGTGCCCAGCAGCTGCACAGACCAGGGTCTCCCCGTTGCCCCAGCACAGCCTGCAGAAGGAGGGACAGTTTCCCTTTAACTGAGCTTCCCCTTTCCTTTAACAGCTCCTCAAATGCTGAGACACAAAGTTTAGTCATCCCAGATACTGAGGAAGAGAGGAAGAGAAGGGACGGAATCTATGGATGCTTTCCTGGCATATGACAAGGTCTAGATGGGAGGCTGAGCTTTTCCTGCCCAGGCACCCCGGGATTGTCAGCCAGAAATGGAGCACAGAGTTCTCTGACAATGCCAGTAAGACGGGCCTGTGCTGTGATTTCATCTATCTCTGGCTAGAAGAGTGATTTGGGGAGATCAGGAGAAACAAAAGCAAAATAAATGCAGCAGGTCCATGGCGGGGCGGGGGCACGGGCAGGGATGGTCAGAGACAGGAGGCGACAGAAATACAGAGAAATGTGCAAAAGAACAGAAAGAGGTGGAGAAATAGACCAGAGGCAGAGAGTGAGTCATAGCAACAGTGTCAGAGAGACAAAGGTGAGAGGTGCAGAGAGAACCGTGCTAACCGTGCTCCTGAGACAGGGAGAGGTGCTCACCATGGTGGAGATCCCTGCAGAAAAGGAAAAGGGATGGAGGCCAGGAAATCCAGGGATGTTGGGGATGATCAGGGAGCATCTGAGCTTCCTGCTGCTTTCCTACTTAACTCAAAAAAGGGAGGAGGGGGAGGAGAAAGGAAAAAGGAAAAGAGAAGAGAAGATGGTGGGAGGAAGGAAGGGAGAGCAGGAAAGGAAGAAGGGGAAGGGAGGGAGGGAGGAAGGGAGGGAGGGATGGAGGGAAGGATGGAAGAAATGGGTAGACTGGAAGTCAACGTGCAATGAAGCTGCTTCTAACTGATGAGCATGAAAGTCAAACTGAAGATTGTTATAGAAGGGAAATGGCTGGGGGGGGGCAATTGTTTTTGGGTTCCTTAGTGAGCCACCTGGTTTCCACGCCCTGTGTCCTTCCCCCATCTTGATCCTGAGCTCTCCCTGTGACCTGCTGTAACCAGTCACAAGTGGCAGATGTGCTGTTATGCCAATTCCAAGCCTAAGCCTTGGAGTCCCAGCAGCTCCCACACACTCCTGGCCCATGATGGGGATGGGTGGGACATGTGAGTGCACTGAGGTCACCTTGTTGTTAGGGGGTACATCAGGGAGCCACCATGAGAGACCAATGAAAGGACAAGGCACTCAACCAAAAGGAGATCCAAGGTTCCAGACACCTGACCCAACTCAAGCTAAGCCACGCCCTCCTTGTAACCGCTCAGAGCAGAGCTGAGCCCTAAGCTTCCCCATCCAGCCCTGCCCCGACTTCAGCATCCTGAGGAAATAACAAGATGGCCATCTCCTTACATCCATGTATTTAATTTACGGGGTGGCATGTGGGCGCCACAGTGCACTTCTTGAGGCCAGAGGGCAACTAGAGGGAGCTGGTCCTCTCCTTCCACCATGTGGTTCCAGGAACTGATCTCAGAAACTGATCAGGCTGGGCAGCAAGCACCTTCTCCACTGAGCCATCTCACTGGCTCCCAGATGGGCGTATGTTAAGTCATTAAAACCTGGGATTGTTTGTTATGCAGCAGCAGGGAGTTAAAACAGTGGGGTAATACAGGGACAGTCACAGACCCCTGGGGACTCCATTGTTTCCTCTGGCTTATAGGCTATGGAAAAGCCTCAGAGAATCTAATCTCTTTCTTTAACGAGAAAGCCAGCAGCCCTCTGCTGATGACAACCAGAGGGTACCTGCCTGCTTGCCTGGTGGAAGATGGTGGCGGTCTTGTGTGCCCACTGTGACTGACTGATGGTGTGTAAACAGAGTCACATTGATGGCTTTAAGTATCACTTCCATGTGTCAGTCCATCCCATTCCACAGCTGAGAAGACTGAGGCACAGAGATACGAAATGACACCCTAAGGTCTCACAGCACAGATTTGAGCCCAGAGCCCACTTTAGAACCCTTAGTGTTTGGCTGGGTGTGGTGAAGTGGGCCTGTCATCCCAGCATGCAGGTAAGCAGGGCATGGACAATCATGGGTTTGGGACCAACCTGGGCTACATAGCAAGACCCTGTGTCAAAAATAAATGAATATATAAAAATAAAAATAAACAGTAAAAAAAAAAAAAAGACACCTATTAAGGCCCAATTAAATCAAGCGGAATAAAGAAGCCCCTATCTAGAACCTCTCCCCTTACTCATTAGACCTTCTTGAGGGGGACTGAGAGGGGGAGGACCGGCAGATGCTCACCCTCTCCCAGAGGGAGCTTTCTCTGCCTAAGTCCACATCCCCAGGCTAGGCCAGAAGGCCTCCTGTCCACTCTGGCCCCCACAGTTGCCAGGCAAGGTGGCAGCCTGCACTCCAGCTCCGTTTCCAGCCCCCGGGGAATCGCTTGACTCTGAAATTGGTTCCGGGAATATTTTTGCTCCCACCATTATCCTGTCTTCTTTGACACCCCCTCCCCCCAGCACATTTTTTTTTTTTTAATACTAAACTTTCTCTGAATTCACCTGATTTTTCCCATCTCCTTTACATTCTTTATGGCAATGGAGAAATAATCACCGCTTCTCCGGCAGGGTGATGGGAGTGTGCGGTATTAACTGTAAATCAGGCAGAAATTGGTGGAAGGGGAAGGGTTTGATGAGGTGCAGAGACATTATATCATTTTAAAGCACTTTCCTGGTCTCCAGTAATCCCCATGTAAATGAAAAGGAGACGAGTGCCTCTCTCTCTCAGAGGCTGCCTTGAGGGATGCAGGGAAAATACTCCTGGAAGGCAGAGGAAGACGCAGGGAGGCAGGGATGCCCCAGGCTGGACCCCAATCCCTCCAACCAGGACTTGTGGCACACCTCCGGCTTGAATCCTTCCTGCTGTGCTGGGAAGCCTCGGAAGAAGAGGGCCCCGAGCTGAGGGGGGCCGGCAGCGGTGCTCACCAACAGAGGGCAGGGCAGCCTCTAACCATGCAGGCCCCAAAGCCCAGGGCTGTCTGCCATAAGTAGTTCTGCCCTTTAGTGGGCTCATTGTCTTAAGGACCAAAGGGCATTACAGAACACAGTGGGTGGGGGCGGGGCAGGATGCTAACACTCCATGCTGCATGGAACGCTCTACCTAACAAAGAGCTGCCTCTCCTAAGTGCAACGGGCTCCGTGCAGCCCTGACAAAGAGCCCGATCTTCCTGAGGAGCCGCCATCTGTCTAGCCCACTACCGCAGGGGTTATTTCCAGAGGAAGAGAGTGACTGTCTGCCTTTCTCTCCCTGGCCTCCTGGCTCCTTTTGAACCTAAGTCAATTTGTCCTCCGCTTACTGACAGATGACGTCACTGAATTCAGCTACTTGATTTCATCAGCTCTGAGATGTCCTAGGTTGTAAGGGGGAAGTGCTGTGACCCAATGTTTTCTGATCACTTAGTTTAAAAAAAAAAAAAAAGAAAAGAAAAGAAAAACTATTGACTCATTGAAAATGTTCTTTAACACTAATTTACTTATTTGATCATTCTATGTCATGGAATACTATTGGTGATAAATTAGCCACGGAATTCCTCTTCCGTATCCAGGGTCTGACTCTTCTATATCACTTTGTCCCCAGACACCTTGGTGTCCACATCTTCCCATGCTGCACCCTGTGGGATGTCACAAGAGTAGACACTGCTGCAAAGAAGGGGCTCCACCAGCATCTTTGGGGTTTCCTTCCAAACTCTTCTCAATATGAGATGGTGGTTCTTCTTAAGGCATTGTCTTAGGGTTACTATTGCCAGGGTAAAGCACCATGACCAAAAGCAAATTAGGGAAGAAAGGGTTTATTCAGCATATGCTTCCACATCATAGTCCATCACTGAAGGAAGTCAGGACAGGAACTCAAACAGGGCAGGAACCTAGAGGCAGGAGTTGATGCAGAGGCTGTGGAGGGGTGCTGCTTACCAGCTTGCTCATCATGGCTTGCTCAGCCTGCTTTCTTTTAGAACCCAGGACCACCAGCCCAGGGATGACACCACCCACAATGGGTTGGGCCCTCCCCCATCAATCACTAATTAAGAAAATGCCCTACAGCTGGATCTTATGGAGGCATTTTCTCAATTGAGGCTCCCTCCTTTCAGATAACTCTAGCTTATGTTAAGCTGACATAAGACTAGCCAGCATAAGCACCAACAAGCAGTTTGCAAGCAGTAAACAAGACTCATTTCCTCCCCGAAATAGCCATAGAATATTTTAATGATAAACCACAGAGGGGTGGACTGCTGGGCGTGGTCAGACCTTCCAGTACAGCGATGGCAAACCAAGCTTCATTTACTGGGGACTCTCACCACGGCTGTCTGGAAGCAGCGGTTCTAAGACATTAAGCAGCATGCGGTATAGAATCCAGAACGCAGGAAACATTATGGTCTGGGAGACGGTTCAGTGGGCAAAGGTGCTTGCCACCTAAACCTGACAACCTGAGTCTAGTCCCCAGAACCCACAGAAAACGCTGGATGTGACAGGACACACCTCTAGTCCCCGAGTTCCTACTGTGCAGGCGGGAGGCAGAGACAAAGAATCGCCCAGAAGCTCTTGGGCCAGCAGGCTTGGTGCAGCGAAAGCAACAAGGAGACAGACCTTGCCTCAACAAGATGGAAGGCAAGAAGAGACTCTCAAAAGTTGTCCTCTGATGGCCCTGCACATCCCATGGCATGAATGCGCACGTGTGCGCACACGCACACGGGGGAACATGAGAATTAGCTGACAGGCACGAGCATATGCCCAGAGTCCTGAGACGCCTGCCCCAGGATGTGCCTACATTGTAGATTTGACAGAATTCAGAAGCAAAAAAAAAACATAGGATAGACACACAGGTAAGCTTGAGTGTCAGACCAAAATTAAATAATTTTTAGTAAAAGTATGTTCCAAGTATCTCATGGAACTCCTTTTATGAAAGAGAGGACAGAAGCAGAGAGGCAGAGTCAAATGAACTAGCATCCTGTATTTCACAGGCCTTCCTATTGTGGGGTTGAATGCAAAGTTAATGTGCACAGGGACCAACATGCATGACCCAGATTTAGGTGCCTGTGTGGCTGTGGTTGCCCATCATCTCTCCCTGAATGGGAATGAGCTCAGCACAGGTGATGCTGGACTAAGGTGCCCCGGTCTGACACTTATGACCAGCCCAGAACCATCACCAGTTTGGCTCACTGACAATAGGCAGGAATCTGACCAGTCCCAGGCTCTGGACGTCATAGCCCCCTAACCCGCTTATCACCAGATCGGAGGATTCCAACCAAGATACCCGACTCCAAAGCAATGGCTGCTTGGGGTGCAGGGAGCTCAGGAAGGCACCTGGGTCCAGTGGGCAGAGGTTTCCAGGCAGAGGGAATCTGTGCAAAGCAACAAAAATGGGAAGACACCAGAAGAATTTCCAGAAGAGAGAGAAGCACAGCATTCAGGACCACAAGATGCCCTGGGGGAAAATGCAGAGGGAGCTGGCTTGGACTCCTATCTCTGGAACTTCATGCCTATGTGACCTTGGGCAGTTACCTGCCACTCTCAACCTCAGTTTCCTGGACACCAAACAGCTAAGTGCTTAGCCTCCGAACTTCCAGGGCACTAAGCTGTACAGTTTAAAACCAGTTTGGGTTGTGCATGCTGGCACATACCTATAATCCCAGCACTGGGAAGCTGAGGCAGGGGGACTGGGTTCAAGGCTAAGCCTGCTATGCATAGTGAGACTCTTGTCCCCTCAAATCAAGAACAAACAAACAAACAACACCGGTTCTGAAGGCAGAAAGGTTAACAAAGGATTTCTGAGCATGATATATAGGCAGTCTGTTATGTGTTTAATATTACAGTAGCAACAGCTGATAGAGGTACACATTAAGTACTGTGTCCTTATTAACAATGTTAAGGGGCTGGGAGATAGCATGGGGCTCTGAGTTGAATCCCCACAACCCATGTAAACGAATGCCAGGCATGTGGGTCACACTTGTAATCCCAGCACTCAAGAGGCAGAGAGAGTGGGATCCCTGGGGCTCAGGGGGTGCCCAGTCTAGCCTCCTTGGCAAGTTCTAAGCTAGTGAGCGAGCAGGTTCAATAAAATAAAATAAAACAAATTTAGGTGGTGCCAGACGAACAATTCTCGAGGCTGTCTTCTACCTCCCAACACATGTTTACACACACACCAAAGCCATGTTATCAGCCCTACTGTGTCAGGTATGGTAACAGGCTATCACCTGCATTATTCCACTTGCTCCTCGCACATGCCTTCAAGACAGGTGGGTTTTGTCCCCCTGTCATAGAGAATGCAGTTGAGACTCCATTGATTACACTTGCCTCGTAACCCTTTGACACTGGTGGCAGAGCCAGGACTTCTGCTTAGGCACAGTTACCATGAATCTCTGCAACGCTGGCACTCCCAGAATGCCAGAGAGATTCCCCAAGTCTGGCACAGCCTGCCGATTTCCCTGGGACAAGACTTGTCCCTGAGCACAAAGAACAGCTGCAATCAAAATTCCACATGCATCCTAATCCCTGCACGTAACATTATAAACGACAAACCAGGCAATTAGGAAGCCCCTAACCAAAACCCAAGCCATATGCAAACAGGCTGTGGTCAACATCCCCACAGGGTCAGCTGGGCTCAGCTCAGGGAGACAAGTCTCTATAGGAGGGTCCCTGAACTGGGGTCCCCAGGGAAGGCAGCCTAAGGGACTAAAGGCAGGCGCCTGATTTCTCTGCCAAGTGCCTGCAATTACAGCCATTCTCCCCGCTCTGCAGACTCCTGGGGAGGAGTCATCTGTCGCTCCGCTCGCTTAAACTGATTAGGAAACTCTTTCTTCATTCCGGAATCTTCCCCATGTCTCAGCAGTGTGGAGAGTTGCTGCCCAGGCTTCCAAATCAACATGGGTCGTAACTATCTCGACAGATTTCACTGCCTGTTACCCCAGAGATAGTTGTGTCCATTCCCCCTCCCTACCACCACCACCACCACCACCAAGGCGGTAGTTTTGAAAACACAGTTCCAGCTCATTTTCCCAGCCTCGTCCTGGAGTTGTGTGGCTTCTCTAGAGGTTGGGTCTGCCTACAGAGTGCAGCAAGGTGGCACATGGAGCAGCCGGTGACTGGCCTGCTGTGAGATGGCGTCCTGCCCCATGCTGCACTGCTGTGAGTGTGTGATGGTTTCTCTGTTGAGTTCAGCTTCAGGACACCCAAAGGTGCTTATCTACAGCCTTTTCCTAGAATTCCTAGATCCTCCTCCTCTTCCTCCTCTTCTTCCTCCTTCTCTTCCTTTCTCTCTATCTCTGTCTTTCTGTCTGTGTCTCTGACTTTCTCTCTCTCTCTTTCTCCCCCCCCCCTCTCCACAACACACACTCATTCTCAGACCCTCGGATCCACGGGTCTACCTAGGTTTGGTTGATCTGGAATGCATTCTCATGGGCCATGCTGGCCCAGGTTTCCCTCCTGGCTCACTCTGGGTTTCCAGCTAAAAAGCATATGGCTGCCAGGAGCATGTATACTCCATAGCCAATCCTGGGTGCAAAAAGATAAGTCGAGAGAGCGGAGCATCCTTGGATCTCAGTTCCAAATTGGCACTCAGTGCCAAATTACTGCCCATGTTCTGTGCCAAGGCAAGTTATCTGACTCAGTTTATCCTCAGTGGGGCAAAGAACTAGACACTACCCATGGGGGTTGTTGGAAATGTAGAGCCACATGAAAGGGGCCCGAATGGGAAGCAGCAATCCAGGGAGGGAGGGAAGAGTCGGAGCAGCAGGACTCTTCGGAGCACCTGCTATTACAGTTGCATCAGGGTAGCCTCATACACATGAGACGAGGCAGTCTCCATGCTGAGACTCCATGCTGAGGCTGGATGCCACTGTGCGGGAGTTTCCTAGTGCTGTCTGGGGCAAGGGACGTGAGACACATTTCCCTCCAGAGGACACATGTATGAACTCACTGTGACCCCGAGACCTCCCTGAATTGCTAACATGACTACCCTGGGAGAAAACAGAACAATCTGAACATCAGGGTTTGATGACCAGAGTGACAAGTTTGTTTTCCAAGGACTTTGACTCATCTTAAAGAGCCCAGTATCAGGCAAAGAAGGATCCTCTGCTTCCCGTTTCAGTGTTGTGTCCAACTGGGTGACCCCATGACACACTGGCTTCTCCTCCCTCAATCACCTACACCCAATGCCTTACTCCCAACCCTGACCTTGACCTTGCCTCTGCTCTGTCATGGGCTCTTTTAACATTTCTACTTAAGAGGACTAGCATTGTGCCAGAGCTGGGGAGAGAGCAGGGGACAGGAAAGGAAGTCAGGCGCTAGGCAGGATGGGAAGCGGTTGGGGCCTCGGTGTCCAATTAGCACCCTCTGAACTTGGAGCTGTGACTGAGTGGCTACCAAGCAGCTGGAAGGGAGCAGACTGGCTGGTCAGCTGGCGAATGAGCCCTAATTTGGTGTCAGACACCCCAGGCCTCACCGGCACCCCTCACCTCCCAGCTGAACTCTCGGAGACTACCACAGACAGCCAAGGCTCTAAAGGCAGTTAATTGGTCCAGCCTGCCTAGCAATCTCCGTGTCACATTCTGATGCCCTGCCACCCAGCTTCTATAGCCTCCCCCCCATCCTCACCACCAGGGCTCGGGGAAAAATTTGTCCATATTTGTGAAAAGTTTGCTGGGAATCTCGGGGTGGAAGAGCTCGTGTTAAAAGAAGCTCTGGGCCCAGACATTTTGGGCACACATTCCATAATGGCCCCAGTTGTCCTGACTGTGGGGACAACCCTCCCACACACCCCTTCACACTCCTTCTTCTCCGTATTTTTAGACAAGAGTTTCCAAGCCAGCTGGGAGCTAACGGAATGCTTCCTCTTGCCTCTTGCCTGGCAGCCTCGCTGTTCATTTAGGGTGAAGAGAAAAATGAGCTACTTAATTACCCTCCACACTCGAAGGAGGGAGAAACTGTACTTCCCCTAGAGGAGGCAGGCGTGGGTTTGAACACGTATGTGGGCACAAATACACGGGCATCAGGTGAGCCTTGTGTTCAACAGTGGCTACATGGTTAGAAGTGGAGAAGTGGTGCGTGAGGCTGGGCTATATCAAGCAGGTGAGCAGGGGTGATAGTTCAATATACAAACCTATACAAACCGGTTTTCCGCCCCTGCATTTTCCCTGCTTACCATTCACCTGCTACGAGGTAGCCAACATTTTGCTCGTGGCCTCCAGGGGCTTGCTTCGGCCTGTCAAAACCAGAAACCTCTGTTTCTGTGTTTTAAGAGCTGAGCCTTTGGGGCAGAGGCTTTCTCTGGCCTCGACGAGTGTCTTGACCGACAGGCCTCCTAACCTGCTCCCCGGAGGTTGGCAGAGAAACCCCACTTCTGGCTAGGGGCAGGAGAACGGAAAGACAGAAGACAGCAGGGAAGGCTCATTTTTATGACCCCTCCTGAGCAAGGTTGCCTGAGCAAATGGAACCAAAACAGCCTGTGAAATGCCTCCGTGTCCAGTATGGCCCAGAAGTAAAAGAAAGCTACCAAGCATTATGGGAAGCCCCAGTAGAGGTGTTCTGGAAGCTGGTGGTGGTGGTGAGGGGTTGGGGGAGGATGCCAACTGCCCTATCTCCCTCCCATGCTTGGCTCAACCTAAGGACTCAGAATCACAGCTATTCCTGGGGGTAGAGATACCTAAAGACGGCCGTTCATGTCTGCCTCTCAAGCTCTATGAGACAAGCGTTCAGAGGCAAAATCCCAATTTTGTAATAAAAAGAAAACCAAAGAGTTCAAGTAACATGCCTTACACATTGTCACCAGGCCCCTCCCAGGCCTCCCTTAACCACCCTGTCTAAAAGAGCCCTCACCCTCCACTCACTCATCTTCCATCTTCTCTTCATAGTGTTCATCACTGTGTGACAGTACGCCATGTAGTCAGTGCTGAGTCTTTGCCCTGAGGAGGAGGCTGTTTTGCCCAAGGTTGGACCTACACCCAAGGGAGAACCCAGCAGTTGCAATACTGAGCAGACTAATGCGCGAGCACATTGGGTGCTCAATGGCGACACCTGCTGGCAAGTAGAATATTGCCATTCAGCTCTATTAAACATCGTCCTGCTAAGCCAGAAGGAACAGGAAGGACTTTTTCTGGCTACTGTTAAGCAATAGGGTTTGGAAACTCCAGGCATAGTGAGAATTTTTTTTTTTTTGATAGAAGACACTTACTGAAGAGAGAGTTTGAGCGTGAGGTAAACAAAGAGAGAAAGTGGAACAATAAATTGTAAAGAAAGCCAGAGATCAGGCCTTGACCCCCAGGAGAGCCCCCAAGTCTCATGCTTTGCTTGGCAACCACCCTTAGTTTTTAAGATTTTATTTTATTTTAGATTATGCAAATGCATGTATGTCTGTGAGGGTTTACGTACGTGAACGCGGGTGCCCTCAGAAGCCAGGGTGCCCGATGCCCTGCAGCTGAAGTTACAGGAGCTTGCGAGTCTCCCAGTGTGGCTGCCAGCACTCTTCACCACTGACCCAGCCCCCACTCACTCTTGTTAAATTTTATTTTCATATTCTCTTTTTATTTCAGGTCACTTGCCTCAAAAAGTCCTCAGTGTAAACACTGGTTGGGGACAGTCAGGATGAAGAGAGAAGGGGCTGCAGGAAAAGTCAAGGCTACTATGGCGGCACTCAGGATGGCTGGGAGGAGATGGTTCCCCTTGACTTTCCCCATCATTTACAAATACTTTGGGGCTTGCCAAGTGATTCCCCATATCTCCTGACTGGTTCTACCTATGACCTTATGAACGGTAATTCATAAGCAACGCCGTCTCCTCAGAGATAGGGAAACCGAGCCCAGCGAAGAAAGTGTCCACGTTCTCCCACAAAGAATCCCGACAGGACTGAGATTCATGCCCACTGGTGTCTTCATTCAGCAGTCTTAGACACAGAGGATTGATGTCTCATCTGTGGACATGAGGGACGAAGTTTGGAAACAAAGTAGACCAGAGCAGAGCCTCAGAAGCCTTGGATTCTGAGAATCTAGTGGTGGACACACACACACACACACACACACACACACACACGTGCACACACACACGCCTTCATTAACATCACTACAGTTACAGTCTGTAATAATTCATTTTCTGGGACCTTGGGTACTTTATAAAGTAAACTGAGTTATTTAGCTAATATTTTAGATACTACATCTCTGAGATTGGACAGCATCATCTGTTGACCACCAGTGAGGCCCCCTTGATGGTATCACAACATGGTAAGGAAATGAGAAGGGAAAGAGCCGCATGCAGAAAAGGCCACACACATGGGGTGTCTTTGCTCTTCTTATGAACCCCATTCTCACAGGAACTAACTCCATGAGGCCAGCAGTAATCCCTTCCGAGGGCAATGCACCCAGTGACTTAATTACCTTGAGGCCTCATCTCCTACACGGGCACTGAAGAGCAGGGTTCCAGCCCATGACCCTGGGGTGAGGGGCACACTTCCACAAACCATCCCCGAAGCTTACACCTTGCCACTGTAGTCAGTACTTTATTCTCTGGACTTTGATGTTCTCCAGTAGGAGTCAGAAATCCAAGACCTCCCCGTCGGGTGCCCACATCCTGGTGTTTTTAACAGGAAACCTCTGACTGCACCCCTGGGAGTGTTTGCCCCAATTCATTATCAAACCGCTTGTAATTATCAAACTGTGCTCCCTTGAGTTGACCTTTAGCTGGGGAACAGCTATATTTAGAGAGAAACCAGCCCTTTATAATTACCCCCACTCCGATTACTTAAAGGTCGGCTGCAGATGTGACAGTTTGATCCCTGGAAAGGGCTGTTTCCAGGGTCTCCAGATAATTATTCAAACCAGACAATAATTAGCAAATATTTTCTACAAATGTATCCATCCCTGTTGCTTGGCCCTGGAAGGGAGTTCAGAGGCTCACTGGGCCCAAGCCCCGCTTCTGCGTGACAACAGTCCTGCACACGCTCCCCTTCACGCTCTATCAGGAACGTCATAACCTTGCTTCGCTCTTGCCCTCACACAAATGTTGTAGAACATGAATTCCTCCTTTACAGATGAGGAAACTGAGCTCTGAGAGGTTCAGTAGAGCTGCCCAGAGTCAGGGTTGAACGAAGACTTAGGCCACACCTCCCGACTCCATAGCTTACCCTCTTTCCTATGGAAGCCACTCATTCTGCAAGTATTTACTGTCTACTACATGCCCGGCTTTGTAGTCGACTGCGAAGAGGAAGGAAGCGTCTACCAATGGCCTTAGTGTTCAGACACTGGGGGAGGGAGTGGGAGATACACTGGTGTCATTGGCACACATGATGAAGCTCCTGAGCAAGAACTTAGGGTACCAGAAGTTAGGAGACAATGAAGGCCGGCTCCAGACTGGGAGGGAGAAAGCACATCAAACGTGGCCTGCCAGTGTTCTCAGCACATTTTGGGTGAGAATGAGATGACACATGGCATTTGATCTCCGTGGGAAGAGGGATCTAAGATATAACGGGATGGAGCCCCCAGAAGGACAGAATGGCAGGCGGGGCCATTGAGCCCCACTTCCCTGTGGCCTTCAAGCCTCGTTCATATCTACTTTACATTTGGATCTTCCATTCAGTAAAGGAGCCCATGGTTTAAAAAAATACAGAAAATATCGGTTCACAAAGTTTTTCAGGTTTGAGGTATGTATAAAGTATGGTGTGTCTTGACTTTACAATTTCTTATTAAAAGTGAAAAAAAAATGAAGTCATCAATAATATCATTTTTAAAATTTCCTCCCAACTGACTGGCCAGCCATCAGATTCCAGGGAGAGGAAATGATGATTTAAATACTAATGCTAATATCAATGATTAACAGCTTCCTAGAGCTTACTGTGCATTAGAGACTCTTCAGAGACACGTGTGTCTCTGTTGTCCCCGCG
Organism: Cricetomys ansorgei; assembly: GCA_026225945.1. Lineage (NCBI taxonomy): Eukaryota > Metazoa > Chordata > Mammalia > Rodentia > Nesomyidae > Cricetomys > Cricetomys ansorgei. The sequence continues at coordinate 13,056,342 of JAMJFZ010004114.1, forward strand.
GCACTTGAGTAGGCAGTAAGGGGATTGTCTCTCCAGGTGAAGTCACCAAGGCTCCAGCTGTTCTCAGAGACAGTTCACATGGAGTCGGTCACTTAGGGCAAGAACAGACAGTACAACCCTGGGTCCACGGATCCCAGGTAGCTCAGCTCCAGTGGTGAGGGAGAACGAGAATTGTGGGCCTCAGGAATGGATGGGAAATGTTGAGCTCCCTTCTAATGGAGAGAGAGAGAGAGAAAGAGAGAGAGAGAGAGAGAGAGAGATACGGAATTTTAATAAACTCTTAAGATAAACTCCTCCATAAAGACATTATGTAACTCTTTAGGGAAGATATTTATCCAACATTTCAGAAGCACTCATTTATCCACAGACAATATTTATCTTTTCACTTAGTGTATCAGTCTCTATTATTCTCTTCATTAGTGCGAGTCCCTGAAGACCCACCCTGGCTGCATGCCTTCCAGAGCTGGTGCTCGCTCAGCACCTCCCAGTGTCAGGCACCAGGCTGGGGTTTGAGGATGTGGTAGAGAAAGAGAGGCAAGGCATGCAGGCTCCCCATGAGCACAGCTCAGTATCGCAGCAACTGTGTAGATTTACATGTGTGTGTGCATATGTGTGCGTGTGTGTGTGCACGTTTGTGTGCGTGAGAGTGTGCATGTAACTGTGTGTGTGCGTGTGTGTATGTGCATGCATGTGTGTGCGTGTGTGTATGTGCATGTGTATATGTGCATGTGTGCATGCGTGTGTGCGTGTGTGTATGTGCATGCATGTGTGTGTGCATGTGTGTATGTGCATGCATGTGCATGAGAGTGTGCATGCATGTGTGTGTGAGTGTGTGTATGCGCATGCATGTGTATGAGAGTGTGCATGTGTGTGTATGTGTGTGCACACATGTACATGTGTGTGCGGCTGTGTATGTGCATGTGTGTGTGCATGTGTGTGTGTACAAATATACATGTGCATACATGTGACTGTGTGTGTACACACATACATGTTTGTATATATGGCTGTGTGCTGTTTGTGTGCATATGTGTGTATGTGCATGTATGTGTGAGAGTGCACGTGTGTGCATGTGGCTGTGTGTACACATGTACGTGTGTGTATGTGGCTGTGTGTGTCATGTGTGTACACCAGTGTACATGCATGTGCCTGCAGAGTGCAGAAGTCTATATTGCATGGCTTCTTTTATCACTCTTCGACTTATTTATTAACTTTTTTTGAGACGGGGTCTCCTACTAAGCTTGTTGCTGACTGATTCAGTTAGACTAGCTGGCCAGAGATCCCCACGGAAGCGCCTGGTCTGCCTCCTCAGAGCTATGACCACAGGCTTGCACTACCACTACCTGCTTTTTACATGGCTTCTGGAAATCCACATTCTGCTCCCTGTGCACTGGGGGGCAGGCACTTCAACGGACTGAGCCACCTGTCCAACTCTTAGATTTACGTTTAACTCATTAAAATTAAATAAAGTTTAAGGTTTAGTTCCTGTCACAGGAGCCACATTTAACATGCTCCACTTGTGGACAGCACCTGGACAGGATGGTGAAGATTCAGGACCTTTCTGTTGCTGCAAAAAACCCAACTGGAAGGTGCTTGTAGAGGATGCAAAGTCCGCTCAGAGTAGGAGGTAAGTCTGCTGTCACCACAAGCCGGTCAGGGCTGGAACTGATGGCTAATTTCTTAAATAATTCTGAGGTTTTGATCAATTCATATCGATTCAGCACAGATTAGTCTGAATGAGTGAGGAGGGACAGTTTTTAAATTTATATGGACGGCAAGAATTTAATTTAAAAAGGAAGGAAAAGACTTCTCAGGGTGTTCATACCATGCAGGTACAGGCTGACGGTGGTGAGCAAAGCCCTGCTTCCCTGAATGCAAGGACACATGGATATGCGTAATTGCACACACTCCTGGAAATGCCAGCTCACTCAGATGCAGTCAGAAAACAAGGGCACACTCATCCAGCAACATACTGGACCACACATCTCTTACACACATGCAGCTCTTGTGCACACACACACACACACAGAGTAGTTCACACTGACACATATTGGCCCTCTCCTGATTGTCACACATGATTGAGCTCCTACAGTTAAGCTCTGCAGCTTCTTGCTATCCTGATATAATATAGAAACAGATGGGCCAATTTTTCTTACATTTCCAAGATTCAAGATAAATGTTTGAGAGTTTTGCAGTAACCCTGTCCTCGGGATCTACCCATCCATTCGCCGCTTAGCAAACACTGATGGAGGGCCTTGGAGTTGGCAGAATCACAGAGCAGGGGCAGCACAAAGCCACAAAGTTCTCGCTAGCATCAAAGGGGGAGGAGGAGAAAAAGGAAGAGGGGGAGAAAGAGGAGGGGGAGGAGGAGGAGGAGAAGGGAGCTAGTTCACACACTGTGGTCTCTAGCCTAGGACCAAAAAGCAGAGACAATGACCTCACCACCCACCATGCCCCTGCAAAGGAAGTGGAGCCATAGGGAATCAGGGAGGGAGAGGGCTGGTGTTTCTAGATCCAAGTAGGTGGGAAGTTGAGAAGTTTGGAGATAAACACTGTCTTAGTTTGTTTTCCTGTTGCTTTGATAAGTAAATACTCTGACAAAGGGCTGGAGAGATGGCTCATTGATTAAGAGTCTGACCACTCTTGCAGAGGACCGGTGTGTGGTTCCCAGCATTCACAATGGGCATAAATGCCTACAACTCCAGCTTCAGGGAACCTTCTGGCCTCCCCAGACACTTGCATGCACATCCATACACATACACATTAATAATAAAGTCTTTGTGAAAAAAAAATCTTACAAAAGCAACTTAAGGGAGAGAGGGCTTATTTGGGACCACAGTTTAAGGGTACAGGCAATCATGGCAGAGAAGTCAAGGCAGCAGGGGCTTGAAGCAGCTGGTTGTACCACATCCACACTCAGAGACAAGGACTGTTGTATGCATGCTGCTTCTCAGCATCCTTTGACTACATATACACTCCAGGACCCCACCTAGGGAATGATGCCACCCATAGTGGGCAGGTTGGCCCATCTCAGTTAAGAAAGTCAAGATATTCCCTCACACGCATGTCCTGAGGCCCATCTCCTTGGCGATTCTGAATTCTGTCAAGTTGATAATTAACCACAAGCATCAAAACTAAGCTGCTGGCCTCTGCCCAGCTTCAGCCTCTCCCACTCAGCCCTTGCCATTAACATGCTCACCTCTCATCTTCAAAGATCCCTTTCTACAAGCCCCTTCTTACCTTCAATTACTGTCTGAATTTTCTAAGTTACAGCAAAACTCTTCCAATGAATCTCCTGCCTCACTACCTTCACCACCCCCTTCAGGTAAATGGTCCCTGAACCCATCCTAATATGGCTTCTGACCACCACCACCTCCAACTCCATAGCACCAAGTCACCTGTGGCCACCACCCTGCCAAGTCAGGTCAACACCATCCAGGCTTTGTCTTTGCAGACCTCCATGTTACACTTTATGTGGTCAGCCAGTTGCTCCAGCATCCAGCATCCTTCTGACTCTCAAACACCAGAATGGCAGCAAACACCAAAACGGCACCGATAATGTGTGGTTCTTAGACATTCTGTCTGGTGACTCATGGTTTTGTTTGTGTTGTAGTTAATTTTAATTGTCAGCTTGACACAGCCTAGAATCATCTGAGAGGAAAGCCTTGATTAAGAAATTGCCTAGATCAGACTGCCCTATGTGTTTGTCTTTGGTGAGTTTACCTTGATTATTAACAGATGCAGGAGGGTCCAGCCCACTGTGGGTGGCACCATCCCTAGGCAGGCAGTCCTTAGCTGTATAAGAAAGCTAGCCAAGCTTGGGCTTGAAAGAAAATTAATTTATCATACAAAGAGGGGTCCCTCTACATGGCAGCTAAACCCCCAAGGAAGACAGAGTTCTGCCCACACCTGGCTTTGTCTTCCTGACCCTGGTGCTCAATCCCAGGCCACATGGGAGTAAGGGTGAATTTAATCCACTTTGATCTTCTGCCCCGAACACCCTTCACTTTCTCTGCTTAAAAACAAAAGCAATAGAGATGGAGGAGGAGGAGAAGGAAGAGGAGGAGGAGAAGGAGCAGGAGGAGGAGAAGGGAAGAGGCTCTATTCGCATGTAAAACACCTAGCAGAGCCTGGCCCACAGTAAGTGTCCAATAAATGATTGCTATTATCATCATTGTTACTATTATGAGCTGCCATAGCTCTGCCCGTGGTTGGTCTGCTGGCAGCGGGAGACCGCATGCTGGCCTGCTCCCTGCTCCAGATCACTAACCCAGCCTAAGTGGCAGTAATTACTGCTCCGAGGGATACCAGTAGCACTGCCAAGAGCCAGAACAACTACAGCCAGATGAGTCCAGTGGCCCTGGCTCCGCTCCCGCAGACTGTGAGGCAAAGCAGAGATTAGGACAACTGGCCATGTGGCAAGGCAGGAGCAATGTGACAGCGCCGTGAAGTGCGCCTCCGGTAACCCCAGGAGAGGAGAGAGCCCGTCTAGGAAACCAGTTCCAGCATACAGGAGGACCGCAGACTCCCCAATTTTGGAGTGGGGAGCCCAATCCCTGCTACACCCGGTGGAAGGCTCCTTAAAGACCCTGCAGAGATCCTTACAGCAGGTTAGGCCCCAGACAGGGCTGCATAATGCTTACCCACTTAACATGGCAGGAAGCTGCTGCCACCCCATGGGGCCCCTGAATGCACCCTTCCCCACAGGAAGCCTGTTCAGGCTTGAATCAGAGTTCTGGGGGCACCTGCTGAAGCTTCCACCTGAAAACAAGAATTGTACCAGGGACACACAGAAAAGTCATAGAAATAGAGACCATTAGTTAAAAAAGAGAAAGGCACTCCCAAGAATGGGAGAGGGGTAGTGAGCTGGGGAAAGGTACTTGCCAAAAAGTGCTGATCCAGGAGTCCCATCCCACCCCCACCACCCTTTACAGGTCATTTACTCTGGTGCAGGGGCCTTCCTGTGCTTTTTTGGAGCATGCTCTGTTTAATACATGTTGTCAAAGTGGGGAATGGTTTCTTCCACAGTCCTTCTCAACAAGTCTTCTTCCTATCTCAGTCTGTCTGTCTGTCTCTCTCTGTCCAGACACACTAGAACACTTCTCTTTTTAGAAACGTATCCAGCCCGAACCTCCAGAAAACCTGTCCATGTTTCACCCATAAAGCTGAGAGGTAAACAGTCACACACACACACCCCGGGGGGGGGGGTTCTCCAGGCTCCCATGATGCCTCCTAAGGGCTTTTGTCTTTTATACAGTTCCCTATGCGCCATTTCTGAACTAGCAACCGAGAGGGTCACAGCTGCAACCAGAAAAAACAACGCAAGGAGGGCCCAGCGGTAGGATTTCTGGAGTTAGCACCCAGCCAGCCTCCTCCCACATCTTCCAACTGGGCAGCGTGAGTGCTCAGCCCCCAGATTCCTCCTGACCAGGGAGCCCAAACTCCTGCAAGACGCTTTACTTGGAGTGGAACGGATTTCTACCTCGGTCTGGTCTGGCAGAGCAGTGAGTCCTTGGTGCCACCTCCTGTGGCCAGGTCCTTCCCAACAAATGCACCCCCTCTGCTCCCCCTCCCACCCCCCTCCCACCGAGATCCAGGAACCTGGAACTCTTGGACTCTTCCTGCGCCCGAGCCTTTGGCACACGCTGTTTCTCTTCCTGGAAGGCTCGTTTTCTCTTGTCCACAGGTGAGCTCATCAAAGTCCATCTCAGATCCCGCCTTGGCCTTGCCTTTCTGACCTCCCTCCCCCAACTGCCTGCCCCTGGTGCTGGCTTATTTAAGCGATACTACCCGCTTCCTGCTCCCAGGGCCCTGGTGCTTTCTCTTAACTTCCAACATGCGTCTCTGGCTCCCTGTAAGTTGCTCCACAGTGGAGACCGCGACCCTTTCATCGCGGCACCCCTGGCATCTGGCAGTTAGCGGAGAATCGCGTAATATTTGTTGCAAGAAAGGAATGAACAAAGGTGGAAGGAAGGGGCAGATCAAGCGGGGAGGAGAGGGGGACTCAGGAGAAACTGAGTGTGGGTAGCAAAGGGGAAGCAGGGACTGAGGTATAGGTAGGGGACAGAGAAAGAAGACGAGGGGAAGCTCACAGCCGGCCCCTGGCACACTCCTGCAGCAAGGGCTTTGAGCTCTGGAATATCTAGGGACTCCTGACACCTGGGAGGCAGCTGAGGACCCGCAGGAGCTCTGGTTTTCTGAAAACCTTGGTTTTCAGATAGTGGTGTGGGAAATGCAACCTGAGCCTGGACTTGGTTATACAACAAAGAGGTAGACAAAACAAAAAACAAAAAACAAAAAAAACAAATGTTATGTGTGTTTACACACAAATGCACGCGTGCACATGTATGTGTATGTATCAGCACAGGCCAGAGGTTGAAGTCAGATATTATCCTTGATCATTCTTCATTTATTCCTTGAACAGTCTCTCACTGCACCCAGAGCTCATCAATTAGGGTAGGCTGGCCAACCAAGGAGATCCCTGGATCCACTTGTCTCCACCCACTCCAATGCTGGAATTACTGGCACATGATGCCCTGCCTGACTTTCTATAACGGGATCTGAACTCAGATTTGATGATGGCACGCACGCACTTTACACACCGAATCATCTCTCTGGGCCCTCGAGTGCATTTTAAACTTGGCCCTGTCTTTAGAGACTTGTTTATCCAGTGCATTGTCAGTCTGTGCCAAGAGAGCGGGGTTAAGGTAGCTGTGACAGGTACACAGAACCCCCACCCCCAGTAGTATATAGTTCCATTCACTAGAGATGGAAGCCCGGAGCAGCTCCACACCCACAACAGCCTTCTCCAGAATCTGTGTCTTGAGTCAATGTATACCCTACAGGACCACCCCACCCTGCACCCAACCCAACAGGGACCTACAGAACCATGAGTGAAGATGGAGCGCTTGGAGGTACCAGTCAATGAAGAATGAGTAGCATGGGTAAATTAGTCTATGAATGAATGAGTGAATGAATGGAGGAGAAACTCAAGGGCTGTGTTCCGGAGAACAGGACAGTTGTCAGTGTGTGTGTGTGTGTACACGCATGTGTGAGATCCAGCCCTGCAAAACTGCTCTCATCTTCCTGGGCCCTTCCTTCTCTTTTCCATTGCAAGCAGGCCCTGCCTTTCAGAGACACCTTTGGCAGGCACACAGAGGGGGAGACACACATGCTGCTCCTTCCACCTAACTTCAAACCAGACAGGACTTCACAATCCTTTTCTGCCTTGCTCCCACGATGGGCAAGGGCCCTTCCATCTAACTATCTGAGGGTTCCTTGTTAGTGAGAAATCACCACCCAGGTCTTTCCCCCTGCTTTTCCCCCTTTGGGTGACAATATGGGTGAGTAGAAGCATTCAGTAGAGACCACTAGCTACACCTCACCCAACCCACAATGGCAGCTTGGATCCCAAGGCCCGTGAGTTCTTCAGTGCCCCCTTCTGGTACAGATCATTGCTACAGTTATATTTCTTGCTTTATTTTGGGTGGCAATGTGGAATGGTGACTAAGTTCACCCTCTGTACCTTGTATACTGTCTAAAATTATAGTCAGGATTATTTTTCTTCAAATTTTGTGACTGTTTCCCACTATTAGCGCGCCAAGAAAATTAACCAGACAACACTTTGGTCCTCTTTTCTTTTTATTTATATCGGATTTTTTTTTATGTGTTTGCCTGCATGTGTCTAAGTGCACCACATGCACGCAGTGTCAAGAAAGGCCAGAAGAGGGCATCAGATTCCCCCTAGAACTGGTGTCACAGGCAGCTGTGAGCCACCACGTGGGAGCTAGAAGCCAAATCCAGGTCCTCTGCAAAAACAGCAAGTGTTTTTAGCTGCTGAGCCGTCTCTCCAGCTACCACCCCATCCCCCTTTCTTTTCTTTTTTCCTGCCCAGTAGTTGTAGGACAGTCTCTCGTTCTTTGCTTCCTTCAAGGTGTCTTCCTAGTCATTGGTCAACATTTTTAGTTGAAGATGTATTTTCCTCCAACTCTTGAGATTTTTTTTCTCTTCTTCTAGTATTTCTTTTATTATAGTTTCAGCTCTATAAAATCCTATTTCTAGGTTCCATGGACCTGGCTCTCCATGACTGTTTTTGAGATATTCCCATTTGTTTTAAACATTCTTTGAGTTTCCCTCAACAACAATTCAGTCCTTCGCTTCATAATTTTTCTTGAGTTTCGAGAACTTCTTGAGCTAACTGTCTAATTAATCCAGCTGGTTTTCTGAAGTGCCCCACTGACATGCATGGTCTTTGGGAGGGGGTGGTAATTTGGAAATCATTACTTTTCCTTTCAAAGAACTCTTTGCTGTTCTCGGATTGAGCTTTTTAAATCAACCTAATGGCACCTCAAATCTCATTAAGAGGGCTTTGGAAAGTCCTTCTGTACTTCCTGGAAATATTTCTTTTGCAGGGAATAGCTTGTGCTAGATAGTCACAGATTCCCCCAACCTTTCCAAACTTGCTGATCACATTTCTAGTTGACTTACTTTGGATAGCACCCATCTAGGATTCTAAGTCACCGTGTGATTCCCCCAGTACTGACTGAAGACAGTCAGCAGTTAGGACTTATAAATTAGAAATAGCTTTGGCTAAAGTGACAGCAGTCTAACCAAACAGTGCTTTATAAACGGGACGTAGTTCATTTTTCCTCCAGACAAAGGAAGTCCAAATGCTGTAAAAAGGATCTACACATGACGCACAGGGCCTCTGGCTCACACAGTCTCCTTGGGCCACTGCCTCTAGCTCATGAACTCTGTTTCACAGTACAAAATGGACCTCAATTCCAGCCATCAAGTCTGTACTCCAGGCCACAGTTAGAAAATGAACAACAACCATATGCTCTCTCTTAAAAATTTCCTGGGACCTGGGCTTGGTGGTCCATGATAGTCACTGCAATACTCAGGAGACCGAGGCAGAAGGGTCTGAAGTCCAAAGCCGGCGAGGCCACAGAGCAAACCTGCCTCATAGGACACACAGCAGGGGTTTCAGAGATGACTCAGCAGATAAGAGCAATTGCTGCTCCAGCAGAGGACCCAGATTTGATTCTGAGCACTTACAAAGTGGCTAACAACCATCAGTTAACTCCAGTTCCAAGAGATCCAATGCCCTCTTCTGGCCTCTGTGGGTACTGCATGTATGTCATACACATACATGCCATGCAGGTAAAACACTCATATACATGAAATAATTAATGATGATGATGATAATTATAAAAACAACAACCACAACCACAAAACACCCCCAGAAACCCCTGGAAATGACCGTCCTACTTTCTACTTACGTTCTAGTAACCAGAGTTCAAGCCTTTGCAGAGTTCTGCAAAGGGGTTGAAAAATGCAGTCTTTATTTTAAGTGGTCCCTTGACCATTCCATTGCTATGAAATAATGGGAGAGTGCATATTAGGGAACCCCCAGAAGTTCCTACCTTAGAAGCCTTCCCCTTCTATCCTCAGCTGTGCCACAATATTTCGGAAGTATCAGGGAACTGGAGCAGAGAGAACGACTCTGCTTTGCTCACTGCCCAGTCTAATGAATGGCCTCTATCTGAGCTCTGATCTTTCTTTGTTTGCTGTTGTTTTGTTCTATTTATTTTGCAGAAACTCTTTGAGATTTTAGATAAGCAGGTAAGATCTCTGTGGGTTTCAGCAATTAAATAAATTGGGGCTGTAGAAATGGCTCAGTTGGTAAAATGCCTATCATGGAGGTGTGAAGACCTGCGTGTGTCCCCAGCACCCACCTAAAAAAGCCAGGCATAGTGTCAAGCAGCTGCAGCTCTGGCACTGGGTGGATGGAGACAGGCAGAATCCCAGAGCTCACTGGCCAGCCCGCCTGGCTGGGATGGTGAGCTCTCGGCTCAGGGAGAGACTCTGACTCAAAAGATAAAGTGGAGAAGGACTGAGGAAGACATAGAGGTCAACCTCTGACCTCTGCATACATTTGGGCACAGGTGTGCATGCCCACCTGTGTATACAATCACTCACATGTCTGCACACTCGTAGACACATGATTTTTTTAAGTCGTGTAGAATTAGCCCCTGTTACTTCCATTTCATGGCTTCAGCTGGAATGATGACAAGAACTCAAATTCAAGAACACAGCTGCCATCTTGGTTCAAGACTCTGAAGCACAAAGTCCATCCTTGATTCCACCTCTGAATATTCCGCTAGCAATGAGCACAATGTGTCAGTGTCTATAGCCATTAAAAATAAATTGAACCAGGACACTGCAGACACAGCAGGATGGGAAAACTAAAGGAATGCAGAGTCCCTGGAATCTCCACCCCCGCCTCATGCTACTCAGAGGAGTGCAAAGTGATGCTGCTTTAGGAAAGGAATTAATACAGTGTTGAACCTGGGTATTTACTGAAAAGAAAAAATGAAAATGTGTCCTCACAAAAATGGGAACACAAGCATCCATAACAATTTTATTTATTATTTATTTAAATTTATTTATTTATTTATTTTAAAAATTAGTAAGTAAAGAGTTGGGGTTCTCATTCAGTGACACCGTTGGCTTGGCATTTGCCAGGCTCTGAGTTCAATCCCCAGCACTGCAAACAGAAAAAACATACACAAAGCAAGTTAACTAGAACATGACCCCAGTGTGTGCCCAGAGGTGAATAAGCACTTTGTGTAAATCTATACATTAAGCTGCTACTTGGCAAGAAAAGGAAGTGCATCAGACACAAGACAACCTGACCCAAATGTCTCCTCCCAGAGGACTAGCCTTCATAGTATCAATATCTTACCCAGCTGCAATGCCTGTGAACACAGTCACAACCAGAATGGCATGATGACCCTAAGGGTGCAATAATGATGCTCATATCTTGTCAGCAACCAACAACTCTATAATTGGACTTAAGGCTCACTCTATAAGGAAGGAAATTATGCCTGGTTCTGGACGCCTAGCCTACTACCTGAGGCTCGTGAGGTCATGGATCCCCAGAACCTACTACTGCCACTTTACTAAATCAGTATAATCGCTAACTGTGTTCTAAATATACCCGCAGGTAAGTGTAGCTCTTATAAGAGCAAGGGTTGCACTTTACATTTTAATTACTGTGCCTAAAACATCTATAAAACAAAAAGGCAGATAGCCTCCTGGAATGCTGGGTGGGGCTGTTCATGTGAGATACAGACAGACATAATCCTGTAATCCCTGCTTGCCCAAGGACCGATAACCTCCTGGAGCGTTGGGTGGGGGCTATGTAGATTCCACTTGATAAATTCTAATGCACCAGAAGTGCACCAAATGCACTGGATATACTTAATCACTTGTAGGTGGGAGATAACCCAGAGAGGAAGTACATCAGGATATATGCTTGCACCTGATTGGACCTGGTGGGAAATATGTAGCCTTATGGTTCTACCTTTATAAGCATCTGGTCTACCATAACGTAAGGCCATTTTGTGGGAACTCTGGCATGGCAGGACCACACTGTGGGAACTTCAAAATTGTCCTGGTCAGAGTCCATCTTCCTGGCCAGTATTTGATTAATTTAATTAAAGCTTGCTTCAAATTTGGCACAATTGTAGTGATGGTCTTATTCTCAACTGGTGGGATTTCTATTCTCACCCTTCATCAAAGAAGCTTCTCTTTGCAAGATACTGAGACCATTTCAGAAAACCCAAACCAAGCCAAAATGCAGTGAACAAGCGATTGTGAGGAGCCCAGACCCAACTGACACATCTGCAACACAACTCCTGCACCTGAGCCTCAGAGAGCATCTCCAAAGAGGAGGCAGAATGATTGCAAGAGTCAGAGGTCTGGGAAATCTGCTGAGATTGTGTCTCCTAGAAATGATAGGGAAGCTTCACCCATGATGCCTCCACAATATGGCTGCTTAAGCAAGACCTGAAGAAATACAACCCGTGCTAGCATGGAAGGAGAAGTCTTGCGGATCCTATCCCCTAAAACAGCTGTTCTCAACCTATGGGTCACATGGAAGAGTCCTTTCCCAGGGGTCACCTAGGACCATCTGCATATCATATATTTACATATGATTCACAACAGTAGCAAAATAGTAGCAAAAAGAAGATAATTTTATGGTCGGGGGTCAGCACAACATGAGGAACTGCATTAAAGGGTCGAAGTGTTAGGAAGGTTGAGAACCACTGTCCTAAGCAAATAACTACAGGCAACTAAGGAATTCCAAGAACAGGAGAAACAATCTTTCCTAGGGGCAAAACTCCTAATTGGTTATTCAATATCAAGTGGTCAGTACTAAAGTTATGTGCATACAGTGAAACTAAATGGACATATATACCTACATATACACACATATGCATGTGTATATTAATAATTAAGGAAAAGAAACAATAATTTCAAGAGTGAGCAAGGGGCATGACATGAGAGGGATTGGAGGGAGGAAAGAGAAGGTGAAATGATGTAATTATATTAAATATTTTTAAAAATGAAAATTAAGTGCAGCTCTTATATATACAATAACACAGACTTAAAGTGATATGCTGAGATCATTGACATAATGACAAATCAGAGCAGCACCTGCCTGAGTCACATGACAAGGTAAAGTATGGGAACCAAACACACAAGGGCACAGGGGACATGGGGGTGTGATGAGCAGGATCTCTATCTCCACTGTGGCAGCATTTATATACACAAGTCTCTCCATTTAAATGCATCAAAGGGCTGGAGAAATGGCTCAGCAGTTAAAAGCACTTGCTGCTCCTGCAAAGGACAGGAGTTTGGTTCCCAGGACCCACATCAGGTGGCTCACACAGCCTGTGACTCCAGTTGGACGCCCTCTTCTGGCCTCCAAGGGCACCTGCACTCACATTCGCACATTCACACCCCCACATAGACACGCATGGATACACATAATTATAAACTGAACCAAAAGCTTTAAACTCATCAGATCATACACTTGAAAAGGGCACACAGGCATATTTTGCTGAATGCCACAAATCTCACTAAATCTGACTTAAAACAAAGACATAGCCCTGCCCCATGCTTATGTTCGAAAGCATTAAGCTCACATTTAAAACTTACAAAAGCTTCTCTCTTCTTCCTCTTACCCTCCCCCAGCCTCCAGATGCACATGATCAGGGTCATTCTTACTTGCCAAAGTGTCGATCACCTGTGTGTGTCTTGGGGACAAGATGGTGAGGAAGGAGTCTATCACTGTTTAAGAAACACGGTACTGCTGGGTGTGGGTGGAGCACACCTTTAATCCCATTACTCAGGCGGCAGAGGCAGTGGATCTTTGTGAGTTTGAGGCCAGCCTGGTCTATATACTGAGTTCCAGGACAGCCAGAGCTCTGTAGGGAGAACTTGTCTCAACAAGCCAAAGAAAGGAAGAAAGGAAGAAAGGAAGAAAGGAAGAAAGGAAGGAAGGAAGGAAGGAAGGAAGGAAGGAAGGAAGGAAGGAAGGAAGAAAGAAAGAAAGAAAGAAAGAAAGAAAGAAAGAAAGAAAGAAAGAAAGAAAGAAAAAAAGAAAGAAAGAAAGAAAGAAAGCAAGCAAGCAATCAATTACAGTATTTTTGGTTGGCAGACACTGTGACCCAGGTCCTGGAATGTGGAGAAACAACAGAAGTAAACTTACTGGCAAGGAGCTTGGAAACAGTTGGAAGGTTCCTGTGAGTGTTCTTCAGATTTAGCCACCCAGACATTAGTCCAAGGATCCCCAGAAGAACATGGGATCATTGGTAATAGGCACCTAAATATTTTTGCCAGGATGAAATTCTGTTATTTCTTCATTTAAGAAGAAATTTTAAGAATGGGGAGATGGTGATGTCTGGGTTCCTGAGGGATGACTGGGTGCCTGTGTGATGTCTATGTGCCTGTTAGATATCTGCGTACCTGCAGGATGCCCTGGTGCCTGCTAGTGACCCTGATGCCCGTGGGTGCCTGTGGGATGACCAGATAGATGCCTGTGGGTGCCTGTGGAAAGACTGGGTGCTACCTGCATGATGCCCAGGTGTCTGCTGGTTGGCTAGGTTCTTGTATGATCCCTGGGCATCTGTGGGATTCCCTGGTGCCTGTGTGATATCCATGTTCCTGCAGGATATTTGGGTGCCTGCAGGATGCCCTTGTGCCTGCAGGAGGTTCAGATGTTTGTGGGATATCTGGGAGCCTGGGAGATGACCAGGAGCCTGTGGGATGTCTGGATGCCTATGGAAGGTCCTGGTGCCTTCCAGATGTCCCGGTGCCTGAGGGATATCCAGGTGTCTGTAGGATACTAGGGAGCCCGGTTAGTGTCCGGGATTGGGTGGTGAGAGCCAACCTAGGGTCAAACTCTGTTTTGTTTCATTTTGGGCTAGTATAAGCCTGGTGAATGTCTATGATCAGAGCAGCCTGCTGCCTCTAAAGAACATGGTGATGCCCATGATCCACGTTCCTGCCACACAAGCTCGACTTAATTTTCTTTCTTTCTTTGTTTCCTTTACTGAGGGCACAGGGGTGGGAGGGTGGAACAGGGAGGAATGGGAAGAGGGTGCTATTGAGATACATTGTATGAAACTTAAATTATCCATAGAAATATTATTTTTAAAAATAGAATGGGAGATGGTTCACTTAGCAAAGTGCTTGCCGTGTAAGCATGAGGACCCAAGTTCAATCCCCGGAGTCCACGTAAACAAAGCCAAGCATGATGACATATAAAATGAGAATCCCAGCACACAGGAGACAGAGACAGTTCGATCCCTGGGGCTTGCTGGTCAGCCAGTCTAGTCTAATTGGTGAGCAGTGAGCTCCAGGCCAATGAGGCTGTCTCAAAAACCAAGGTGGATGGTATCTGAGGCACAACACACACACACACACACATGCAGGACCAAGTTTTAAATTGTGGAGAGGAAAAAACACCTCGAAACCCTCACTCACCCTACACTACTCAGAATATGTGGCTCCGCCTTGAAATCCAGCCCTAGGCAGCTGGTCTTTAATGGGCTCAGCATTTAGTGAGCTAGGCATGGATTATGTGCAAAATGCATTAGCCTCTCACACGACTGTAAAAACTGCCTTAATAAGATAGAGCTAAATCCTACTTAATAGCAATAAAACAGAAGCCATTCTGTCCCAGGGACGTCGGTGACCTGTGAGTCATTTCTTCTGATTTTAGAGGGTTGAGCATTTGGAATTTGTCCCTTTTCTTTTATGAAATTTTTAAGCTTCGATAACCGCTAGAAAAATCACACGAGTTAAAGTAAGTTTCCTGCTCACAGATAACTGGAGAGCCAAGAGACGTCCATCATCTTCTGAGAGGTCCGTCATCCCGAGACCCGCTTTCGAGGTCAGAAGTGCAAACGACAGAAAGGAAAGTACTGATTAGAATAACTAATATTTGCCCAGAACGTCCCTACTTAAAAGCTCTTTTCACCTCGATCAATGGATTCAACTCCCAAGGCAGACTTGGGAAATAGGTACACTCAGCTCCATTTTATAGATAAAGAAGCAGAGACAGACAGGTCAAGAAATCGGTCCAATTCTTATAGCTAACAGGATGAAGCTCTGATAACTCACATCTGAGTGCTCTGGGTTCAAACTCTATGCCATCCCTAAATGTTGTTTTGCATTTATCTCAAACGACACACATCTGCTTATGAAATGGAGAAGAAGGATAATTGTGGGCTCAATAATCTGAAAATCTAAGGTGCTTTGGTCTCGTCTTTTTCCCAGCAAAGCCAAGTTCAGCGTAGCACAACACCGCCGACCATGCTGTGGCTTGAGTATGGTTTGAACATGTCCCTCAAGGTTCATGTGTTTGATGCTTGGTCTTCAGTGACACTCAGCAGAGGACAGTCCGGTCATGGGAGCACTGACCCGGGATTCGCTGATGCTGGTCTTACAGAGTGAATGAGCTATTCTCCAGAGTGACCCCTGACCTTTGAATTCCTCTCCAGCTTCGTATCTTGATGTCTGATCTCTCCTTCACATACACTTCTGCCAAGATGCCATTCATCTTGATTCGACAACCAACGGGACCACCTCACCAGAGGCTGAGCCAATAGGAATGGTAGACCTTGGACTTTCAACCTCCAAAATGATGAGCTGAATAAAACTCTTATCTTTACACATTCTTCAGACTTGGGCATTTTGTTATAGCAAATGGAAAACAGATAAATACAGTAGTATAAGAATTGTGATGGTAAAAATATCATTGCAATAACAATAACAGCTGTAATAATAGAAACCATAACTGCTCTCCTTATGAAGCACTGGGCAGGCGCTATTGTTATGCTTGTTTTGAATCCTTTAATCCTCACTCCTTAAGAAAGTGCTATTAGGACTAATGAGGAAACTGAGCACCAGAGGAATTAAGAAACACATGTGTGGTCAGTTAACTACGGAGCTGACCATTTCTGGCCCTCCCGGCATCTGCACACTTTGCAAAGGCACCTTGCAAATTCCCCATAAAGAAGTAGAAGTATCTCTCTACTATTTGAATCCAGTCTTGACTCACTGTGGCCAACAGGAACCAGCAAAGGCAACGTGCACCTGGCCTGGGCACGGGCGCGTGCGCTGTCTCCTAGGAGGCATGACTGAACCAACTGCTTCATTTAGACTGCTTCTCCACAACAGAAGTAAGGTAGAGAGGATGGCTGGAGCACAGGAGGTCGTGTGGGCATCCATCCCTGTTAGAACAAGCCCAGGCTCGCCTGCTGGACAGTAAGAGGCTGCACAGAACAAAGCATTTTGTCCTAGCTACAGACAGGTGAACAGATCCAGCTAGGATCAGCTCCTCCATGTCTGTCAAAAGAACCTTCCAGCCACTTCACAGGCTGATTCGAAACCAGAAGCTGCTGCTGAGGGAAGCTGCTAGGTTTGGGAGTAGAGCGATGGTTAGTCTTTTCTGTGTCAAGTTGACTGAGCTAAGTAAGAGATAACCAGAGAGCTGGCAAAATGCAATTCCTTGTGTGTCTTTGAGAGAGTTCTCACAGAGGATAGTATCTGCATCAGTGAACGGAGTAAAGATGTCAGTGCAAGAAGACAATCACTCTGTTCAGTATGTTGAGGGCTTAAGTTAAAGGAAAATGTGCAGAAAGGCAGATCTAATCTGTGCTTTGTTTGCTTTGTTTTTTATTTCAGTGCTAGAGATCAAATCCAGGGCCTCATTGCACAAGGTAAGAGTTCTACCACTGAGTTCTACACCCCCAACCCTGACTGCTCTTCCTGAGCCAGCTGTCTTCTGCCCTCAGACACCAGAGTTCTTAGTTTGGGATATATGGACTCTTAGGTTATACACTAGTGGCCCTGTCTCTCAAATCTTCAGACTGGGGCTGAAATGTCTCCCTAGTTTTCCTGCTTGCCGGTGGCATATGGTAGGACTTCATCACATGAGCTAATTCCACAATAAATCTCCTTATATATCGGTGTATATTCTAACGGTTCTTTTTCCTCTGGAAAAGTCCTAAACGCAGGTGTCTTGTTAAATAGCAATAGCTAACTGATATAGAGTAAAATGAGGATTTAAGCCCAGGTCTAACAGGCTCCAAGCATGGACTCTTCCTCATGTCATATCCTCTAAACACCTGCCAACAGGGTTGAGAGAAATGTCACTGTCACCCCCGAGAGCCTAGAATGTGATCTCTGTGCGTTGAGAATTTAGGCTGCTATCTGTTTGGGTGTCAAAGTGGAAAGAAAAACCCAGATGGCCTGGGTTCTGAGGTCAGCTCTGCTGCCAAGTGTGTGCTCCTGCCCATACGATCAGGATGCCAGGTGTATTTGCTCAGCACTAATGTTTGCAGCAGTCGCTTCATTAAGCCATTATGCTAAGGACATACGTATCTTGCTCCCATTCTGGCTTTGAAGATGAAGGAAGGAGCCACAAAAGCCAAGGAAGACAGGCAACCTCCAGAAGCTGAAAAATAGTAACAGATTCACCCTCTGGAAAACCTCCAGACTGAACTCAACTATGCCAACACCTTGATTTCAAACAAATAAGACCCATTAAATTTGAGGTGATTTGTTATAATCACCACAAGGTCAACCCACTGCCTGACTTAGTCCCACACACACAGAGATACACCTGGTCTTGAGCCTCACGTGGCTCCTAAAGGTGATGCTCAGCCCTTGGCTCCATGGCTTCTTCCAGACTAGGGAGAGGAATGTGATGGGTAGCTCTGGCTAGCCACTAAGTCCCACTCCCTTGCACCTTCTGATGGTTGCGTTGAGCTGCACAGAGGATCTGAGCCAAGGACCCTGGACAGGAATGATTTCAGAGGTTTCAATGATGGCTCAGCAGACAAAGCACTTAAGGCACAGGTCTGAGGACTAGAATTAGGATCTCCGGTACCCAGGCAAAGCCAGATATGGTCATGAACCTCTGTACTTCCAGCACACCTATGGCAATATAGTAGATGAGACAGAGACAGGAAAATTCTAGAACTTGTGGGCCAGCTAGCCTGGCATTCACAGCTGTCAACAGGAAGAGACTTGGCCTCACACAAGGTGGAAGGTGAAGGCTGACACCAAGGCTGTTCTCTGACCTTCACTCAAGTGCATGGTATATGCATGCCCAGACTCACACGTGAACCCACATGCACACACATACACACACACACACATACATAAGTAAACTAATAAATGTAATTTTAAAATGCTGGCTGTTGCCACAGTGACTTCACAATCTGCTGATAGATTTCACTCTAGTTTTAAATTACTCTTTTGTGGGGAGAGGTGTAAGTAAATTATGATATATGTATTTGTATGTATGTGTATGTGTGAAAATGTGAAGCCAGTTGTTTTTTTTAACTAATTTAAAGTGAAAAAATAGAAATAAAATTACTCTTTGAACCATTGCATCAGCCTCTTCACAGATTCCCTAGCCAGCTTCCCTCCTCACAGCCTCCCTTCCACATTCTCCAGCCTCAACTGGCTATTGCAGTTGCTCAGGAAACCTCTGAAAGCCTGGCTAGTACCCTACATCTGGAGGCCCTGATGGAGCTGCTTCAGAGGGGCCTGGGTGATGAGCTCCACAGAGGCTCAAACACGAGTCAGATGAGCCGCTGGGGCTGAGAGCCAGGGCTGTGGATCCAAACCCAGAGCCACTTGCTTCTGGTCAGTTTCATATAAACACCCCCCCACCCCCACCCCCTAGTCCCCCACTCCCCCACCCTGAGACAAGGTTTCTCTGTTGTAACTCTGGCTGTCCTGGAACTCACTCTGTAGACCAGGCTGGCCTCGAATTCACAGAGATCCTCCTGCCTCTGCCTCCTCAGTGCTGGGATTAAAGGCGCACTGCCAGCCTACCTCATGACCCTTCTGAATGAGGTCTCAATTCAAAGGTTCAGCTGCAGAACCCTATGAGTGAGGCTTCTGGGTACAAATTCACAGACAGGCTCCACAAAGATAACGCCCAGGAATGTGAGGGTTTTCGGCGCCCTCCCCAACCAAGGCTGCTTCTTTTTTGGTTTTATTCTTCACATGTCTCTACCTATCTGTCTAGCTAGCTATCATTATTTAATGTCTTTTGCAGGAGTCAATGCTCTCTCTCCCTCTACCACGTGGGTCCTGGGGACTGAGCCCAGGTTGTCTGGATTGTCAGTGTCTGTACCCTCTGAACCTTCTCTGCAGCCCAGAGCTCCTTCTAGCTCTCACACAGGCTCCACATTCTCTGCCCTTACTAGTCTCCCATGCTTCCTGTGCTGTCTGCTTTGTCCCATTTTCCTGTTGCTTCATGCACGGGGACCCACTCTGAAGCACATCCGAGCACACATATCGGAGGCTGTCGGGGAGCTGTCAAACCCGGCTCCAGACTTGGGGGATGGAGATCAACCCTGCTCTCCCCTTTAATTAGTTCTCTCATCTTCTCTGTATCCCTCAGATGACTCCATTTGTCTCTGCAGATGAAGGAGGGTTTCCAGAGATGTGTATTTTAAATGAGTCTTAACTCCACGGCCCTTCTAAGTATGTGATGAAGCTCTCCACTTGAGCTCTGTTGCGATACCAACTGGCTCTTGTCCCTTGGGGATTATAAATGGCTTCCTGCTATCCCCCGGGACACAGCTTGGCTCTTCTCACTGCAAGTCTACCCCTCTCTATCTTTTCTAGCAGGCTACTCACTGTCTCTCTCTCTCTCTCTTTTTTTTGTAATCTCTTAAAAAGTTAGGTGTCACCGCACATGCCTAAAGTCCCAGCTACTCAGGAGGCTGAGGCAGGAGCATTGTTTGAACCCAGAAGCTCAGGGCCAGACTGAGCAAAACAGTAAGACCGTCTTGGACACTGATACAGAGCTGGGGAGGTGGCTCACTCAATATCGTGTTGACACATAAGCTTGTAAACCCATGTTTGATCCCCCAAGCTGCATAAAACAGCTGGGCACAGCAGCACACTGTGACCCCAGCACTGGGGAGGGGAGACAGGAGGATTCCTGAGACTTTCTGGCCAGCCATTCTAGCAGAATCCAAAAGCTCCAGGCTGGAGAAACTCTATCTCAAAAAACAAGGTCAGGAGCAATTGAGGAAGACAGCGCTGTTGACCTCTGGCCTCCATACAGCTTGAAAATGACTCTTCTACCTGCCTACCTCAGCATTAGTGTCCTGAATTCCAAAGAAGGGGCTCTTCTTCACTCTTCCCAAGCTCACAGAGCTAGCCTGGGCATCTGAGGGATGATACCTTGCCTGCAGGAGGTGGCCCTCCCCAGCATCTTAAGAAGGGATGAGCAGAGAAAGAAAAGGAAGCTGGACAAACATGGTGTGAGAGAGTGTGAACTGTGAAGTGAGTCCCAGATCAAGTCAGACCCATCACCCAAAGTCTGCTCCGCTTCCTTCTGAGGGCACACAGACTTCTACTACCCCTCCCCCAACCCCTTCACAATAGTTTATTTCACAATAGTTTAAGAATCTCCCTTTTCCTGGCTCCTGAGGACCAGGATCACCGTGTGGTGATCTGTATCACAGTCTGTATTACAGAACGGCCTTAAGGAAAAGCACACCGCCTTCACATGCAGAAGGTTCTCCCACTAAAAGCTAGCGAGACCCAGGGAGCCAGCTTCAAGGAAGACAGAAGTCCTCTGCAAGGAACGCACTGTTGGTGTATAAACAGCATCCTCCAAGCAGTCAGAAATAGTTTTGTTTGCTGGTGTGAGTTAGCATTCCCTGGCAGTACTATGACAACACTGGCCCACCTCAGTCACTCCGCACTTCCCTGCCTAACTTACTCCCCCTCTCTGATAAACAGCGAGAAAGAAGCCCAGATGACTGCTTTTAAACTACAGCTAGGCTGCATATAACGAGGTCGGAATGCAGCTTGGGCTGTATGCATTTGCACCCAAGTCATCAAGCTCCCCAAACTCGGGTTTTCCTTTGAGGGCCATCTCAGAGAATGGACACCTGCCTCTTGGAGGTCTGTCACTCAACAGTAGAGGCACTGAAAAACAGACAGGAGCTCACAGATTATCATATACCCCGAGTCCGGGAAGTTTAGGGTTATGGTGCAGTGGGGGATGGTAGAGCAATCGATTGCCTAACAATCGATTATGGAATCGGATAACAATAGAATGTGGAAAGACCTGGGTTCCACCCTGAGCACTGCAAGGAAGTGGCAGAGAAGGGAGGAAAAGAAGGAGAAACAACAAACAATAATAATAATTTTTAAAGGCAGCAGCAACCATTCCAGGGAAGGAATCTGCTAGGCGCCTGCATTTGTAATCGTTAAATTCCCTGTGGTCACGAAGGGATGAGTAATTGGAACCATTACTTACGTTTCCATAGGGAATGCCAAAAAAAAAGAAAAAAAAAGTTGTGAAGGGGATGCTGGGGATGGATATGGAACGAAAGAACACTGGAACGTACTAACCGACACTGAATTGTGCCTCAAAAAGTAGCAGAGTGGTCATTTCGACAAATAAAATTTCCAATGATTTTTACAAGATTCGAATCCAGCTCTGCCATTCTCTGCGAAAGTTTGGCCAGACAGTGTATGCCTCTGAGCCCGTTTCCTCACCTGCGAGGCCAGGGCAGACAGTTCTCAGGTTTTGATGAGATCCAGCTGAGAACGCTGGCCCCTCCGACTCTGTGGTGATCCAGTTGAGACGATGGCTGGGAAGCACCTTGCACAGTAAGCTGAAGAAAAGGCTGTGCTGCTGCTGGCCTTGTTTCTGTCACTAACACCCTTCCCTCCTAACTTCTACCGGTGAGAACCAGAGGCATGGGAGCAAGTCGCCCTGCCCAATGCACAGGCCCTGCCAATGAAGGGCGAGCACGGAGAGTCCTTGCTTCCAAAAGTCCCCTCCGGTAGCTAACTTCCCAACTGACCTGCCTGTCCTGCTGCAGATACTGCCTCCATACACACACTCATACACATACACACATGGACACATACATTCACACACTCATATATACACACACAGGTACACACATGCACACACTACTCACACACACACTCACACACTCAGGCAAACACAAACTCACACTCACATGTTCACATATTACACACACATGGACACATACATTCATACACACATTCTTTCTTTCACACACACACACACACTCATGCTCACATGTTCACACATTATACACACATACAAACTTATTCTCTTTCTCTCTCTCTCTCTCACACACACACACACACACACACACCCTGCTGAGCAGTGCTTGCTCTTGAGGTACGCACACCTGTGGGCACCCAGGCTTGCCTTGTGCCTTGCTCCCCAGTGACCCCGGAAGTCTTTTCACACTTGATACATGCAACCAATGGAAGAGGATATGAACTCATGTGTCAAACCTTTAAACCCTGTCATCAAAACCATCCAGGGAAATTGGCATGGCAATCACACCATAATCCCAGCCCTTCAAAGGTGGAGGCAGGAAGGTTTCCACACCAGATGGGCTACAGAGTATGACCCTTTCTCAAAAATACCAAACAAACAGGGGCTGGTGGGGTGGCTCAATGGGTAAAGCACTTGTCACCCAGCCTGAAGACCTAAGTTGAATCATCAGGACCCACATGGTAGAGAGAACTGACTCCTGCATTGTCCTTTGACCCCTACACCTGCACTGTGGCGCACAATGCCCCTCCCATACACACTCACAAACAATAGATAGATAGATAGATAGATAGATAGATAGATAGATAGATAGATAGAAGATAGATAGATAGATACCTGTAAGAAAAATAAAAATTAAAGCCGGGCATGGTGCCACACACCTTCTTTAATCCCAACACTCAGTAGGCAGAGACAGGCGGATCTCTATGAGTTGAAGGCCAGTTTGGTCTATATAGTGAATTTCAGGCCAACCAAAGCAACATATGAATGAATGAATGAATAAATAAATATCAAACAAAAGACCAAAACAAACAAAATGTATCCATAAAACCAGCGTAAAATCAGGGGAAGAGAAAGTGAGCTCCACTTTCTGGTCAACCTTTCTGCATCTAATTCTTTTCTAACATTTTAGAGGCAGTGCGTGGGAAGGAGTGGAATGGCAGGAGAAAAAACAGGTGCGTGACAATCCCTCCTCCCTGGGTCCCGGACCTACCTCTTAACCAGCCCGTCTCTCCAGTGAGGTCCTCCCTAGTCAGAACCACTCTCTTCTAAGCCCGTCTACAGCCCAAAGCCCTTGATTTGAACAAAATAAACGAGAGTGGGTTATAGCCCACAGTCTAAAACAAGTGTCTGTGTACAGCCAAAGCCAATACGGATGTCCCCACTGGTGATGGGATTATGCACCAGTAAGTCCATCGTACACTAAAAATGCTATGTTAGAAATCTACTGAGTGTGTACTTGATTGCTCAGCTTCCTATCACTACAAACTTGAGCTGGGCCAACTAGAGAAAGAAATGGTTTGTTTGGCTCATGGTTTGGGAAGCTGTGGTCATGGTTAGTTGTCTCCGTGGCTTTGAGCCTGTAGGGAGACAGTGAGTCGGAGTTGGAACACATGATAGAGTGAGACTGTTGTGGAAGTTTATTTTTAGTTGTGTTGAAAATAATTGTTTTTGTGCACTGTTGGGTAGGGGGCTGCCTAGATCTTCGAGTTTTGTATTGTCTTCAGGTGTTGGATTTCTGTGGGGGATGTTTGATTGCTTATGATCTGTACCTGAGGAGTTCTGTATCAGTAAAAACACCTGAGCTCAGATGCTCGGGGTTCTACTGTTGATCGAGCATGGCGCTGGCCACAACTGTGGTTCCTTCCACGGAGGTCTGGCAGGATTTACATCTATGAATACCCCTCCGTGTGGTCCTTGCTGAGCTCCCACAGCAATATACTACTGCATAAGACCACTCATTCCACAGCCAGAAAGCAAAAGAGATAAGCAGCAGATGGTAAGCACTGTTCCCCTGAGGGCACACCTTCAATGACCTCACTTCCTCCCCTAGACTGTACCTCCCAAAGGTTCCCCCCAATCCCAACAGCACCATCCTGGGAATCAAGTCTTTAACACGTGGGTCTCTGGGGACACTCAAGATCCCAACTTAAGCAATTTGTAATTGAATTAGTACCACAGCTTAGCCTGGCCTGTCTTGAAAGTGGAACATTTGAAACACTTTTATTAGCTTGCAGTTGGACCAAGTCATAAAACACAAAGCCCTTCTAAAGGGCAGAATGTCCCCTAACTTGTGAAACACCTATATTCAAAACCGCTAGCCACTCAGTGGCTGCCTTAATCTAGTGGTGTGGTTTTATTTGTAAGTGCACTACAGTAAAGCAATTATAGAAAGTTATTAATTTTTTGAATTAAAATAAATAGAAGTCAGGCATGCTTTCAGTACAAGCACTCGGGAAGCAGAGGCAGGCAGACTTCTGAGTTAGAGGCCAGCCTGATCTAATTGTGTGTTCCAAGTCACCCGAAACTACATAGAGAGACCCTGTCTCAAAAAAAGAAAAAAAGCAAGCAACCAACCAACCAAGCACTGGCACAAAGTAAAGTGAACTAACCGTAGGTGTGTTGTTTCACCTTGTCATTGCATAGCTGGCTGGAAGCTATGTTCCCACAGCCTGGCATGGGAGGGTTTCACAAATGATCATCCAAGAAAAGATCAAAATACAAAGTTAACAAAACAATTGGAGCATATGGATTGCTCCCGATCCTAAAGTTTTTTTAAAAAGTTAGGTTATACCAGCGTAAGCTGGCGATGACTTATATAATGAGTGCATGGATAATTAAGTGGGGAGAAAGAAAGCAGTCTCTCTGCAGAATTCCAAGTTATTCCTGTAGACTCTCAGCCCTCAAGGAGATGGAGTGCCATCCTCTACCAAGAAGCGTGGGCTGTGCACAATGACTTCCATTCAAAGAGCATGGTGTGAAAAGAAGAGCAAAGACTGCAATACTACCTGGGCCAGGGGGTCAGAGTCTCCGTTAGCAGTGGTATCCCGTCAGCAATGTCGTCTTGTTATGATGTCATGCCAGTAATGTCTGCCTTGTTATGACGCCACACCAGCGCCGTCGCTTTGTTATGACGTCACGCCGGTTGTGTCGCTTTATTATGATGCGTTGGAAATGCTGCTCCATCTCTGTGGTCTTCATCTCAGAACTGTGGAAAGTTCAAGATACTCTATATTCTTATGGTCTTCATGTTTGCATCCTCACCCTCCCCATTCCTACTCTGGAACTTAACCCCTGAGGTTATGGGGAGAGGGCTTTGGAGGCGGTTAGGTTGTGACAGTGGACTAACAGCCTTTGCCAGAAGAGACCTGATTGCTTGTTCTCACTCTCTGCTCTGCACCAAGTGAGGATTATCAGACAACAGCCATCTGCAATCGAAGCAGTGAGACCTCCTCAGACACTGGTTCTCTCCGTGTCCTGATCTTGGATGTTCCAGCTTCTGGACTATGAGAAGTAATATTCTTGGAGTCGTCCTAGCAACGGAGTTTGCTATGGCGACCTGAACTGACTACGATGAAAGCTGTCGCAGTCGAGAGGATCTAAGTTAGAGACATGGATCCTGGATGCATTCTTGTGTCCTGGATGGAGTCCTGAAGAGGAAAAAAAAAATTGGATGTTAGGGGAGAATTAAGGAAGTCTGGGTGAGGGATGAACTTTAGTTAACAATAATGCACCAGCATTGGTGCGGGCGTTGTGATGACGAGTGTGATAATATTAGATGTTAATAACAGGTAAGGGCATGGGTCACCACCCATGGACACTCTGTGCAACCTCAGATCAGTTCTATGCTTCTAAAACTATTAAGTTTATTTAAATAAAAAAGAAAATATTGATTGTTGAACACTTGCTACATGTTCTTAATAATAGCAACAATCATAGTTCACACAATAATTATTTGTTAAGTACCTACTGTGTGCCATTTATTCTTTAAGCACCTACTGTGTGCCAGACTCAGTTTCAGGTTTCCCAAACAAGGCAGGCAAGTTCTTTTGCTCAGAGTTTTACTCCCATGCCCTTCCAGAGATCTCTAGCTTGTGCAAGTGCTACCTTGTGTACCAGACATGGTTCTCAGAATTTCCCAGATAAATAGAGGCCTAGTTACTTGACCAAAGTTAGCTAATAAGTAGCTAAGCTGGGATATGAACCTAGGCCCTCAAGAATATATGAGATGGCTCCATGTTAAGAGCACCACCTGCTCTCACTGAGGACCCTGGTTCAGTTCCCAGCACCCACGTGGTAGATCACAACTGTCTGTAACTTCAGCTCCAGGGGATCTGATGCCCTCTTCTGGCCCTCAAAGGCAATAGGCATACACAAGTACATAGTCCCCCAAACAGACACACATGTACACACATAAATAAATATAAAATTTTTAAGAGGGCAAGACAGAGCAGACCCTCACAAGCCACAAGCAGGATTTTAGACTTCATCTTAACCTTGAAGTGAAAGTACTAAAGCAAAATGGACTGGTAGTCTGAGGCATGCTAGAGGGAACTGTGTCCCTGTACCACGGAAACCAGGTTAAAGGAAGTCTCCATAGAAGCAGAGGGATCACCAGGAGATGAACGTCCAGGATTTGGGGATGAGTTTTTCAGAGAGTGGAGAAGCAAAGAAGAAGTTAGTGAAATGTGAGTCTGAGGGAGGATCTGTGTTTGGAGGAGTCAGATGGCAGCCTTGAGCTGGAACCAAGCACTGGGAGAAGGAGCAGATGCAGACAGGGACTGGGATGTCCGCCCCAGAGTACCCCAGATCCCGCTGCCACCGATGTTACAGATCAAGAGGGCAAAGGTGACGCTCCAGGGAGGTGGAGAGGCCTCTGTGGTACTGGAGACCACAGCAGGAATAGGGGAAGGTGCCCACTGCAGTACCTCTGAAGGAAGTGTCAGAGAGGGGATCAGAAGCCCCCAGTACCTGTCCTGATCCCATAGGGTCCAAGTCTGCTTCTGGGTGGCAGAATCAAAGACACCAAAGTTCCCCACTGGCTGACATTTTGGGAAACTCATAGACTAGTGAGTTTCTCAAATCCAATCCCAGCACCAATGAGGAGCTGAAACACATTGTACCCATTAGAAGAGAAATGCAAATCAGAAAGCCAGGCGTTTGTGTCCATGACAACAGGGGGAGCGCATTTTGGCAAATCTGAGTTCATTTATATTCAAATAAATATTTCAGTCTATGACTCTGGCACTTTTTTGCATGAGATATTTCAGAGCCATATTGAATGTTGCTCTCATGCTAAGAACTTGAGAATTAAAATGAGGGCCAATTTCAATCTGCATCAGACTCCAGGATTCTGAGGTTGCTTTTACCTCCAGGAATGAAAAGGAATGCTAGCTAGCTAGCAGGTGATTCAGCACCTTTGTGTAAAATAACACTTTGAACCAAAAAGGCCAGTTCCATGGTATCCTGTGTGGTTCCCCCTCTCTGTGTAAACACAGGAGGGAAAGCTCACATGTGGACCGAGATCATGCCACAGGTTCATTTAGAACTCAGGTCTCCTGAATTGCCTGCCAATGTTGTCTTTAGCACATCAAGTCGGATATCAGAGTAAAAAGGACATAAGATTTTGACGCGTCAATGGGATCTCTTTTAAAGAAGGCTGTTGTTCAGGAATTATAAAAGTGATTTATGGGGCTGGGAAGCTGGTTCAGTGGGTAAAATACTTGTTCCATAAGCATGATGACTTGAGTTCAATCCCTGGAGCTCCTGTGAAAAGTCAGAGGTGGTAGTATTCCTTGGGCAAGATGAAAAACAGAGTCAGGAGAAATGACCAGAAGTTCAGGGGCCAGCTTGCCTGAAGTACCCTGTGCAGCCGCAGAAACAAGAGAGACCCTTGCCAAGGTGGAAGGTGAAACTGACTCGGGAAGTATAAATACTTCAGAAACCCATAGTATATTTATATATAGGGTGGAATATTGTTTATTCATGACCTTTTTTTTTTTTTGCACAGGAAACAATTTTAATGACTCAAGGAAATGCTTCTGACCTCGTCCCATGATTTCCCCGTGTGTCAACCACACACACTTAACATACACACAAAACACACACACACACCACATTGCAAATGCAATAATCTTTTACAGAAAGCAATCCATACCTCTATGGAAGATCCATGCATTACGAAATCCTGCAGCAATAGTCTCTCCTGTGAACCCCGCAGTTCTTACAACCCTGAGCAACATTTTCACACATTTGCTTGCTGTGTTTTTCTGTGCATACATCTCATGTATTCTTGGTATCTTAATATATGTATGATTTTGCATCAGAAGCATTTCCTTGAGTCATTAAAATTGTTTCCTTTGCAAAAAAAGTTAATGAATAAACAATATTCCATCCTATAAATATACTATGGATTTCCTAAGTCAGTTACTCCATTCACAGTCGGAGATTTTAGTAGTTTTCCATTTTTGTATCAGTTAATCGTGTTGCATTGGGCATCTTTGTTTGTATGTCTATTTGAGCATCTGCTTATTTCCTTGCCAGATTTCTAGACATAGAATAAAGGAATATGGAGTGAAAAGGTTCCTAGAGTATATGTATCAGCCCTCAGTCCCTTAGCCTCGGTTTCACTCTCCACAGTTTCCACTACCCATCAACTACAGTCTGAGAATATTAAATGGAAAATTCCAGAAGGAAAGGATTCACACATTTTAAATAACTTTGATTACAGCATATTGTTATTGTTCCATTTATTATTGCTGTTGAGCTTTTACTATGCCTACTTTATAAATTAAAGGTTAACACAGGTATGTGTGTATAGGGAAAACCATAGTGTATGTGGAGTCTGGTGCTACCCGTGGTTTCAGCCATCTCCAGGGCATCTTGGACCATACTCACACACCATGGATAAATGGGACAACTGTGTATTGTGTTCCAGGAAAGGTTCCCTTCCCTTGTTGGTAGTGAATGTGGGATGCTAATCTCACAAAGCCAAAATATTGCACACTGCTCTAGGCTTTAAGGCACATACCTCCCCACAAGGGATGAAACACACACACACGCGCGCACACACACACACACACACACCAGATGGACGATCATCTCGTAGAACAAGGAGGAGTAAAGGGAAGGGCTTTGCACTAGAAAGATGTTCTGTGTAGGTGCTGGCTGCTCTCTGCAGAACCTGCCACTCCCATTACTGAGTATCTAGCTCTGTCTCTCGGAAGTTCTCCCTGGTCCAGCACCCCCATGATTACCTCTGAATCAGGGGCTGAAGAGTACTTGCCCAAACCTGTGTAGCTTCTGTAGCCACTTATTTTTCCCTGTCCGAGTTCAGGGACCCAGGGGTTGTTTCAAGACTCATCAGACAAACATATCTTGGGCTCAATGTTTTATTGTAAAATTGTCCCATCCAACAAAAGAAAAATCAAACCCATGTGACTGCTTGGATCTTTTCCAAGTGTATTCTCTGAGGCGACAGACCAGGTAGGCATGTGGTCTGCCTTCTAAATTACCACAGGTGACAGTCGCACCAAATGTCTTCAGTTCTGTGCCTTCTCCGTGATATATTTTGACTATGGTTTGTCCCTTCCAAAACTCATATTTACATTTAACCTCACACACACACACACCCTGTGAGTTGTTGAGAGGCGGGACCAGGCGATTAGGGAATGTGTTAATCCATGCATGCGATTAGTTAATGGGTTAGTGCATTGTCTCGAGATCAGATTCGGTGTAACAACCAAGCTGGACTTTTGTGCACTCACCAACTCTCATCGTGTGATGCTTCAGGATTCTGCCAACAAGAAGTCCACCCCAGAATACATCCTCTTGACCTTGGACCAGAATCATCAGCAGAACAAGTCCTCTGACTCATGAAGTTATTGGTGCCTCAGAAGCGACAGAAAGCACATTGAGCAACTCCGACACCAGTTTCCTTGCTGCCTCCCACCCGGCCACCAAGCCAATAGCATAGTGTAGGGCTCCAAATTAGCAGCGATCTACTCCTGACAGCAAGTTCTGTATTAGCAAAGTAAGACTAGCTGCTGGAGGATATAGCCTCCCTAATTTTTTTAGTGGACAACATAATAAAAGGGTTTTCCATTTCCTTAAACTTCTAAAAGGAGGTTCTTAACCTGAGCAGTGGGCCATTTTCCTCTACTAGTGATTCCACTTCCTAGGCCCTCGGCATCTGGTGGCTCTGCCATTTTTTATCCCTTGGCTTCTAAGGCCAGTGAGTTCATCTATGTCAAGCTGGGAGACGGAAGAGGAACAGCAGGTTGAGGGGACAGTGAGACATCTGAGTTGATAAAGCGCTTGCCACGACAACATGAGAGTCCGAGTCCCCAGCACCCACATGAGAAGTTGGATGTGGTGGCATGTGCCTCTCAAGCCCAGTGCTGGAGAGGCAGAAGCTGGAAGATCTCTGGGGCTCACTGGCCAGCCAGGCCAACTGAGTCAGTGAACCAGTGACCCAGTGAGAGACTCTTTCAGAAGGTAAGGCTTCTGAGGAATGACACCTAACATTGATCTCTGACCTGCACACATACATGAATGCATGTGTATGCAAACGCACACTCTTACACACACACACACACACACACACACACACACACACACACACACAAACTTAAAGAAAGGCAAGTAGAACACTGGATGCTTTGTATGATGAAGTCACATCAGTTACATGGACGGTCCATTAATTAGAATTCGGTCCCATGGTCACAATCACCTGAGAAGGAGGAAGACAAGCATGCCCTGGTGAGCTCGGACAGCATCTGCCTCTCTCACATTTCATGGTCCTGCCTGCACTTGATTCCTTAAGAGATTATCTTCTTTTTTTTTTTTTTTAATTATTGAGTTTTGACACCGCCTTAAATTTTGCCCATTTCTCTGAGGTGGTTCACAAGCATCAGGAAAAGGAAATTCTCTGGGGCTAATTTTTTTCTTAATGTAATAGAAAAGCTTTCCATGCTCAACCATGAGATTCTTCCATTATTTATCTTCCCAAATGTTATGTGAAAATTCAACTAGATGTGGAATCAAATTCTGACACAGGCATTGATCGTCTGTGTGGCTTGACACAAGCTTCTTGACCTCTCGGTGTGTACTTATTGCTGAGCTGTTAAATGTAGACCATAAATCTGGGGTTGGGGAGGCTATTGGGTTAATTGAGACAGCACTGAGTATTGTAGAAGTTTATTTTTAGTTGTGTTTAAAATATTATTTTGTGCACTGTTGGAAAAAGGGATGATGCATAGGGCCTTGTCATCTTGTATTGTCTGCAGGTGTCGGATTTCTGTGGGTGGTATTTGATTGCTTATGATCTGCACCTGAGGAGTTCTGAATCAATAAAAACACCTGAGCTCAGATGCTTGGGGTTCCACTGTCGAGTAGGGCACTGGCCATGGTGGTGGTTCCCTCTGCTGAGGTCTGGAAGAGTTTGCGCCTATGAAATGCCTCCATGTTGTCCTTGGTGAGCCACCACAGCAGCATTACAACTACAACTGAGCAAGGCTTCAGGCCCATGGTCAGAGAAGACATACAATAATCACTGGCAGAACCCACTGCTCCACTTGGAATACTGTAATTATCCCAGTAACACCTTTAACTCTTAACCTCACCTACCATACATCTTCAAAAACACCCACCAGAATTTCCGCAAACGGGCCCGCAGTCCTCACCACGGAGCGTCTTTAGAACACTGAAGCCAGGATACTGAACGTGGGTTAAGGGGGTCCTGTGACATCATGTGGGGGATACATAGAAACGGTTCATGAACAGGACATCTGATTGGGCTGCACAACTGTCTGAGTAGCTGCAGAGCTAGGTGCCAAGGGACAGAAACAGAGAGACGATGTCATATCTGCCACCAAGCAGCTCACAGTCAAGGCTGAAGGGACACAGATGCATGGGACAAGAATGCACCTCTGTTAGTCTGAACTCACTGGCTGCAAATGGTGGGTACACAGAGAATGGTGGGTGTCTCACAAAATGAGGAATAACCAAAGCCAAGTCTTGACTGCTGCCAGAGCCCTCTCTGGCGTCCATCTCTCCCTCGCTTGTGTAAGAAGCACCCTGGACATAATGGAAAGCACGGCAGCCGGCAGCTTCAGACCTCAAGATATGAAAGCCTCCGCCACTCCTGGAGAGAGACAACCAGGCAAGACAACCAGGTACTCCTAAGACTGGAATCTCTAAGGAAGCCATTGGTGACTCATTTTCGAATACACTCTACCTCTGTAATAAGGAGATGCACAAACAGTGCCCTGATATGGGGACAGAAGTGTCCAGGCATCGGAAGAGCAGTGTGCCAATGTGGGGGTGTAAGCACTGTAACTGGGGGTGTAAGC
The DNA here is from genome assembly GCA_026225945.1 of Cricetomys ansorgei. Classification (NCBI taxonomy): domain Eukaryota; kingdom Metazoa; phylum Chordata; class Mammalia; order Rodentia; family Nesomyidae; genus Cricetomys; species Cricetomys ansorgei. The sequence goes on from JAMJFZ010004114.1 coordinate 13,088,913, forward strand.
ACTGTAACTGGGGGTTGGAAGAACCGTGCATCAGTAAGGGAAGGAAGTGTTGTTTCCAGGAGACAGAGAAAGTGATCAGCATGGTGGCCCCATGGTGACCATGAGGGCATTGGGGGGATTCCTGGAAAAGATCATGGAGAGAGTGACAAAAAGCCACAGAGTTCCTGTATAATCGAGACCAAGAGAGAGACATTAACAGAGGAGGAAGAAAAGGACCCAGCTCCAAGGGCTCAGGAGAAGTAATGTCTACGACAGGTGACCAGGGAAGGAATACTGCCTGTCTTTCCACATCCCAGCAAGGCCACCCACAAACTCCTCCACAATCCCTACCTATATTTTTCTGACCCACGTTGGACCTTAGGAGGTTTGCACATGGCAAGTTCAGAGAGGACCGCCATGATCAGAGTTGATATTCAAGAGGCTATACCGGAAGTCAACAAGCAGAGAAGCAGTTGAAGTTGGAGGCAGAAGACTCATTAGGAGACCATGACACCTAACAGATGACAAATGCAACACTCTCTGATTCGCTATGGCCCTGAGCACCTTAAAACCAGTAATTTAAACATCCTGTCCAACCTAGGGCACAGGGGCAGGTGGATCTCTGTAAGTTTAAGGGCAGCCTAGTCTACATAGTGAATTCCAGGACAGCCAGGGCTGCATTGAGACCCAGTCTCAAAAAGCCAAAAGCCAAAACCAACTAAAAAATCCTGTGCATATATTACCAAACAGCTGGCCCTGATTTAAAATTGAGACTTTCCCACTCTGCCGGCTACAGGCTGTTGCCTGAGGCTCAAGGGAGACCTTTCCTTTCTTGCTCTTCATCTGCAGCCTCCTCTTCCTCTGTATCTCCAGGCCTCTTTTCTGGGCTCTCCAGGGATAATGAGCAAAGAGAAGAGGGAGGTAAAGGAGCCAGGAAATGCTATTTTGGCTGGTAATTGGTCCAGCCTTGCTGCTCTCTGATGGCAGAAGTTCAAAGATAGCCTCCCCCTGTCCATCACAGGTTCTCTGAGACACTCCTCTCCCCAAGCTTCAGTTCTCCTGACTGCTGCAAGGAACCTCCACTAAGGCCAGTCATTTGCCCTCCCCCGGTCTCACATCCATAGGTGATAGTTCAGGCTTCTTTCTGCTGGGGTCTTTCTGCACCTCCAAGAAACTCACTGGATAGGACCTCAAGATATGTTCTGTACACACCCTGCCCTTATATACTCTCCCCCATTCTTTGCACTCACTGGGAGCACTGGGAGCACTGGGAGCACTGGGAGCACTGAGAGCACTGGGACCCAAAGACAACAGCTTCTCCTAAGTGGCGAGGCTGCCTCAGTTGCTCTCCTGACTTTAAGGTTTCTTGGTGTCAGTTAGACCCTCGTTAAGTGCGTTCCCTGAATGAGACCAGATCTATACTAACCTCTCCGAGGAATCCAATAAAGCCTATCACAGCTGGAGACCAGAGGCCTCCCTTGGTTTCCCAGAACAGTAGCTCCCCTTTCCAAAGCTCTCCTCTCCCAATCCTCCCCTCCTCGTGGCCGTTGTCTGATTTAAGATTAAGAGGTAAAGCCAGGAGTGGTGACATTTGCCTTTAATCCCAGCAGTTAGAAGGTAGAAGTAGTGGAACTCTGAATTTGAGGCTAGCCTGGTTTACAGAGAGAGTTCCAGGACAGTAGCTCTGGCTGGCCTTCAACTTGCAATCAGTCTTCCTGCCTCAGCCTCCCAAGTGCCTTGCTGCAATACTCGCTCTTGACACTAGGTAGCACCAGTGAGCAGAGCTCGTAGCGAGGCACAGGTTCATGAGGATAAACACTCGCCTGGCACTACGTTAAACACCACCGTTAGAACCACACAAAGGAGTAGAGGGGAGAGTCGGGGTGAGGTGGGAGAGAGGAAAAGGAAAGAAGGGTACAGAAGGAGGGGGGGGGAGAGAATAGTAACAGCCAAGGAAAAGGTCAAAAGTCAAAGGATGTTTTCTACTGAGCACCCAAGTGAAGCCTTGGCACCATCATGAATCATGAGCGAATAACTGAAAGCCAAGAATTGTCCACTCGGTTGGGGCGATGCTGGTCTCTCACCTCCATGACAACGTGTCTGTGGACATCATCCTTCCTCCTGGCACCATGATGTCTTCTAACTCTACCCTCTTAGCGTGGCGAGGTAATTCATTTTAGAGCTAGTCATTCCCACCCAGGGCTCAGCACTCTGTGGGCAAGAGAATATTCTAGAGCATCTTTGTACCTGGTTCCTAGAACAGAGTTGATGCTTAGGAAGAATTACTCAGTCGATCAGTTAATTAGCAGAAAGCTTGAGTTTTTGAGGAATGAATATGGAATCCTACTGGGGGAGGGAATGAAGAACAGTCATGACACCTGTATTAAGATGTTACAGTGGAGCCCATCGCTTTACAGGCAAGCCTGAAGAATGGGTTAAAACAATAAAAATGAGCACCCAATTAAAAAGAAATAGAAGTAAAGGAGATACTTAGAGGTTTTTGTTTTATTATTTATTTTTTGTAGGGGGGGGAATACACATGTGTCACAGCATATGTGTGGAGGCCAGAGGCCACTTTGCAGGAGTTGGATCTCTCCTTCAATCATATGAGTTCCAGAGATTGGATCTGGGCTATCAGGCTCCGGCATTTTTTACCCACTGAGCTATCTCACAGGCCCAAAGATAGTGCTTCTTTAACCCATTCCATCCTCTGGCTCATGGGGTCCCAAGGCTCATTCCCAGGACCTCAGCAGCTGAGGCTGAAGTTGGGAGCAGACAGGACTATCCTACCACAAGAGAGCACAAGAGAGGGAAAAGGGGACTCAGTGTCAGAGACCAGGGCAGCAGGCATGGGGGCTGTGGGTAACACTGGGTCTGGGACCAGGGGTGAGCCACAATGAAAAGGCATGATGGTCACGTGTCAGGGAGGCAGAGCCTAAGTCAAACCCTCTAGCAGGTAAGAAGTGGGTCAGCCCACATCATCACCTTCCACGCCGATTCCAGGACTTATTCCGGGGAAGGTTGATATGTACTGCAGATGGAGAGAGTACGCGTTGTCAGAGATACAAAGTGGCCATGTTTGCAGCCTGGCGCATATTCCAAAGTGGATGGAAATTGTTATGAAAACAATTTATACCCAGCAGACATGGATGATTGCCCATGATGACCTTTTGCCAGAGAAAATGGGTCTTACAAAGAAAAAAAAAAAATGAGAGCTCGTTAGGACAAATTAGAAAAGGCAAATGATTGCTCTTAAATTATGGAAATTCCAACACTGGCAGATTCCTGTCCTTTTAGAATATAAAAACAATAAAACACAAAAAGAAATTGTTTGTTCAGAATGAAGGGCTGCAATTTGTGTGTGTGTGTGTGTGTGTGTGTGTGTGAGTGTGTGTATGTACTTTTGTTTCTTGGAAGGCTTTAGAATGGAGGCTTTTTGTAAACTAAATGAAATTTAATTGACTTATTAACTGCCACGAATTCTTTCTCCGTAATCCCAGCAGCTAAAAGAAGAGGAGAGGAAAACGCATCAACGGTGGGCAAAATAAACCCTGCTTTGTGAGCATGCTATTCAAGGAAGGTTTCTACCACCACGACATGATAGAATTTGGGGCACAGAGTTGGTGCTTCCACTAAAAGAAGGTGGGTGCCCAGAGCTGCAGAGGGAAGGCAAGAGCCGTGGGAGTGAAGACATCGCTCCGGAGAGTGTTAGCATCCTCCCACTCGCCTGACAATCACCCTCGGGTGCACAGACTTCCACATTTTATAAAGCGCTTTTATGTTCCTTACTGCCCCAACCCTTTTAGCGTTCCCTTTTATTTATATATGCTGTTGGGGTTCAGACATGAATTCAGGGTGTCCGCTACAGCTTCATGAGTTACGATATAATCCCCATTGCTATTAATATTAAGAGGGTGGAAACTTTGTTTAACTGTGGTGCGTAGAGGGGGAAGGACATTGGGAAGTGGTAAGATCATCAGATTGGATTCTGACTGCAAAAGGGTGAGAGGCCAGGACACACGTACACACCACGAGAGCCTTAAGCTCCATCAGAACTCTGCCAGCAAGAAGTCCCAGAAGTGTCCCAGGAAGCCCACAGTCTTGGATTTAAACAATGAGCCAAGCAAGGTAAAACCTCTTTTCTTTATATGGTGTCCAGTCTGTGATGTCGGGCTACAGGCAACAGAAAGCAGATTACTCCATGTGGCCATCAAAATGAGTGAGGACGCAGAGACTGGACATTAAGTCATTGATTTGTCAGCTAGTGAGAGACACAGGCAGGATCACAATCCAAGGCTGCCCATGCTCTCTCCCAAGCAACGTGGTCTCCTCTCCACCTTAGGTATTTTTGCGTGTGTGCGTCAGAACCAGAAGTAACTGGATTCATATATTTCTCTATTTAAAAAAAAAAAATGCAGAGAGAGGGTAGGGAAGGGGGTGGGACTCTTAAAACAGCGCCGGCTGAAGACATACATATTTAAAAGGATAAGCTAACGCCCACATCAGACAACTCCAAAATCTCGGTGTTTCAAAACAAGGAAATCTTATTCCTCCTTCTGAGCGTTCAGTGCTGGCGGGTGAGGCACTGCTCCCTGAGGTCATTCAGGGACTCCTGGGCGTATTGCTCTGTCATCTCTGTAAAAGCCAGATGACAAGAGAAAAAGAGATGGTGAAGGAGCTCCAAGAGACCAAGCTTGAAAGGGACCTCGGCACTTCTGGCCATACGGATAAGCCAAAATGAGTCACCTGGTTCTCTCTGGGGAAGGGGAGGTGGAATATCAGATTACCAGTCTTTGTCACAAAACCATTGAGAGTTCCTTTAGATATGAAATGTTTCCCCATCGAAGACTGTTTCCATGAGACCCCAGCCAGGCTCCCACCCCTCTGGTGATTCCCCAGGTAAGATCACCCGGCTACACTGAGCAAGACACCGGATTTTTCAGGATGGAGAAGTGGACCTTTCAGGCTTAGCCAGCAAGATCTCTCTCTATATTTTCTCCTAACGTGGCTGAGTGAAAGGGCAAACAGAAATTTGAAAGTGATGATTGCTTCCTTTGTGGGGGAGAAGGGTACCCACTGAGTCGAGAACATATATGAATTCTGATTTGCAATCATTTCCACTATTTATGAGGTCACTGGACTTACTCCTGCTGAGTCCAATTTACAAAAGGCTTTGGGTGGATCAGGAAAAAGAATATTAGAATCCTGTTGGCTTGGTGATAGCCAGAGGACTATGCAAGGAATGTATCAATGAACTGTAAGGAAACAAAATCCTCAACATCAGCTCTGACATGCTGCCTTCAAACGGGCAGGATGATCCGTCACCCTAAGGAAGCTGTTGGTGCCAGGCACACCACCACTGTGATTTGGCCACACACACCCCCCCCCAAAACAGAGGGGTTGATTTCCCAAATAAAACACTCATTGGGAAAGACCTAAGACGCCCACATGAAGTGGGGGAGTCTTTGTTGCACCATCGCTTCTCGCTCCTCTCAGCTCTCTCTGATCATCGGTGTCTTTGCTTCTGATCTCTCTCTCTCTCTGGAGTTCCGTTTCCCCAAATTTCCATATGCCTGCAAATGTCCCCCAGGGATAAATCCATGTCAGCATATTCAACTCATCTTCCTCACGCAGCCCCAGCCCCCCAGGCTGATCGCCACCTATTACCATCTCTTTAACAATGTCGGTCACCTGAGCCACCCTGGTTCCACCCACCAGACACTTCCCCATCTCATCTCTCTTCTCCATTGTCACTCTCTCCTGGATAAAAGCAACAGTCTCCTAGCTAGGGTTTGTGACAAAGAAAATGTCACCACCCCACCAACCACACTGCCACCATAAGACATCAGGCCAGAACCGTTCCATGGCTCCTGAGTGCTCCTTTGAAGGACCCAAAGTCTTCCTCGTATTAGCAGGCTTCTTCTCAGGCTGTCCCTGGCTAAAGTTTCTAGGTCATTCAACCCATCTCACTACTTGCCCCGTGCTCCTGCTCCTCCAGGGGACTTGCAGCCCTCCTGACTTTACTTTCATATTTCACTTTCTCTTGGCTGGCTGCTCGCTGTTGTCTCTGCTTCCAATGCTCCCCATCCCTGTCCGCCACCCCTGGGCTCACACCCACCTGCCTAGTGCTGCTATCAGTTCACCCAGAGACCTTGCTAGGATTCCCAGGTTGATGTAGAAGCTGCTCCTGGAATCTTCTCACCCCAGAGCTTACTCCAGTGACAGCACCTGGTGCCCTGCCTTCCCACTAACCTCTTACACCCCAATTTGTGAGCTCCTTGAGGCTGGAGACGCTGTTGTTTCAGTTCTCTGGTCCCCAACACGACATCCAGTGAAGAGGTGCTCAGGGAATGCTGGGTAAGCACACAGATTAATAAGTACATTGAGTAGAAACATAAAACTCTCTTCAAGCAGGATCGTCCATGGGGGGGGGCGGTGCGGGAGGGAGGGGCAGTGGGGTGGGCGCTAATTTTCTCATCTTGGCAAGGGACTGCACAGAAAAATCAAACAATCTGGACAGAGTCGCCATGTGCCCAAGAGATGTAGATTATCAGAGAAGTGGGACGCAGCCCCCAAACCAAACACCCAGTCACGCTTCAAGTGCACGCTTTGAAAACAGCGCTGTGAAAACACAAAGCAGATGTTGTCTCTGATACCACAGTCAAACACGATGCACCCAGAGGGGAAAACAAAATCCTCCACGAAACTTCTGTTCGCATTGTTTTAGTGCTGGGGATCTGAGACTCCTACAAACCAGCGAATCAAAGGGTAGCTCAGGTTTCACTGTTTGTTTATTGCTGTTGTTTCTAGTGATCCCAGCGTGCTGGCATAGAAAAATGCAAAGCCCAGCTCTAGATACAGAGAACGCAGAGTTTAAAACTGTGTTCTGTTGCCTGGCATATGTCGGAAGTGAGCTGGGTCCTCCAGTCTATAACAGGGTGAGAACAGGACTGGGTATGGACTAAGTAGCATGGATCACAGGTGTGGGCTTAGTATGGTGCCTAGCACATATGTGTTGCTATTCTTTATTTGCAAGAATGTTCCAGATTCTCCGCAAGGAGAAGAAGAATATCTCAAGAGCCAGTATCTCTTTCTGGCTCCCTTTGTCAGACCTCCCCAGCCCCCACCCCCGCCACCACTTCCCTCCTCTCCAAGCAGCTTCCAAGCAGGCAGTGTCTGCTTTGCCATACTTGAGCCTGGCTGAGGCTCTGGACTCTCCCACAGCTCAGATACTCACAAGTTTCTTAGATCAGCAACCTTGAACTGCTTCAGCCACCCTGAACACCAGGGCTGCATTGCCCAGAGAAGAACGGTGTCCAGAGCATCTGGAGATCAAGGGTTCACACCTGGCACACCCAGCTGGGGGAGGGGCAGCAGAGAGGAGCAAGGCCTAGGTCATTCTCAGGCCTGGGTTTGGATTCCTGCTCTGCCATGCACTGTGATCATCGGTGTATCCTTCAGCCTCTTCAGGCCTCCAAGGCCTTATTAGTAAGCCAAGCTAACTCTGAATCCTTTTACACTCTGGCCTTCTGAAACTGGGCAAGGAGGTGTCGTACAATGAACACAAGTATTTAATGTGAAAGTGACTCCCACCTTCCAAAACATTAGCAGATAGGAGTGTCTTAGAATTGAGGAAATTCACCTCCAAGGCCCTATCACATAGGAGTAGGGTGTAGACCGTATGAGCGCTTAACAGGGCGCCTAGGGCATGGGAAACTTTCAGTGGAGGCTTCCATGTCTTTATAAATAGGATAATTAGTCACTCTCTCAATGAGCCCGGGGAGAAGAGATTACCTCTGCCAGGGTGTGTGTCATGGCCAGTCTCTCCAGCACAGCTTCCACCAGGTAGAAAGCTGGCAGCTTGAATGAAAAAAGGAAAATGTGGGTGCATATGGGATGGAAAATGTTTCATCCATGAAGAATCAGGTTATGATATTTGTAGGAAAATGGACACAACCAGAGATCCTCGTATTAAATTAATAAAACCAGTCTCAAAAGGTCAATACTGAGCTAGGCATGCTGGCACCCTTTAGTCCTAGCACTTGGGAAGCAGAGGCAGGCAGATCTCTGTGAGTTTGAGCCCACCCTGGTCTACATAGAGGGCTCCAGGACAGCCAAGGCTACATAGAGAGACCCTGTCTCTAAGAAAGGAAGGAAGGAAGGAAGGAAGGAAGGAAGGAAGGAAGGAAGGAAGGAAGGAAGGAAGGAAGGAAGAGGAAGGAAAGAAGAAAGTAAGAAAAAGAAAGGAGGAAAGATAGAAAGAAAAAGATAAATATTGTCTGTTTCCTCTTATTTATGGCTCCCAGATCTTATATGATGACATAAAATAGTGTGAGTAGATGCAAAATGAGGGTCGATGTGAACCAGCTAGGAAAACGCAAGGGACAGATGGGAGGGCGGGGGAATGGGGCTATGCTCCACAGACAATATATACCTGCGTGAAATTTTAAATACAAATGAATAAAAAATTGTAAGAGGTACTTGGCACATTGAGAATTAGCTGACAAGCGCTCACAAATTCACATGCAAAGTCCTCCTTAAAGCAGGCCTTGCTGAGCATACGGGGTGGGGGTGGGGCAGGCAGTGTAGTGTGTAGGACCTGGTGTTCTAGGCTCTTCTCCACCGCTATCTCGCTGTGGAACTCTGGCTTAGTGCCTCTTTTGGGCTCCTGCAGAACCAGACCCAGAGAGCAAGAAGGCTGGGGATTGATGTGCCCCTCCTCGTGTCCACTGGTTGGAGTTGCTGCAGAGGGGTGACGGTCCTCACAGTCCTCCTGCCTGCCACAGAAGCAGTGATGGCAGGGAACGCCCTTGGCTCGAGAACCTGAGTTCCAGTAGATTGATGTGCACTGAAATGTGAACAGCAAATGGACACAGGGCCACCAGCGGCGTACACCACAGAAGCCGCATCCCCTCTATGCTCAACTCTCATCTGTGAAATGGGAACCAAGAAGACCAAGCTATTCCAGAGTCGTGTGTTCCTATTCCCTGCTGTAACTGTGTCTCTTTAACCTGGGTGTGCTCATGTAGGCCTGATCAGGAGACAGGAAACACATAGTAATCGAGCAGAAATGGTTTAGTATAAATGGGTTTAGTATAACGGGAGATTGGAATAACAACGGATGAGAGAATTCTTTTAAAATACAAGAAGAGCTTGGCATAATGGTACACACCTGTAACTCCAACACCCTTGAAGTAGAGGCAAGAGGATTGAGAGTTCAAGGCTAGCTGGGCTAGTTATCTGTCTCAAAAGCAAACAAACAATAACAACAAGAGGAGGGGGGAGAAAAAGAAGGAGAGGGAAACTAAACTATTAAATAAAAATAGATGACAGAAAAAGGTTATAGGGGTAGACCACATGAAAAATAACCACCCCAACCCAGGGCTAAGGCAGAGAACACAAGGAACTCCGGGCTGTGCTTTAGACCTTGTTGGGGTGGAGACAGAAAGACAGCCTCTTCCCATCCCCATGCTACACTTTGGCCTTATAACCTCCTAGTGCATAGCATGGATGTTCTTAACATTTTATACATGATTATCTTACCTGGGATGTTAAAAAAAGAAAAAGGAAGGAAGGAAGGAAGGAAGGAAGGAAGGAAGGAAGGAAGGAAGGAAGAAAGAAAGAAAGAAAGAAAGAAAGAAAGAAAGAAAGAAAGAAAGAAAGAAAGAAAGAAAGAACAACTGCTCAGCCCTTTGTACCAGCAGGTTCTGCACCTGTGGATTCAGCCCCTCGAAAATATCAGGGACAAAGCTGTCTGTACTGAGCAGGTATAGACATTTTCTTGTTGTTATTCCACACACAGAACAATGTAACAGTGATTTGCAGATCATTTGATTGCGTTACATAGTACACATAATGTAAAGATGTAGCGGATGTGTAGAGGCTAGAAGTGCATACTGTGACACTTTATACAGGGGACACTTTATATAGGGAACTTGGGCCCCAATCTCCAATGGGGGTGCCTGGCACAGTCCCTTGTGGAGACAATTGTACTAGCATAGTCAGGTATTTAAGAACTACGATGATAGAGTAACTTTATCTCATTGGCAAAAGCTGATACAAAAATGTGTTCCTGTCTGGCACACTTATTCTGATGTGCTAAGACAGATGCAAAACCTGCCTTCTGTTACAGCAGCTCTGTGTGTGATACAGGGTTGCCCTTTTAATGAGGTCATATGGGGGGGAGGGGTGGACCAATGAGATGAGCTCACATCTGGCACTGAGAGAAGGGAAGTGTTCAAAATAAGACTTGGTCGTAGGCCATGGTCTATGGTAATGTCATTCTCTTGGGTTGGGTGACAGTTTGACCAACACCAACTGGTTGATATAGAGAGGAAGTCATCTCCCTTTGTCTCTTATTTCCAACTCTGCACACAAGGAAGCTACATGTAGCCATACTGCACTTCCTCTGTCCACCCCTGCAACTACTTCATTGAAATGGCTGCTCTATCTAGAGAATCATTGAGTAAGATTTAATCGGTTTCTAAGGTAACGGTGGGAAGGAAGGCATCTCCTTCCCCCTGCAATGGAACTTTTCCCTGCTTCCTGGCTAGGACCAGCTCTTCCCTAAACCCCTCTGTTTCCATCCAGGGCTGAGGGAATAAAGTAGACCCCTATCTTCCCTGTCAGTTGCAGAAACAGGAAGGGTCCCCCTTCATGCTCTCCCCACCCTGGTCTTCCAGCCACATCTCTCTTTGCACATCACGAAGCTCCTTGATATCTTTACAATAAACTCCCTTTTTGTTTTGGATAGCCCCAACTAAGTTTACGACACTTGTAAGCACTGGCCCTGGTAACTGGAAATCGGTGAACTTGGGGCAGACAATAAGCAGACTTTGCTTCTGATGGAAGAATTAGGGAGCCCGATCATCTAGAGAACACTAGAAGTATATCTTACCTCAGTAACACTTTGAAATTTGACTGAATTTCTCAGCTTCTGAATTAATAACATCCTGAAGTCAGGTGGCAGGAAGTAATTTAGCCACGGTGCAATGGCAGACTCCTCTCTCACTGGACAAGAAGAGCATTATATCTGGAGAGTAGCTCCCCCGAGGTCAGAAAGGGAAATTGGAAGGACAGGATATCAGCTTTGTCTTTTCATCACACCCCAGATAGACAGACTTCTGTGTCAAGATGGTGCACGTGACAGGGTTTAATACCACCAGCCCCTTTTCCTGAGTTGGGATAAGTAGTCTCTTCAGATGCCCTGCATCTCCAGATACCTCAGAGGTAGCTGCAAACATGAAGTCTCCTGTGAAACAGTCCAGCCTCATCCCTCTCCTGCCCTCCAGTCCTAGAGGTTGCACACACCCCTGCACTGCCCAGCTCCCTCTCTGTCTCCACTTACTTTCCTAGGTATACATGTGGAACTAAGTCAACACCCACTCAACCCTCGTCTTGGACATCACTTCCTGACCAAGCTCCCTAACTCTCTCACCCTCACTGGGTCTCTGTCCCTGTTCTCATCTCTCCCTGTGCCTCTGCTCCTCAGCCTCATCGCTGTGACTGTGATTTTCGGGGAAGACTGGTGTCTGCCTTCCCCCACTGGACTGTTAAGTTCATCACGGCAGAGAGTGCGTATGGTCTTGTGGTTTCACATGCCACAACAGAGTGAGCCTGAGTCTTAGTCTGTTTCAGCTGCTGGAACAAACTAACTTCCCTGGGCACCTAAGTAGTAGACTTCCCACCGTCGTGGATCCTGGGAAGTCCAAAATCCAGGTGTCTGGCGAGGCTCTTTCCCTCCTAAACAGTGTCTTCTCTGCATCCAGCATGGCAGAATGGCAAAGGGCAAGCCTCCTCAAGCCTCATTTGCAAGGGCACCAATTCTACTCATGAAGGTTCTGATTTTGTAATCTTTTCATGCCTCAAAGGCCCCATGTTCTAACACTACTAATTGGAGGCCTGGGTTTCAATATGTGCATTTCTGAAGAACACAAAGATCTGAATTATAGAAGCACATAATAAATGGTTGCATATATGCAGGTAGACAAGGCTCTGGAGTACGGGGTTTGAACACAGATCCAGGAGGAAAGAGAGGGAATAATCACACTCTTAGGAGCTGTCAAGGACAGCATGGAAGGATTAATAACAAGCCTTGTTCCTAAGGCCCAACACACAGCAGGTGATCAATAAATGTTAGCATTGCAGCTGGTAGTCCCATATTTATGAATATGAGAAGGTAAGGAGGTATGTGTAGACATGATTCAGTTGGGGTCACAGTTGGGGTATCTATGTGTGCTGGTGTCCTGGGGTAGCACTGACCTCTGGGGGTATTATCCAAACAGAAGGTTTGGAACAACGCAAGCTTGTGTTTCTAGAGAGAATCAGTCTAACAGCTATGCAGCTTGTCAGAGCATGCTTGCCCCAAGCTGGGTAACTTTGGAACTGTCTCCTATTGATATAACCAATTAAGTGACTGAGGATATAAATCAGTGCCATCAGAACTGCATCATCGGATTGTCATCCTAAAGTAATCCACTTGGGAATGACGGGGTGAAAACATCTAAAAGGATAATCTATGATATCAAAGATAAATCCTCAAAGTGGGTGTTTCCCGTGGCCTACTTTGCTGGTTAGTTTTGATTGTCAGCTTGACACGACCCAGAATCACCTGGGATGAGAATCTTAATAAGGATTTTCTAGATCAGGTTGACCTGTGGACATGTCTGTGGGGAACTGTCTTGATAGTTAACTGATGTAAGAAGACCCCACCCACTGTGGGTGGCACCATTCTCTAGGCTGGGCCTTAACTATATAAGAGAGGACACAGCTAACTGAGCATAAGCAGCAAATTTGTAAGAATGTATTTATTCTCTCCTTGCTTCTGATTATGGGTGTGATGTGACTAACTGCTTGAGTTCCTGCTTTAACTTTCCCCCAAGGTGACGGACTACAATTTAGAATTGTACGTGGAATAAACCCTTTCTCCCCTAACTTGCTTTGTGTCAGGATACTTTATCACAGCAACAGAAATGAAACTAGGACATCTACGTTCTCCATCTAGGCTCCATCCTCAAAAGTCCTCACTACCTCCCAAGAGCTATCCCTAAAGTCCCTTCTGATGGCCAGATTTTCTGGAATTCCCTTTCTGGAACGTTATAAATGTCTATGGACTTCATTTACAAACAAACCCTTCTGCTGATGGCTGATGTGTCTCTATCTGGGTTTGTCTCCTAACGGGACATTTTAGGAAACCACACAACGTATCTGTTAATATGGTCACTTAGCTTAGCTTCTTGTCCCTCAGTGGGGCTTATTCATCGGAAGAAGGAGTCACATGTACCTGAGAATCCTGAACACAGAGGTGTAACAGGGACAGAGAGTCACAGTCAAGGGAAACCTATGTTAGCCACTCACACTTGAGAAAGAAAGGACACCCAGACCAAACACTGTGCTCAAAATCCCTTTTCCATCTCTGAATTTATTCTTTGCTTTTTTAAATTATTAAATATACCATACCAAAAAGGTTTTAAACATATGCAAACCATCTGAAGAAAACTAATAACACTAAATCTCCTGCTCCACAGCCTGGCTGATGTCCTACCAGTGTCTCAGAGTAAAGTACACAGTCTATACTGTCATACACGTACTCTCTGCCATGAATCCTCTCTTGTCAGACGCAGCCTATCTAAGGACACTACTATTCTCAATGGCGTTTTCATTATTCCTTATGTTTTATCACTTTATGATCTTCGCGTGGGTTTCTAAATGAAACATCACCTAATTGATACAGACATTTTCATGAGTAGAATCATACAATAGTGATTCCTCTGTAACCTCCTTCTTCCCCTCAACATTGTTCATCCTACGTAATAGAGGGTGGTAATATTGTTTTAATTTTGCTTAGTAACCCATTGTAAAAGTTTAACAGTCTCTTTATTACACTGTACATGGATGTTTTGATTAAACCCATTATCTTTGATATTATAGAAAATTATATTCCCAATGTTTTTATACACACAATTCTTCAAGGTACACACTGGGGGTGGAACCGTTGGCTCACATCATATATGTGTGTGTTCAATTTCGCCAGTCAACTCCAGTTGTTTCCCCAAAATGGCTGTGTAAGCTTGCTCTCTCACACAGCAGGTCAGAGCTTCTGTTACTTCATATCTATTCTGTGACTTTTGAGGGGAGAAGTAAAAGAAACAAGAAGTCATCTCAGGAGATGGAGTTGGCAGATTAGAGAATAAGTCCATCAAATCCACCTTGATAAATAAGTTTATTGGTTGTCTTAGCTAGGGTTTCTATTGCTGTGAAGAGACACCATGACCATTACAACTCTTTTAAAGGAAAACATTTAACTGGGACTGGCTTACAGTTCAGAGGTTTCAGTCCATTATCATCATGGCGGAAAGCATGGCAACATGCAGGCAGACATGGTGCTGGAGAAGGAACCGAGAGTTCTACATCTGAATTGGCAGACAGGAGGAAGAGAGAGAGACATTAGGCCTGGATTGAGCTTCTGAAACCTCAAAGCCTGCCCCCAGTGACACACTTCCTCCAACAAGGCCACACCTTCTAATATCCCTATAGATCTATTGGAGCCATTTTCATTCAAACCACCACAATTAGTGTTGCTGACAGAAGCATGCACAGTTGTAACACCAAAAAGACCCGCCTCCAGCTTCTGGGGAAGAAAGAAGGGATAGAATTCCCAATGAAGGTCTTGTAACCTTCTACCCCTCCCCAAGAGGGAATGTTGACAGACATAGCTAGCTGCTGTCTGGTTCTGTTTACTGTGAGTCATGACTGTGGGTCAAGGTCTCCTGTTGATCACCACAGGTACTCAGCTTTGTGATGTTGAAGGTGATGGTGATGGTCACATCAAACCCATAGCAAACAATCCTACTTCAGGATCCCAGTATCGACACTAGGCATTGTCTCTTCTCCACTGGAGAGCACTCTCACGGACATGTAACAGTATCTCACTGTGGTTTTCCATTTGTATTCCTGGTTGTCAGTGAAACTAAGTATTTTTTCATGAGTTCTTGTCTTTTGTCCACTGTTTGATTACAAAGCATAGTTTTTTTTGTTTGTTCGTTTGTTTGGATGGATGGTTTTGTTTGTTTTGTTTTGATTTTTTGAGACAGGGTTTCTCTGTTGTACCTCTGGCAGTCCTGGAACTCATCTGTAGGCTAGCCTCAAACTCACAGACAGCTGCCTGCCTCTGGCCTCCCAAATGCTGGGATTAAAGGTATGTAGCACCATCACCCAGCCAAAGCATGGTTCTTAACATTCAAGTCAGTTTTATAAAATATCTTCTCTCTGGATCTAACTTATCTTTTTCCTCTAGGACATCTTGTAAGGGGTATGTTCTTAATTTATTTGGCTTCTTCTTTACCGTGTGTGTATATCATGATCCCAAAGTTACAGAGACACCTGTATTTTGTATTATATGTATTATAATTTGTATATATGTATTATAAATACAAACTGTATTTTGAAAGTTCTATTTACCCCCTCTTGTTCAGTTATTTAGTTCACATGGGGATTTATCATTAATATATTTTGAAGAATCAAATTCTCTTAAAAATTTTTTTTCTTTTAGTAAGGATAATCAATTTTCTCAGCACTACAGATTGTCAATTCCATTCTTTTCCCACTGATCAGCAATGTCCATTGTGAGAAGATTAGTTTCTATGTGTACACCATTTATTTTCTTAGTTAGTTTTTTGTTTGTTTTGTTTTTTGAGGTAGGGTCTCACTAGGTAGCCCTGCTGTGGAAGTTGCTGTAGAGACCAGGCTAGCCTTGAGTTCACAGAGATCCACCTGCCTCTGTCTTTGGGTGCTGGGATTAAAGGCGTGTACCACCACAGTAGGCTCTACATCACTTCTTTCTTGGCTTTCCCTTCTATTCCATTTTCCTTCTTGTCTATAACTATTGCCTTCTCAAGTTCCAAATCTCATTGAGCTTGCATTGAATCCAAAAACAGCAATTTGGAGCGTTTATATTTTTATAATGTAATATAGCATATTCAAAAACATGATATATTTCTTTATTTAAATCTTAATGTAATGTACTTCAATAAATTTTTTACAATATTCTTCATAAGGTTTTTCTTACTTTATGATATGTTTATTTTCTACACACCTTTACATTTTTGTTCCTAATGTGAACGATTTATTTTAAATGTCTCAACTGATTGTTATTGATGTATAGAAACTGAATTAACTTTTGTATATTGATTTTGTATCTAGTAACCTTGCTAAATATCTTGTTTTTATCCTATAACTTATAGTTCCTTATGTTTTTTTTTTTAGTTTCTTTTGCTTTTTTTTAATAATTTACTTAACTTTATTTTATGTGCATTGGTGTGACAGTGTCAGATCCCCTGAAACTGAAATTGCAAACAGTTGTGGGTGCTGGGAATTGAACTTGAGTCCTCTGGAAGAGCAACCAGTTTGCTTAACCGCTGAATCATCTCTCCAGCCTTCATTCATCATATATATATATAAAATATTTGATAATAGATCTTCAAATAATAATAATTTAAGTTTTTTTCTCCTAAGTTTTGTACTTCACACTTAATTTTTAAAAATATTATGGTATGAAGCGCTGGAAAATGGGGTGACTGTAACCAGCACACCTCCCCTCTCTTCTCCCCTCCTTTCAAGCAGGGTGTCCTGTAGCCTGACTAGTTTCAAACTCCATATATAGCCAACAGTAGCCTTGAATTCCTGATCTTTGAGCATCCATCCTCTTACTCTCTTTTAATAATGAGGGAACTTAGCCGCAGAGAATTTAATTTGTCCAAAGTCTCATAATTAGAAACAGGAAAAAAAAAAAAAAAAAAAAGGATCAGCCCTCAAATCCAGTCTGACCACTCCAGATCCACAGTCTGCCCTCTCCACTATGGGCTGCTTTTCTTTTCTCCATGATACAGACACATTTAAGGGTTTTTTTTGTTTGTTTTTTGTTTTTTTATGAGTCACATAAAAATATTGAATCACCACTAAAAGAAAGGGCCTTTATTTCTTCTGCTTGAGAAGAAAAAAAAAAAAAAAAAGATGGGGTGATTTTAAATTGACCAATATATCTACATCTCTAAGAAGTCCCAGGGCAGGGAGTTGGGGTGCAGTGGGGGATATGGGGAGGAACCTTTTGCTCTGTGTGTGTTTACTTATTCCTTCCTGGGGGCAGCCAGGTGGGTGTTCATATTCCAAGCTAACAGTCAGGGAAACTGAGGCTCAAGGAGGTATAGATTCCTCCAAAAGGAGTTTGGACCAGCCACCAAGTATGACTCCTCATTAGCTTTCCAGCCCCAGGTATCAGATGCTGAGGTCTTAGAAAAGTCTCTTGTGTGGTCTCTGCAAGCCTGTGGAGGCAAGAGACTCCTCTTGGGAGTAGGAAGGAAGCCACTGGGAAGTCATCCGTTCTTTCCTATGGGTTTATTCATCCATTTATTAAGTAGAGTCTTACTAAGGGCCACCTGTCTGTGTCCTAGATTTAATGCTGTGAACAAACCTTTCACAGTTCTGGCGTGAAGGGTTCCACCCAGCAGGGAGCCATCCGATAAACCAGGTCTTCCAAGGCCAGCCCCCACCATCAAACACATTCATGAGGTTTCAGAGTATCCCCAGGTGCCTGTTTGGAAGCTGTCACACCCCTCTTGCAACTGATGACCATTCTCCTTCCCTGGGTCTCCAGCATCCCAGGTGTTGCCGGAGGCCTGTCCATCAGCGTGCCAATTGTGGGGGAAATTGAATCCAGGGGTTCCTTCCGGTCTTGTTTGCTCACTTTTTTCTTAGCATGATCTTTGGTTTCATTATATTTAGGTATTTCTTTTATTTACCCGTGCGCCAAGAAGAAGAGGGGGGAAGAGGAAGGAGCCTCTTTAAGCCAAGCATGAAACATATTAGGTGCCTAGAGTTGAAAATAATGGGCCTCCCCCCACCTACCCACCCTAGAAAGCTAGCCTACAGGAGGAGGGGGGAAAATCCATTCAAATAATTTCGTTTAGTCCTAAGTATAAAATAACCGAAGTCAAGGTGGCTCTGCTGTTATTATTTTTTCTGATGTTTTTGACACCCGCATGTGGAGTTCTCCGGTGCGCACAGCTTCCAGAGCTGTGAGCTCCCACTTGGTATATCTATAATACTCCTTAATATTTTCATTTTGATGTAATTTGCGGCCCCAGCTTTTTAAATATCCGCTCTGTAATAATGTTTAATTTCAGGGGTCACTCCGCCAAGGAGTATATTAAAGCTTATAAAACTCATTTCCAAAGCTCAAATATCAAGCTGTGATCAGGTTAGGAGGGCAGCATCTGTGAATATTTCATCCTTTATCACGCTGATAATAAGGGGATGACAGAGGCGCATTATTACAATGAGAGAATTGCTCATTTCAGGCCTGGTGCTGGAAGCTGGGGTCTGCCGTGTGTATTACTCAATAAGACCAATTCTGATATGAAAAGCAAGTTTACTGAGGCACCACTGTGTCTTATTTGATTGGAATGAATAATATATGGAGCTGCCGTTCTGACTGCTGCCGGGCCGGGGGAGGGGAGGCCTGCATGGAGAGGTGCACTTGGGGATAGACGGTGAAATAATTTATCAAAGGATGTGTTTTATGGCCTGAAAATAAAGTTAAGATAACCACTGTTTATTACAATCATTATTTCGGAAATCTGTATTCCGCAAACCTTAAACATGTGCCAGCTTACACGGGGGAAGATCCGGGATCCAGTCGATGGGTAGAGATGCCTCATAATTAACTATTTGCACATAGGGGCTGAGTGAACTTGACATCTGGGCTGATTCCTGACACCTTCTCCATTGGCAACTTTCATTATTGCTTTGCATCAAGCCAACTTCATCAAGTGGGAACCTTAAAACACTGGTCTTGCTGGTAGGGGGAGGATAAAACACCATCAACTGTGAAAATCAAACGGGAAGCACCGGAGTACCGCCCCCTACCCCGCAGCCGCCATGGTGTCTGCCCGGGAGCAGATAGCTAGGGGCAGCTTCTCGGTCTAGGACTAACGTTTCCCTGGAGCCTTAGCTCTTGTCTGTCTGACCCTGGTGTGCTACTATTCTCCACTGTCCTCGGACCTTCACGCCCCTTCTTCAGAAGCTGGCTTCTTCCACTTAGTGCCCCGTCGCACTACATGGCATCCCTGCCTCAGTCCATTCCCGTCATTCCACCAGCCCGATGGAGCCAATCCCTCACGGTCTTGTGCTGTGTTGATTACCAAGCCCACTGGCACGTTTTACTGTGCAACTAGTTTGCCCTCCTGGTCAAGTTAGTCTCCTGCTGGGTTCTCTCCTTCCTAACTCCCTGTCCGCCTCTGGCGCCTCTCCTGGCAGCTCTGGCCACCCTCCCTGAAGATGAGGGCCTTCCACAGGCCTTGCCCTGCCGTCTCCTCGCCGCTGTCTCTGCTGGGCAGCAGTGTTCACTGCCGTGGCTTTTAACACCACACTTTGACTTGCAGATGATGATGGCTTTGCATCCCAGCCTCTTTCTTGGAGATCCAAACCCTATGTCCAACGGAGGACCCTCCCTGGTACCCCAGTACAACTAGCGAAAAGTAAACAGCACAAACACGCTCATACATGCTAGTCCTCCAGCCCTGTCTTCCTCTCCCCACGCTCAGTCCCTCCTCTCCCTCACTGTCCTCATTTCTCTATCTCCACTGGAAACAGAGCCCCAAAAGCAAACCCAGACAAACACAGGCCAGCACCCTCAACCCTTTCCTTGCCCTCGGGGTCCCTCTTAGCATCTTTTATCAAGTCTTAATGCTTCTTATTATCTTGAGACAAATGGACCTATCATTCCTGATTATAAAAGTAACCTACACTTATTAAAACTTTTCAAACCACACTGACGTGGAGAAGGCAAAAACCACCTGAACCCCAACCGCAGATGATGATTTTGATATGGGTTATGTCTGGTTAAGAAAACAAATTCGGTCAGACTGAGTTTAAGGGGTATGCACTATATGCCAATCCTTGCTCTAGAAGTTCGTATGCGTGTTCCTCTTTTCTCTACAAAAGTGGAACCTAGCCATGCATATAACATCTTTGATTTAATAAGGAACATATTTCATGTGAACGGCTATAGACCCACGTACTCCATTAAATAGTTAACAGTGTCCCATTAAACGCCTGTAGCCAAATTTACTTACTTAAGCAGATTCCTGCTGATGAATGATTGGGCTGCATCCAAAATTTGACATCAGTAATGACTTTCTATAAACATCTTTACACATAAATCTTTTCTCACTTGTTCAATTATTACTTTAGAACAAGTTTCTAAAAGTTTGGGGTTAAGTATGCTCCCCCCAGCTCCCCCACCCCAGTGTCCAGGATTGAGCTTCGTCGGGGTTTTGTACCTGTTAGGCAATTGCTGTACCACTGAGCCACAGCTAAAACCAAAGAGTACAGGCACGCTTGCCTGCTTGTGTTATGTCTGTGTGTGCGTGTGTAAGCAGGCGCAGGGACATGTGTGTGAGCATCTGTTCAGGCCAGAGGTCAATGGCAGGTGTCTTCCTCAATTAGTCACCACCTTATTTTTTGAGAGAGTGTCTCAGAAATTTGTCTCACCAATTTGTCCGATGGGCTGGGAAGTAAACCCTAACAACCGGTCCTTGTGGCCCTGCCCCCTCCCTCCCCTGGCACTGGGATTACAGGAGCATGCCCTTACACACTCAGTCGCACATTCAAACTCAGGTTCTCAAGCTTGTGAGCCGTCTCCCCAGCCCCCGAGTATGCACATTTCAAAGCTTCTTATAACTGTTAGCAGATACCTTCCAGTGATGAATTTCTCTCCCGCCAATGTGGGAGCTCCCTTACGTTGAGCTTTGCCCACCTTCCAAATATCATTTTGTCATTGTTCATGTCACCGCTGCTGGGTTTCTTCCCATACTCCAGTTGGTCCTTGAGTTTCTAGTCTACATCACTTGCTCACTCATTATCTTTGACAATTTATTTGAAAGATGCCTCTTATTTTTCCAACTTAAGTGTTTATCAACTCCTTTTTAAAAAATTACATGTTGTTTTTTTTTTTAAAAAAAAGAGGTTTTATTGATTGTATGTGAAGTGCGTGTATCTGAATGTATATATGTGCATCATGTGCATGCACTGTCTGTGGAGGCCAGAAGGGGGCGTCAGAGCCTCTTGGAGCTGGAGTTTCAGGATGTTGTGAGCCTCCCAAGGTGGGTGTTAGAAACCAAACCCAGGTCCTCTGAAAGAGCAGCCATCACTCTTAAGCACTGAGCCATCTCTCCAGCCCTTAAAAAATGGCAAGCTTCTATCTACCATGTATGTTGTATCCATTTTTTAAACAGATGGTAACTAGACTTCTATATCTGTTCATAAATATAATAATTGTTTCTTTATGGTTTCTGATTTTGGAGATCATAATTAGAGAGGGCTTCTAACTATTAAGTTATAGGACATAAAAAGGTCTACACTTGGGTTCTGTTCCAATAATTCTTACATTTTTCCTTTTTAGATTTCAAGCTTTAAAAATCATTCATGGTGTTTCACTTATTCATTTTCACATACAGGAGAATACTTTGACCATCAGTCACAACTAAAATATAGGGTCATAACTGAAAAAAAAAAAGTGTAACTGAAAACAAAAACAGAAACTAGCCTAATAAAGAGTGACCTGTGAGATCAGAGTCAGAGCGCAAACCAGTAGAAAGACCGGGCATTTATACAAAGTGAACTTCTAAGTCAGAACAAGCCAAGTATGCCTCTTCTGTCATTTCTATATAGCATCCATTGGCGTTTCTGGCCAGTGCAATTATAGTGAAATGGTCTTTTTGCAAATGACATAATTGTGGAATATTCCAGAATAGTTGCTAGAAACCACTTAATAGAACACAACTTTTAATACTACAAATCATGAAATAAAAAAAATTTAAAAAACTTGGTACTTTCTAGATCTTACCAAACAATAGGAAAAGCGAGACGTTTTAAATGACACAATTTGGAATAAGGTTGAACTTTAAGGTAAAATGTTTAGGATATACTTAAGAAAGATGAATAAGACTTTCACACCGCAGATTACAAATACCGCAGAAAATATTAAACATGACATACACAAACAACATACTATATTCATAGACTAAAAGGCTCAGTAGTGTCGAGCTGCCCATTCTTCTCAAACTAACTTGTAAATTCAATACAATTCTAATCGAGATCCTAGAGAATCTTTGTATAAATTGAGAAATGAACTCTAAAGCTAAATGGAAATGCAATGGGTTTAAAAGAGCTAAGAGAAATCTGGAGAGGGCTTGGAGATGGCCCAGTGGGTAAGATGCTTGCACTGTAAGGCTGAGGACCAGAGTTCAGATCCCCAGAGGGATGTAAAAGCCAGTGCTCACCTGAGACCCCATCACTCGGGAAGCAGAGACAGGATTTCCCGGGGCAAGTTGGCTAGCTAGTCCCAAAAGAACTGGTGAGTCCCAGGGTTAGTGGAGGGCCTCACCTCAATGAATAAAATAGAGAGATGGTGAAGAAGACACCCCGTGTCCACCTCGGGTATGCACACCTGCGCCCACACACATGCATGTACACTCCATGTGCATGTAAAAAGAAAAAAAAGGAAATCTAAGAAAAAGATCAACCTTGGAGAATTTGTTCTAATTTCAAGGTTTACTACTCAAGCTACAGTTACCAAGGCACGGATGATGCTGGTGTAGGAAAAACAGACCAAACTAGAGGGTCCACAAATGTAACCCATTAATTTTTCAGAGTCCAGGGTGCTAACCATTATACAGTGGAACCAGAGCTGATTTTCAACCAGAGAGGAACCAAAATAACTCCACAAGAGAAGGATATGTTCTAAGCAAACAAAGCGAGAGAGGCTGCCGACCATAGGTGACCCCTAGCTCACATAGACACAAGCCTGAGAGCTTACGACCCTGAGAAGAAACAGGAGGACATCTTTGTGGGTCGGGGCTAGGCAATGATATCTTGGACAGAAAAAGAAAAGATTCTAGTCACAAATGAAAACAGAGCAAAAACGAGAGAAGGAAGGAAGAGAGATTAAGAAAGTGGGGAAAGAGGGGATAATGGAAGGCATGGAAACAGAGGAGGGACTATAGGAAAGGAACCAACCAGAGGGTGCAGAGAGGATGAGGAAGAGCACAGGGAGGGGTAAATTAGAACAAAAAGTAATGGCACACGTGCATGAAAACGCCATAATGAAACCCGTACCCGAGCACTAACCTAAAACTTAAGTTTTGTAAAATGATAAATAAGACATTGTCCAAGTAGCACACTCTAAAAGATACAGTCACGAGACCCAAGGCAGGGGAGGGGCTGCTGGAGAGATGGCACAGCGGTTAAGAACACTTGTTGCTCTTGCCGAGGACTTGGGTTCAGTTCCCAGCGCCCACATGGTGACTCATAACGGCCTGTAACTCCAGTTCTGGGAAACCCAACTCCCTCTTCTGGCCTCCATGGAGCACTGCATGCATGTGGTGCACAGATATAACATGCAGTCAAAAACACTCAAACACATAAAAAAAATGAAAAAAGTTTTAATGCTTAAAAAAAAAAGTCAAAAAAGGCAAAGCAGATACTAAGAGAAAATATTTACACGCGAACTCTTATGACTCAATAATTAGACAAACCGCTCTGTTTTTTAAGTCGGCCACTCCACAAAAGAAGGAACACAGACGCTAGCAAATGTTCATAAAACATTTCCAGCAGCATTGGTCACCAGAGCTCATTAAAGTCATAGTGAGATACCACTTAACACCCCATGGGATGGTTAAAATTCACAAAGCTGACTTCAAGCTGAGATAAGGAGGTGTGGAAGAGACAGAACTCACACACCACTGATAAGCTGTGGAATGGTGTAGCCGACTGGGGATGTGGCTCGGTTGGTAGAGCTCTTGCCTGGCATGCACCAGATCCCGGGTTCAATCCTCAGCACTACTCAGACTGAGCGTGGTAGTGGGAGGCCTAATCCCAGCACTTGGCATGTGGAGGCAGGAGCATCAGAAGTGTAACTTCATTCTTAGTTCTAATCCAAGTAAGAGGCCAGCCTGGGCTACCTAAGACCTTGTCTCAAAAATATAAAACCAAACAATAACCAAAAAAAAAAAAAAAAAGGTATGCCCACTTTGGAAAGTATTTTCTTACACAGTTAATCACACACAACCAAGGAATTGCACTCGAGAGTACTTACCAAAGGAACAAACAGCTCCACACACTGAAAGAGCTTTGGTGGCGGGGGTGGGCGGGGGTGGGGGAGGTGTCTCTGATTTCTTCTGTATCCAGGAACACCAACTTGGCCGCCAAGGGGACTGGGCTGCACCTGCCTGCACCCTTTGGTGTAGGGAGAAGAAGCTGCTGCCTGAGCTGGGCAGTCACTGAAGTCGTTTCTCTTCATTGTGCCCCAGACCCCTCAGCACACCCTCATCGCTTCCCAGCCTCCACATTTGACAAGTGGAGACTTTACTTCCCTGATGCAGATAACAGGAGGTCTGTGAGGCTCCCTAAGAGAGACTGGGGCTCTATGTGGCTCTAGTTTAAAGGTTTCAAATTTAAATTTTCCCTCCTCTATACATTTCATTTCAGAAACACACACATAGATATTTGCACACAACTGTTCATAGTAGGTGTTCATAAATGTATTCATGAATGTGTCCGTAACAGCTTCAACTGGAAACAGTCCAAATGCCCATCCACAGGTGGACAAACAAACAAGTTACGTTGTGTCTACAGAGTACAGTCATCCTTCCATAACAAGCAGACAGGGAGTGGGGTTGGGTCTAGGACACTGCCCCCCCCCCGCCACGCCCACCGATTCCAAAGTCTCGGGATGCCTCAGTCCCTTGAAAAAGTATCGTGCAATTTACATGTAATCTACAACTCACCCTGGGCTTCAGATCATCTCTAAGATACTTACCTAACACAAAGTGGGCAAATAAAGAGTTGTCACACTGTAATCTTTAGGGAACAGTGACACAAAAGAAGTTCCTGCAAGCTCAGCACAGGCAGGATCGTTTCCAGATAGTTCTGATCTACAGTAGATTTAGAACCAGGATGTGAAAGGTTTGAATGGGGGTGGGGGGATGGGCAACAGTGATGTTCTGCCATAAGATGAGCTATTGAAACAGAGACATAAGTAAACCTCAAAATAATCATGCTGAGTAAAAGGAAACACATAAAAACAGATGGTGCCCCTTGGATACCTGCGTACAGCGGCCTAAAACAGGCCCACAATCCACAACTATAGAAATCAGAACAGAGGCTGCATGGCACTGTATGGCGGAGGGACACTAGGACACCACGAGAAGATGGGAATGTTCTAGACCAGCGGTTCTCAACCTGTGGGTCGAGACACCTTTGGGGGTTCAAATGTTCCCTTTCACAGGGGTCACCTAAGACCATCTGCATATCAGATATTTCCATTATGATTCATAACAGTAGCAAATGTATAATTATGAAGTAGCAACAAGAAAATAATTTTATGGTTGGGGGTCACCACAACATGAGGAACTGTATTAAAGGATAGCAGCATTAGGAAGGTTGGGAACCACTGCTCTAGACCCTACGGAGGCTGTTGCTCCTGGGTATACATTTTTCATAAGTCATCAGCCTGTATGTTTAAAATAGGCATGTTCCATTACATGTAAAGTATACCTCAAAGGCGTTGACTCAAAACTATAGACGAACAGGATTTTGACAGTGCCTCCAGACCAGTGTCTTGTCCTAATGCTACGGCTCCTTTTCCTGCTTTCCTTTCTCTACATTGCCTAGAAAGAAAGATATTGAACAATAGAGAATGGAACCACATTAACCAAAATCCCTTTGGAGCCTTGCATGGTGGCACATGCTGTAATCCCAGCATTCAGGACGCAGAGGCAGAGGTATCTCAAGTTCAATGCCAGCGAGACTCTGTCAAAATAAAAATCAAATTTAAAAAAAAAAAAAACAGCAGGAAGGCACTGCTTAGTGCTACAGTGTTTGCCTAGTGTGTGCGAGGTCCTAGGTCCAATCCCCGGGACTGCCAATTCATTAATTAATTAATTTTAAAAAGATCCATCTGGCAAGAGAATCCCAAATCAAATTAGTTCCTCCGATCGGAACAAGCATCTTGGTTAGGGCCAGCATTGCGAGTTCTCTAGTGCATTCAGTCCCCAGATGAGTACTGAGCACTTGGCTCACAGAGTAACTTGTCCTGGGGAGTGACGGGTAAAGGTGGGGGGCAGAGCAGCCGGATGCTTAGTGGCAAAGCTTGCCACTGTGGGTAACACGCTCATTCAAGTCACCCTCTCCATCCATTCTTCTCAGAAAATGGTGTCCGTGAAGGAAACGGGCAATGCCTTTGGGCACCAGCCTTTGACAGTGGCCACTGGAATCACTTCCCCTAATTAAGACTTTAAAATCTTGCTTTCCCGAGTAGGGAGCTGCAACAAGAGTGAAACGGTGCTTTGGCTACTAGAATTACCAAAATAGAGAAGAGATTCTATCCTGCAGCTTAAATATATACAGTTGGATGTTGTAGGCCAAAGTCATGTTCTCTTTAAAGCCTGTGGGCTGTTGGCGCCACGGGGACTCTTGCTTCCATGTCTGACTCAGTGTGTGCAGGGGGTGAGGGCCCACCTTTTAGCATCCTCAAAGACACCCAGATACTGAGAACTGTCTTATTCTGTGTTCCACACACAGCAAAGCTCTGAAAGACTAAAGAAGGAAAAGGAAAGAATACGTACAGATCAATTACAGACAAAGAACGGCTTAAAAAAGGGTGGGTTTATTTCGGCTCACGGTTTTGCGAACTTTAAGACATTCATGGAGGGAAGGACACTGCAGTGGGTGACTCCATGGTGTCAAGAACCCGAAGCTAGGACTCCTCACCTCTCCCAGGAACAGGAAGCAGAGAGGAGGCAGGAAACAAAGACAGAGTATAACTCTCAAGGACCGCTCCCCAGAGAAGGGACCCACTTCCACCAGCTGGACTCCACCTCCCAAGGGCTCGAGAGCCACCCACCCCAAACAACGCCACCAGCTGGAAACCAACTGTTCAAACAGGTTATCCTCTAGCGTTTACACTCAAGTGGGGGCCAGGGGATGGGCAAGGAAGGGAGGGCAATGTCAAACCAGTTAAAACCAATCTGAACTCACTGTCCTTCACGCCTATCTCCCGCTCCACCTCTGTGTCCCACTCACAGTACCCAGATAACCCTGTCCCATTAATGTTGTATCTCCCAACACCTCCACGGGTCCAAATACCACCAGAAGACACCGCATACAGACAGCCACCCAAGAACTCCTCTGAGCACCCTCGGGCCCACTCAGCACTCCATTAAAAGTGTGGCCAAGCCTTATTAGCAAGTCTATAGCTGAAGGCTATAGAGAGGCTGAAGGGTGCCGCTCATCCCATTTATTGGGCATATTATTCTCGTCAGTGGCTTTTAAAGGGTTCTGCTAATGCAGGGATGGTACGCACCATCACAATTAAGACATTGCTAATAAATTAAGTTTTATGGACATAAATCAGCAGGTATGCCTATTCAGCTGTTGTACCTCACTTAAGCAGAGGCTTCGCACCTTAAGAGGAGGTCTGCCTCTATTCAGGCGTTGTAATGGCCTTGTTAATGGAATATTAATTACCTCGAAGTTGGACAGCACCACTATCTGCTCCTGCTCTCCTACCACTGGCATTCTCGGAGAAAAATGTTTCTACAACTTTCTGCCACTAAGATGTTGAATCCAGGCCAAGCCCACTCCATCCCCTCCAGCAGGAGAGGATGAAGTTCACTCTCTTTGGCTCTGGCCCTGCACCGAGGGTGAAACAAAGCTTTAAGCCATTACAGAGATTGCTCTGCCATGGTGTCCTGGACCCATCAGCAGTGAGATCACCAAACACAGTGAAAACATCTGGTCTACCCTCTTCACAGGACCCCATGAGAGGGACAGAGGATCAGATTCAGCATAGAGAACCCAACTTCTCATCAGCTGCTTTATTGCAAGTTGTCATCACTGGTGGTTTAAGCAAAGGCTTTTATTTCTCACAGTTCTGGGAGCTAGGAAGTCCAAGGTCAAAGTATTGGCAGATTCAGTTCTTTGTGAAGATTTACTTCCCGGTTTGTGGAAGACTGTTTTCCCATAGTATGTGGACCCCCATCGCTACCCCTGACTTTCCTCAGTGTTTGCTCTGCTCTCTGAGAAGGACCAAGGAATAGAATAGAGAGAGGAGAGAAGAGAGAGATCTTGTCTTTCTTATAAGGCAAGACCACTAATTTCTATCATGTCGGCACCATCCTCATGACCACATCTAAATTTAATTACTCCTCAAAGTTGCTACCTCCTTAACACCAGCCCACTGGTGATTAGCATTTCCACATAGGAATGGGGGACAGAGCAGGAACATTAAGCCCGCAACACAACTCCAGCAATAGCCAGCAGTGTGACCCGGCACTGATCACCTACTGTCCGCAGCCTTGTATCTATTATGAGTGTGATTAAGAACCATGGATCATAGATCATTTTATGATTGTCTTTCCAAGACCGTGGAAGAAACACACTTCACAAGGAGAGGGATAGATTTCGTCTGGAAGAGAGTAAAGGTTCTGAGTGCAAATCACCTTCAATGGTTGTTAACTCAGAGTGAGAGGAAAACTGGGGAGGGATGTCAGGAAGCTGGTTCCAGGTAGTAAAGTACACGTTACACAAGTATGAGGGCCTGAGTCCCGTCCCTAGTACCATATAAAAGCCAGCATGGCAGTGCACATCTGTAACCCTGGTGCCGGGGACACAGAGCTGGGAGAGTTCCTGGGGCTCGCTGGCCAGTCTAGACTCATTAGTGAGCTCCAGGTTCATCAAAAAATAAGGTTGAGAGAGATTTGAGTGAAAATAAATAATAAAAAGGGGGAGACATGGCTGCTCCCAGGTATTACGGAGGAGAAAGTTTACTGTAAATAAAGGGAGAACATAGTTAGGTATGAGGGAGAGCACAGCCAGACGCAGAGACATTTTGGGAGTCCAGGGTGGACATGACCAGACTGAGCTGTCAGGCCATGTGAGGAGATGGGGGGAGGGGAGAAAGGACAGGGAAGAAAGAGGGGAACCTGGAGACCAAGGGACTAGGAGACCAAAAGAGGCCAAGAGAAAAAGGTAGCCAGAATGGCAAGATTCTATAGGGAAGAGTAGCCCAGCTCTCTGGGCTAGAGAGTTCAGAGTAGGGGGGCGGGGTATATAAGCCAGGAGGACCCTGTAACAGGTAGAGACTGAAGGATGCTGGGAGAACCTGGTGACCAAGTCCACTTTGATATGTTAAATAGGTACCTCAGTCAGCTGTTTGTCCTCTAACAAGTTTGAGACCACACACACACACACACACACACACACACACACACACTAAACACGAATGAATGAATGAGTGAATGAAAACTATAAACCAAAGAGAGCCAGAGATATAGAAGGAAGTATGACATTTAGAATGTCTTCTCCATACAGATGCATAGAGAGTTCTTCGGTCCTAAGTTCTGCAGCATGAACGGGCCGGAGAACAATGACCAACCATGCCAGCTGGGCCAGAGAGAATAGGACTGCACACTCGATCAGCGACACCAGGGACTGCAGCCTCCCAGATGCCAGCATTGCACAGCACCCACCACATTCAGGGCACTTAGCATACCAGCATTCGGAGCCCTACTGGTATGGAAGAGTAGCCTTTTGGATACCAGAAGCAGAGCCATGCCATGAGAAAAACCATCTACTTAAAGAGAGGGAATTACATCAAGAATGTAAATGATAGCTAAATTGACTTGGGCTGCTGCCTTACTTTCCCTGTATAAAACATCCTGTCAGAAGCATCTAAGGGAGGAAAGGTGCATTCTATCAGACAGGCAAGAGTACAGTGCATCATAGCAGGGAAGCCAAGGCACCAGGAGCTTGAAACAGCTGGTTCCACGGCATCTGCAGTCAGGAAACAGGAGGATGAATGCACTCATGCTAATGCTCAGTTCCATCTCCCCTTTATGCTATCCAGGATTCTCCGCCTAGGGAATGGCTCTACCCACTGTTGAGATGGGTCTTCCCACAATGACTAATGTAATGGAGATAATCCCTTACAGGCAGGCCCAGAGGCCCATCTCCCAAGCAATTCTAGATTCTTTCAAGTTGATAATTAACATCAACCATCACAGTTCGTAATCCCTACCCTGGGATTAGTTTGTTCCCCCAAACCTGCTAAGCAAAGGAAAAGCCCAAGCAGGAGCCAGCAATCTGGGTCGCAGGCCCAGCTCTAATTCCAAATCTCTATGCAGTATGAGACAACTCCAAGCTCTGTCTTCTTTCTCTCAAACACTAAGGTCAAGGTTAAGGGGCCTCTACCTCTGAGAGACACCGATTAAAATTGTTTCCCTCCTTTTCTTCATCTGGGGGACCATCTCAGACCCAGGGACCTACTGAAAGAATTTCTTCCTTTGCATCATTTAGCATATCAATTCCCACATTTTCTGCTTGAACTTCAGAGCAAAAGGAAGCCGAGCCTTTGCCTATTTAATGTATGGTTTTGCATATTTTCTTGGACTCTTTCAGTTCTCCTTTGTCCTTGAGTTGCTCACCATAGACACACTCTGCTCCTGGGCTTAAGGGGAGGCCCATTCTCTCCATGACTACTTGGGCAGTGGCCTTTCCCATATACTCTCTATTCCTTCAGTAGAGACTTAAGAGTCCAGGGCCAAAATGAGCTGCAGAAGGGGGTGGAGAATGAGGGGACTGGGCAACTGGACACCAAACAGGAGTTATAGGTCTAAGTTTGGTTTGCAAGGCTGATGGACTGGAACCAAAGAAGCTGATGCTCTGTGATGAGCCTCTGTTCTGCCTGGGTGTCAATCAAGAGGCTCTTCCAGAAGAGAACAGGGAGGGAAGCGGGAAAGTGTAGAGCAGCCTCTTCAACCAGTTTCACATACAGTACCAATCTGTGACAAGGTACACTTGTTCCTTGTGACGATCTATCCCTTTCTCCACAATAAAACAGCAGAGAAGTGAGGGAGGGGGAAGGGAGGGAAGAGGAGGACAGGGAGAGGAGGTAGGGAGGCCTGGAAGGGGAGGGAAGAGAATGAGAGTGAGAGAGAGAAGGAGAGAGAGAATCTTTCTGGAGCTTCCAGTACAAGATCAGCCTTGGACCTCTTACAGTGGCAGCAAATATGGCAGGAGTCGGGGACAGAGCAAAATCACATCACCAGCCAGAAGGCAAACATCAAGTGCTCAGGCCAGGATCCTAGAGTCCCCTTCTGAGTTAGCCCCACTGATATAAGGGTCTCCCACTGGGCTCTACCTCTTAAAGATTTCACCATCTCCCAAGAAGGCCACTCTGGTGACCAAGTCATCAATGCATAAACCTTTGGGGGATGTTTGTCCAAACCATAGCAACCAGAAGCCTTCAGAGGCACCCCAGTTGGCGATCACTGAGTAACCCACAGCCTCCCTCAGGTACCACAATAAGCATTCATTCAGGTCAAACATTTACAAGTCATGGGCGAGGGTGAATCTGATGCAGGCTGGGCTTGGCTGGCCAGCTTCAAGCTGTAGGTTCAGCCTGAGTCCATCATCCTCCATCAACCAACAAGCTTCCTGGGGCATGCTGGTCTCATGGCGGTGACAGCGACACGGGGAACAAGTAAAAGCACCTCCATGACTTCTGTTGCTACCATTGGCCAAAGCTAGTCACATGGTTAAGCATTAAGGTTAAGGCCAAGAAAATATATTTTGTCTTAGTGAGAAGAACTGTAATGGAGCAGGGCGTGATCAGATAGAGGTAAGAATCAGGGTCAACAATGCAGACTACAAAGGGAACGGGTGTCATGATGCCTTCATGTGCTCTTTCCTCTCCCTAACAACCTGATTTTATCCCCATTTTACAGATGAAATTAAAACTCAGAAACAAGAGTCAGGGCTCAGCCACACCGCCACTGGACATAAAATCATGTAAACATGTAGACCAATCTCTTCAGCCAACTTCAAGTCTATAATCTTTGCCATACTTCAGTGTTGGCTTTCCTTCAGGAGATAATAAACTATTAGGCCAGACCCTTTGAGGTGTGTCAAAGGGTCCCCCATTATTGGCGTTCAGCAGCAAACTTTATGGAAAACAACAAGGACTTCTGTTGTAGAAGTTTATTTTCAGTTATGTTTGAAATTGTTTCATTCACTGTTGGGTGAGGGGCTAACCTAGGTCTTGGCGCTTTGTATTGTCATTTCGTATGGTCTGCAGGTGTTGGATTTCTGTGAGGGGTGTTTAACTGCTTATGATCTGCATTGGTATCAGTAGAACACCTAAGGAGTTCTAGGTCAATAAAACACCTGAGAGCAGACACTTGGGGTTCCACTGTCTAGTACAACACTGGCCATGATGGTGGTTCCTTCCCTAGAGGCCTGGCAGAGTTTTTGCCTATGAAAGTGCCTCCCTGTCTCTCTTTGTGAGCCCCTACAGCAATCTAACAACTACAGACTTCAGTGTTCTTTATTTATTCTTTGGGAATTTCATACAGTTTGTTTTCAGAGAGTGGGGTCTCTCTATGTAGACCAGGCAGGCCTTGAACTCACAAGGATCTGCCTACCTCTGTCTCCCGAGTACTGGAAATAAAGGCATGTGCCACCATGCCCAGCTTATACTGTATGTCTTTTATCATATTTTTTTTCCATTCCCCTAGCTTCCCCCGATCCTTCCCTGAGGTCTTAGAGCGACAACTGCTGTTCTGAAACACCATGACCAAAAGCAACTTACGGAGGAGTTTACTTTGCTTACTCTTCCACAGCACCATTCATCATCAAAGGCTGTCAGAGCAGGTACTCAAGCAGGGCAGGACCCTAGAGGCAGGAGTTGATGCAGAAGCCATAGAGGAGTGCTGCTTACTGGCTTGCTCAGCCTGCTCTCTTAGAGAACCCAGAACCACCAGCCCAGGAGTGGCACCACCCACAATCTCTAATTAAGAAAATGCCCTACATTCTTGTCTAACGCCCGATCTTATAGAAGTATTTTCTCAATTGTTCTTTCTTGTCTAGCTTGTGTCAAGTTATCATAAAACTAGCCAGCAAGCCCCCTTCCTACCCATCCAACTTCATGTTCCTTCTCTCTCTTTATGTAAGAAAAGGTGACTAAAAAACTCCAGTTTGTGTTGGCCAACCACTTCTGAGCATGGTGGGGCCTACCCTGGAGTGTGATTGATATACCCAGTGACACTCCATTGGAGTAAACTGATTTTTTTCTCCTCCCAGCAGCTATCATCTGCAAATGGCTTCTTGGCTAGGAGTGGGACTTTGTGCCTAAATCCTTTCGTCCTGGGATTTTGTCTGGGTGGAACTTGTGCAGATCTTGACCATGCTGTCAGAGTCTCTATGAATTCATTTATGTATCTTTCTTGTTGAGTTTGGAAAATGCTGTTTCCTTAAAGGCCTTGTTAACAGTATTAAGTGTGGGTTACATCTCATCTCATGGATTAGGCCTTAAATTCACTTTTTTAAAAGTGGTTGGTTACTCCCCTAACATTTGTGCCAGTATTGCATCAGTGGGCATTATCTTGCAGGTGGGTCATTATTACAACTCACATGTTTCTTAGCTGAGTGGGTTGGATGATTACTCTTGTCTTCCAGTAGCATATATAGCCCCTTTTTAACACTATAAATGCTAGCCAATGGGGGTGAAGCTTCTGGTTGAATACCCGCTATATTTCTCCATGTTCTATGCCATAAGTATGTGCTGTCTTCAGCAACAGGACCTTACTGTCAAGTTGTGAATGGTAACTGATAGCATTGGCAATAGCCTGTAGTGTTTGGGGTGTCCTATGTGACCCCTTCAGCTAATGATTCAAAAAGATGTAACCTGTTCCTGGCACTGGGGATTTTATCTGGTAGCACCTAATGTCTAGTTGGAATATTGTCTCCCCAACTATAAGGTGACTCTATTTAAATTATTTTTACATATGTATATATCTTAGGAAGCTTAGATGTTTATATGGTTTTTCAAATGGCCTTTAGTGTTCTTAACTACAAAGGATTTGGAAGAAGAAATGAGGAATAGCAAATGTCTGGTATATATGCTGTTTTTAACCATTCTTACACCCATGACAGACATCACTAATCAATGAGCCATCACTAATCAATGAGGCACTCTTTCCTCACCAGCCTTGAACATTATCCACATAGATTTGCATATAGCCTTTGCTGTTACACTAGAGATGACATAGGAGATGAAACTTGTCTGAAATGCTAAATCAATCTCTTCTGAGGTCCACGCAGGCCCAATTGCCAGTGATGCTGAAAATGACAATGCAGCTGTGGAACAACAGTGCCCTGGTTTCATCTGTTGGTATGACAAAGCACTCTGAACAAAAGCAACTTAAGTGAGGCCAGGGTTTATTTCAGCTTATATGTCACAGTCCATCACTGAAGAAGTTAAGACAAGAACTCAAGCAGGAATTTGAAGCAGAAACTGTGGAGGAATGCTACTTGTTGGCTTGCTCATAGGTTCATGCTTAGCTAGCACATCCCAGCTACCTTTCTAGGGAATGACACCACCCACAGTGGGCTGAGCCCTCCTACAGTTAATAATTGATACAATCCACCACAGATATACCCAGAAGCCTATCTAATCTGGGTAATCCTTTCATTGAGACTCCTTTCTCAGGTGACTCTAGGTTTTGTCAAGTTGATGATTATAGCTAACTCGGACAAACAGATGGGAAATGTACCTGGCTGTGGTGAGAAGAATGGATTCTAGTCTAAGAATCTGCTGAAGCTGTGACTTAAGAAACACTAAAGTGCTGGGTGGTGGTTATGCACACCTTTAATCTCAGCACTTGGGAGGCAGAAGAAGGCAGATCTCTAAGTTCGAGTCCAGCTTGGTCTACAGAGTGAGTTCCAGGACAGCCAGAATTACATAGAACAGAGAATCCTTGTCTCAAAAACTGAAAAAAAAACCCAGAAACACTAAAGCTCACTGTGTACAAGTTCACCATTCCTGTGACCCCTGAAACCATTAGAAGTCAATTGTTTCATTCCATAAATTCTAATTGTATGTCTATGGAGTATCAGACACTGCTGTCCAGGGCCTAAGGAACCAGATAGCCACCTATCATAGATGCAACTACTTGTTCTGAGGGAGGCAGGGAGTGGGGGATGCTCTGACTTCTGAGGTCCTGTCCAGTTGATATTCCACTAATAACAGGAAGAAGCACATGGCATTATCACACCACTCCCTGGGCACCTGGTAACCTTACTGGAAAACCTCATTGCCACAGCACCTGTACACTACCACACAAGAAAACCATACAAATGCCTGCAACATGCCACACTCTGCCCCCTTCATCCCCATCATTCCCATGTCCCTAGCTACACAACAGAATCTCCAGAAATCTTTTATCAAACAGAGATACCCATGCCCTACTCCAGGCTAAAGAGATCTGGGGAGGGAGACCAGGGAGTCATTTAAGAAATCAACTCCTTCACCTTGCCCCTGGCTATATATATTTTATTTTTCAAAACCTAGGCAAGGCTGAAGAGATGGCTTAGTCCATCTCTCAACCCTCTTAATGCTGTGAGCCTTTAATAACAGTTCCTCATGTTGTAGTGTCCTCCAACCATAAAATAATTCCGTTGCTGCTTCATAACTGTAATTTTGCTACTGTTATGAATTCTAATGTAAGTGTATCTGATACACAAATGGTCTTAGGCGACCCCTGTGAAAGTGTCTGTTGGTTCCCAAAGTGGTTGCAACTCATAGATTGAGAACTGCCGGCTTAGTCAGTTGGTAAATCACTGGCCTTGCAAACATGAGAGCCTGCGTTTGATCATTATAACAAAAGCTGAGCAGAGGCAGGTAGATCCTGGGGCTTACTGGTCAACCAGCCAGGCCTGCTTAGCAAGTTTCAGGCCTGCAAGAGACACTGTCTCTAAAGGAGACAATGACGGGCAGCACCTGAGGGTGCAGACCCTAGGATGTCCTTATGCATATACATGTACACACATGAACGTATACATGTGCACCTACACACACACACACATACACACACACACACACACACACACACACACACACACACACACACCGATGAGCCACATCCATGTTTTCTCTACTTCAGCTGTTTTTAGTTGCTTCTGGCTCCAATCCTCAGAGAACCTCAGAGGGTCCTTGACTTGGTGATGAGGCTGATCACCAAGATTTCACTCCTAAAGTCCAGCACTGAGAGTGGTCAGCAGAACCGGAAGCCCGTACTCTCCCACAGCTGACTACTTCCTCTTTAACTCAGCCCAAAGTTCTCCCCACTTTTCTACCATATACACCACGGGGGTGAAGGATTACAAAGAGGTTGTTGCCCAGACGTGATAGTCACCCCGTTGCCGTATGAGGGTATGGACATGGGGCAGGTGGAGGGCGGAGTGTGGGTCTGTGGGTAGGGGTGAAGTAAAAGGGGCATGAGGGTGTGTATATGTTTAGTGCCCTAGGTGTGCTGTTCCTGTGACTTGACTGTGTGTGTGGAGTTGGGTACCAGTGTACATTTATGTCAGCCATGTATTGTTTGTGTGTAGACCTGTGTGTGCATGTGAGTGAAAGGTCTCACACGTATGTGACATGTGGTTCCTCTGTGTACATAGTGTTTGGATGCCTACATATACATATGTGTGTCTTGAATTCAGTGTTCACCTCTGCATGCTACATTCTTCCGGTCTAGGCTGGGTCTGCTGTTTGAGCTCGGGTGTGGCATAGAAGACGTCTGTCCTTTGGCGAAGTGGTGTCTGTGTATGATGAGGGTGATGGGAATGAACAATGAGACTCATAAAGAGCCCCGTACTGACCTGGTATGAGAGAGGAGAGCCCTTTCTTGGCTAATCCTGTCAGACCAGCACCAAAAAAAAAATACAGAAAAAGGATTAGCTATTTAGAAAAAGTCCAGGTTCAAATGGACTATCAGCTGGTCCCAAGAAGAAAGATGTTATTAGTTAAGCCAACAGATGTGGAGGGTGGTGGGTGGAGGCTCAGAAAAGCAAGGGAAACATTCACAGGCATAGCCTTCAGGGAGTGTGACACACAGAGACCTGGATTTGAACCCTTAACTGATAATTTTCTGTGTGTGGATACAGGGCACTGGGTTTCCTCCACTGTCTCACCTTTCTCATCCACATAATGGCTATGAAGATTAATAAAAAAGCAAAACACAAGAGGCCTTTAAGATTTACTTTTATTTTACATGTATGGGTGTTTTGCCTACATGTGTGTCTGTGTACTGTGTGCATGCAGTGCCGGCAGAGGCCAGAAGAGGGCATCAGATTCCCCATAAAATTGGAGTTACCATAGTTGCAAGCTACCATATGGATACTGTGAATCAAACTCAGGTCTTCTGGAAGAACAGGCAATGCCCTTAACTACTGAACCATCTGGCCAGCCCTACAAAAGGTGCTTGATATACAGCAAACACCAGGGAGTACTCCACACTACTGCCTATAACCGTTGTCCTCCCCTTCCCTCCTACCCCAGATCTCAACCAGGAGAATGTGGAGGTTTGAACCATCACCCTGCCATATGTGACACCTTAGCTCAGGGATGCATGCCCCTCAGGAGGTACCCAGTGTCTCCTTGCTCCCTATAGACCTAGGGCTGCCTGGATGGTGGTGGTGGTGGTGCATGGGCGCATGTGTGTGTGCATGTGTATGTGTGAGTGTGTGTGTGTGTGTGTGTGTATGTGTGTGTTGGGGTAACATACATGCATATGAGTGGCAGATGCTCATGTATATGGATGCCTGAGGCCAGCTGCCTACATTGGGGCTGTACCTACAGCCAAATCCTAGTGCACAGCTGTTTCTTCATCTACTCATTTGTGGATGGAGAACCTCCCAGGGACTGTCCTAGGAGCTGGGGGAGACAGTGATAACTGTGACGCAGGCTGCAGGTGTCAGGTGCTTCAATAGCACACGCCAGCTCTATGAAGACACTAATATTTTTTGTTAAAATACTGTTGTTTCAGTGTTTGCTAATATATGAATTATTTGCCTCTTCAGAGATGACCAGAAAGCTTTGTGCTACATCAAGATGTCTAATTGGCTCACGGAGCAACTCGTTAGAACTCCATCTGTCCACATCTTCCCTGCTGTTGGTAAAAAATTCCACGACATGTATGGTTGACTGGTTGGTTGGGTATCACTTGCTTTTTCCTAGTGGTTGGTTTCAGAGTTTTAGGTAATCCAACTCCTGCCAAGCTCATCTGGCTCCTGCTCTGCTTCTATAGGGCCCCAATGGTATCTCCTTTGAATGGAGCCAGGAGTCACACTAGGCAAACAAGAGGTAGATATGGTAACAGGACTGCCTGGGGAAGTGGGGGGCATTGGAAGGGCCTGCGGTGCCACCTCTCCTCGGAGAGTTAAGTTTAACCTTTACTCTCCTGGAAGAACCAAAATGCCCTCCCTCCATCCTCTACCCACCTCCCCCTCAGGTAGAACCTAAGATAACCTGGAGAAGACCTGGGTGGTCACAGCTCATCTTCTTAATAAAACCCTCATATTCTTTCTCAAAATACCATACTATTGTTTTCTGGTTTTTGCTTTTGTTTTTGAGACTAAGTCTTCCTATATAGTCTGGGTAGCTTGGTACTCGAGTTGCAGCCCAGGCTGGCCTCTAAACTGTGGCAATCCTCTTGCCTCAGCCTCCCAAGTCCTGAGATTACAGGCACGCACAACTCCACCTGGCCCACTCGGCCATTTTGATCTAAGGGCTTCCCCAAACAGTACAATAACAAAATTCTTGACCTAGAGGAATGTATACGCTGACAGGTGAGCCTGTGTGTGACTCCAGATAGTGGTACAGGTTAGGGCTGTTAGCTTTACCGCATAACCAGCCATGTTAACTCCTGAAGGTTTTCTAATGAACGTTTTTCATGAGTCCAGAGATCCGCTCCGCAGTCCTACTGGCCTTGTCTGGATTCCTTTGTGAATCTGAAATTGGCTCCTGGCCAGCCAGGTGGCTCCACTTCCAGGGAAGGCTGGCTATTACCTGGAGTGTCTCAGTTTCCCTAGGCCGTGCTAGCTGAGGTTTCTTCAACAAGGCAGACGTTGGGTCCAAGAGGAAGAGTAGAGAAGTCTGCAAGGCTCAGAACTGGCATCTCTGATTTCCAAAATGTTCTCCTGGGCAGAGTAAGCCATCAGCACAGCCCTTGTTCAAGGAATAAGGAAACAACTTCCAACTCTTAAAAAAAAAAAAAAAAGACTGTGTTTTAATTATGTGTATATGTGGTCCACGTGTGGGCATGTGCAGACGAGGGTAGTGCTCCCAGAGGCCAGAAGACAGCATTGTATTGAAGGTGACTGTGAATAGCCCGGCATGGTGCTGGGCACCAAACTTAGGTCCTCTGCAAAAGCAGTACGAGCTGTTAACCACTGAGCTATCTCTCCAGCCCAACGCCTCCACCTCTTGGTGACAGGCACCACAAACTCACATCAATGCTGCAAAGAGGCATGGGTAGGAACAGCTGGAAACTCATGCCGTCAACCAGTGACACAGGCCATCAAGAAAATAAGAGAGATTTAAAGGCATATGAAATCAGCAGAGGCAAGAGGGTTCTTTTAATAGGTGCCCAGGAAAGATGTCTCTGAAAAGATAGTATTTGAGGTAAGATCTAAGTGATAAGAAAGAACAGCCTTAGTCCAAAGATTAGATAGATGAGAAAAAAGAGAGAGAGAGAGAAAGAAAGACTGTATGTGCAAAAGGCCTGTAAAGGAGAAAAAAAAAATTCTCAACTGTGTTCAGGAGTCACAAGTAAGTGTACCCACTGCAGTAGATACAGGGAAGGGAGAATGCTGGGAGATTAGAGGGGTGTACAGGCGATGCTATTGATGGGTCTAATCGGCCACGGGAAGGTACTTGGATGTTTCGTTTGTTCGTTTTGAGACAAAGTCTCACTGTGTAGACCAGGTGGGCCTCGAACTCTCAGAGAGGGGCCTGCCTCTGCCTCCTGAGCGCTGGGACTAAAGGCGTGTGCCACCATGTAATTGAACTCTGAAGCCTGTTCTCTTTCCCCAGCTGCTACTGAGACAGATTCCTAACTTGTAACAGATTCCCACTGAGCCTTTTTTTTTTTTTAATCCTCTAGCTCTAAAAAAGAGACAGGAAAGACAGAAATATTTTTTCACCTCTCTTGCAGGTGGACTTTAAAGATAGGAGAGAAAGAAAGAGAAACCCACTGCTTTTTTTGGCTGTCCTTATCTGTCCGAAGCTTGGAGAGCAGGAGCTCACAGGGAACTGAACTACCATCTCTAAAACTCCCCCACCAACTGTCAACTGTCAACTGGCCACTGCTTCCTTTAGACCCTAAGCTGTTCCCAGAAGTCCAAGCGGCATCCAATCATAAGGAAGGCTGCACAGGACAGAAAACTTTTTGGCAAAGCATCTTGCTACACCACCATGCCAAGCTACATGCTTGGATTTTAGTTTAAATGTGACAGGAAGCTATTGGGAGTTTTTGAACAAGGAGGTGAAATGACGTGACTGAAATTTCTAAGAGATCTTGAAACTGGGGAGATGACTCAGGGTGTAAAGCACGGAGGACAAGCTTGGGGACTAGAACGTGGAAGTCCAGAACCCACTCAAAACCAGGTATGTGTGGCAGCCTGCCTGTGATTCTGGTATTCACCATTCCAGAGCAAGCTGGCTAGCTGGACTAGCTGATACGGCCAGTCATGGGCTTAACTGAGAGACCCTGCTCAGTGAATAAAGTAGAGAACAAAGAAGATTCCTGAAGTCAGCCTTGAGCACGCGCATGTGCACTTACACACTTGCAAATTCATATGCGCATACACTACGTACACACGTGCGGGGAAAAGAAAGAAAGCAATTGTAAAGAGATCTCTTTGGCTGTTGAGGAGAGGCCAAAGTGGGAGCCAGCAGGGTGACCGTGCAAAAGACTTTTGCAATATCCAGGTGAGAAATGAGCACCACAGAGACTCAAGGGGTGGCGGAGAAGGTGGCCAGGGACAGGCACCTGGGAAGAGATTTTTGAGTCAGAGCCTGCAGGAGTTACCAATAGATTTGATGTTGGATGTGGAAGATGACCCCAAAGTCTTCACCTTGAGTCTCTCTCTTTGAATGACGGCTGGGGTCTGAGTGCCTGTGTTCCCTCAGTACGCACACATGGAAACAGAATTCCCACGGAGGTAGTATTAGGAGGGAAGGCAGTCTGACAGGTGGTTAGGGAGAATCCTCCTAGGGTTCATTTACTACAAAAGAAATCAAGGAAGATTGTCTCTTTGGCCATGTGAGAAAACATCATTTGGAAAAACAAAACAAGCAAACAAACAAACAAAAACCTTACCAGACACCAAATCTGGCACTTGTTGACCTCCAGAACCATGAGAAAATATCTTTGTTGTTTGTAAGTCACCCAGTCCATGGCCTTTTGTTATAGAATCCAAAATAGACCAAGACAGTAAGCTACAGACTATGCCACATTATTAACACGAAAACATGGGAGAGGCAGTTGGGGTGAAGAAGAGTGATTCAAGAGTTTCGTGGGCATGTTAAGCGGCCTAAAAGACAAATTTCCACTTATGTCAAGCCTGACAACCTGAATTCAATCCTCATGGCCTCATGATGGATGGAGATAATCTATTTTTCCAAGCTGTCCTCTGACCTCCACATGTGCTCAAAACATATGTGATAACAATAGATAGGTAGATAGATAGATAGATAGATGATAGATAGATGATAGATAGATAGATAGATAGATGATAGGTAGATAGGTAGATAGATAGATGATAGATAGATAGATAGATAGATAGATAGATAGATAGATGATAGATAGATAGATAGATAGATGATAGATAGGTAGATAGATAGATAGATAGATGATAGATAGATAGATAGATAGATAGATAGATAGATAGATGATAGATAGATAGATAGATAGATGATAGATGATAGATAGGTAGATAGATGATAGATAGATGATAGATAGATAGATGATAGGTAGATAGGTAGATAGATGATAGATAGATAGGTAGATAGATAGATGATAGATAGATAGATAGATGATAGATAGATAGATGATAGATAGGTAGATAGGTAGATAGATAGATAGATAGATAGATAGATAGATAGATAGATAAAGTTGCCAGCCAGGCAGTGGTAGGTGCATGCCTTCAATCCCAGCACTCAGGAGGCAGAAGCAGTTGAATCTCTGAGTTGGAGACCAGCCTGATCTGCATAGTGAGTTCCTGGACAGAGAAACTCTGTCTCGAAAAACCAAAAAAAAACAACAACAAAAATGACCAAAAAAAAAAAAAAAAAGAAATCACAACTTGGTTTAAAGGTGGAGAGGGAGACAGACTCAGCTGTCTGAGTCCGGAGTTCAGGACTAAGACTGTGTGAAAACAGACAGGTACCTCAGTACAAGACTAAATGAATCAACCAACAGAGAGAATAGATGGAGACAAGAAGCAGACTGAAGCACAGGTGAGATCGTGTTAATGTTCATAAGTAGATTCAAGGAACGATAAGTAAGGAAAGGAAATGGAATGGCCAAAGCGGAGAAAGAGCCACAAGGCATTTGGAGTGCTCACTTCTGCTTCCCTCTGAGATGGTGTAGTAAAGACCACGCTTAAGCTAGAACCCTAAGGCGTCGGTCCCTAGCAATGGTTTATTTTTTGTTTTGTTTTTTTTTAGCTACTATGCAATAAGCAGGACATACATGTGGTCCCAGGAAGAAGGAACAAATTCGAGACCTAGAAGCAATTTTCAAACTTCAACAAAGGGAGTGGAAGTAAATTTTAGAAAACAATAGCCAAAAAAAAGAAAAAAAAAGTGGGAAAACGTCACCTAAAGTTCTCACATGGCAGATTGATATAATGGTTTGAAGACTGACTTAATAAATTAAATACACATGCATAAACGCCTAGGTTAATAAAAAAAAAAAAAGCAAAGAGAGAGAATAAATTACTATGGTTGTATACCAAAAGCCTATCTGCTATCAGCCCTCAGTGCTATTGGCGGGTGATGAAACCTTTATGAATTGGAGCCTGGTTGAAGGGAGTTAGGGCCTTGAAGGGGGATATGGAATCCCACACTCTCCCCTTATTCTCCTCTCTCTGTCTGTCTCCCTAGCCACCATAGGGTGGGTGTTAATCTCGAAGATACCAGTAGAAAAACCACGAACCCAACTCATCTTGGTCAATGAATTAAAGCACACATTTTTATTCATGTACACGGCTGTCTCTCCTTAAAAGTGGGATTCAGAATATCAACCTTGGGCGTGAGGAAGACAAGGTTTTATAACTCAGGGATAGGGGTTCCCAAATGGGGGTTTGACAGGCAGAATAGGCAGGGTTACATAAGCAGAGCATAACAAGGTGGTCATAACAAGCTAGTCACAAGAACTTTTTGAAATAAAGACATGGCTGCCATTTTCTGGAATAGGCAGTACAGAACCACTTGTAGCTATGGTTACAGGTGGGCATAGCTCAATCCTTGAGAAACAGGACTTAATCATAAACAGGAACGAACCTACTTTCTCTTTACTATAAAATGGCTTCTGAGCCTAAGATGGAGGTAGTCTGGTTCATCAGTGAGTTAAGAAGCTTCGCTCCACAACTCACTCCCTCAGTAATGTATTGCCTCACCACAGACCCAAAGGCAGCGAGACCAACCCATCATGAACCGAATCCTCCAAAACCATAAGCCAAAATATATTGTCTCTCCTCGAGTGTTTTGTAACAGCATTGGAGACCTGATTAACATGTAAGTCAGTATGGAAGACAACATCAAATCAATTTTTTAAATGATTTAGGGGAAAAGGAACAAAGATCAGACAGACAATAGAACATAAACATCAAGGTGGTAAATTTTAAATGTAAACATATTGATAATTTTGTATAATATAAAAGTCTATACAGTCAAATTTTAAATTATATTCATTTACTTTGTGTGTG
The DNA here is from genome assembly GCA_026225945.1 of Cricetomys ansorgei. Taxonomy (NCBI): domain Eukaryota; kingdom Metazoa; phylum Chordata; class Mammalia; order Rodentia; family Nesomyidae; genus Cricetomys; species Cricetomys ansorgei. The sequence goes on from JAMJFZ010004114.1 coordinate 13,132,776, forward strand.
TGCGTGTGCGTGTGCGTGTGTGTGTGTGTGTGTGTGTGTGTGTGTGTGTGTCTACCTTGGGCATAAGGGTTGCTGTACATGCCTCAACATGTGTGTGGAGGTCAGAGAACAAGTGAAGGGAGCTGGTTCTCCTAGGGATTGAACTCAGGTTATAAGGCTTGGCAGCAGGCTGCTGAATTATCTCATCAGCCTACACACAGTTAATTTTAAATAGTAAAGAATCAAATTGGATAAATTTGTTACCTACAAGAAACCCGCTTCAAAGATAAGGACAAATATAGGTTAAAAATAAAAGGATATAAAAAGATATCCCATGATAGCATTGATAAAGCTAAAAAAAAAAAAGTTACATTTATAATAAGCAGATTCTTTTTTTTAAGTGCTCACACTTATAGAACATACATTCAACAATAGAAGAACACAGACTTTCCAGTTCACATGAAACACTCACCAAGATCATATCTGCATATAAAGTAAGTCTTCAGTATATTTAAGATAATTAAAACCAAATAAAACATACTTGCTGGCCACAGTAGATTTAAGCCAGAAATCAAAATCAGGACGATAAATTTCATCCTCAAATCACGAAATGGTGGAAATTAAATAACATACTTCTAAATAACCCATGGGTCTAAAGAAATTATAAAATAAATCTGATATTTTGCACTTTATGAAAATTAAGACACAGTGCTTCAAAATGTGTGAAATGTAGTTAAATTCATGCTTAAAACAAAGACTTAGCAGGAAAGGCCTATATTAGAAAATCAGGAAGTCCTCAAGTTGATGATTTACTTACTGTGATAGTTCAAATGAGAAATGTCCCCATAGGCATTTAAAATGTGGTCCCCAGCCAGTGGCGCTGTTTGGAGAAGTTTAGAAGTGCAACCTTGCTAGGTAGCATGTCACTGGAGGCAGGATAGCAGGATAGGATAGCAGGCTCTCTCTCTCTCTCTCTCTCTCTCTCTCTCTCTCTCTCTCTCTCTCTCTCTCTGCATGTACTTGCAGTAAAGAATGTGAGCTCTCAGCTTCCTGCTCTACTGACCATACCTGCTGCCTGCTACCATGCTATGCCCCTCTGGAACCAAAAGCCAAAATAGATCTTCCTTCTATAAGTTGCCTGGATCATGGCATTTTGACACAGCAACAGGAAAGTAACTAACAACCAAAATACACAGAAAAAAAGTTAGTAAGATCTGAACAGAAGTCGATGAAACAGAAAACAATGGGATAAACTGATGAGATTAATGACTGCTTTTTCTTTCCTTTTTTCTTTTTTTTCTTTTGTAACTGTCAATAAAACAGACAAACTTCTTTTTTGTGTGTGTTTGATTTTTGTTGTTTTTTGAGGCAAGTTTTCTCTGTGTAGCCCTGGCTGTCCTCGAACTCCCCCTGTAGACCAGGCTAGCCTCAAACTCAGAGACCTGCCTGCCTCTGCCTACCAAATGCTGGGAGCAAAGGCATGCACCACCACTGCCCAGCAAAACTGACAAACTTCTAACGAGAATTTTTAAAGAGAAAAAGTTAAAACACCAATTATCCTTGTCAAGAATTTCATGGTCACACCACCACAAATCCCGCAGTCCCTAAAAGGAAAGCAGGAGGGCTGTGAATAGAGTAAGCTGATGAGTTGCATGACCCACACGAAGCGGACAAATACTTTGAAAGATTCTAGCAAAGTTTACTCAAGAAGAAATATGCGTGAAACTAAAAATCTCCCTGCGAAGAAAACATGGGTCCCAGAGGCGTCACCAGTGAATTCCAACAAGCATTAAAGGAAGAAGTTAACTATCCTACACACACACAAAGATTAAACCACAAAGGGATACATTTCCCAGTCCTTATAAAGTATTACCCTGATACCCAAACCAGATCAACAAATTATAATCAGAGGGCCGTGTAGACAACTTGGCAGGAAAGGTACTTGCCACGCGAGCCTAGTGACACAGTTTGACCTCCCAAACCCATATAAAGGTGGGGAGAGGAAGTTGACACGAAGTTCTCTGACCTCCACATGTGTGCAAGTGGCACCCCCACCACACACATCATGAATGCAGGGCACACTAATAGTATGTTTTAAAGAAAAGAAAGAAATTACAGAGAAAGAAAAAAGAAAACCACTTGAGACAGGAATCTCTCCTGAACATGGGGACAAATGTCTGTAATGAGCAAGGGGGCCACAGTCTGTGACTCAGGGTTTCTGTTGCCGGGATAAGATGCCATGACCAAAAGCAATTTAGGGAGTAAAGGATTTATTTGGCTTTCATATTCTGATCATAGTCTGTCATGAAGGGAAGTCAGGACAGGAATTCAGGACAGGGCAGGAACCTGGAGGCAAGAGCTGATGCAGAGACCATGGAGGGGTGCTGTTTACTGACTTGCTCATCCTGACTTACTCAGGATGCTTTCTTACAGAACCCAGGACCTCCGCCAGGGGAATAGCACCACCCACAATGGGCTGGGCCCTCCCCCCATCAATCACTAAATAAGAAAATGTTCTACAGGCTTACCTACAGCATGGTCTTATGTAGGCATTTTCTCAGTTAAGGCTCCTTCCTCTCTAATGGCTCTAGCTTGTGTCATATTGGCACAAAACTAGCCAGTACAGTGAGATAGATAGATAGATGGTTAGATAGATAGATGGTTAGATAGATAGACAGATAGATAGATAGATAGATAGATAGATAGATAGATAGATAGATAGATAGATAGATAGATGATAGATAGATAGATGGTCGATCAGTACCTTCCTCCAGGTTGGAACTAGGTACTTCCCTAAAGGTTTGGGATAAGACTATGGAAGTGAGGTAGAACCCTCAAGGGATACAAGAACCTTAGGCCAAGGCCTCCCAGGAGATAGAAATGAGATAACACATTGTAGCTGAGGACACCTCTTGAGGTTCAGTGGTCCCCAAATATTGTGTGGAAGATCACTTCAATTTTGATGATAGACACCATATTTGGTGTTAGGAGCAGAGGAAAGATGAACAGAGCAAGCCAAAGCAAGCCTCCCAGCTTCTTAGTTCTTCTGCAATGGGCAGGGTTGAAAGTGAAGGTGTTGATTGTGAGAAACAGTCTGTGACAGCTGAAGAGGAGAAGAATGGGCAAGGAAGAACACCAGCCTGGTGTTCCCATCTGATATCTATGACTGTTGTGGAAGTTTATTTTTAGTTGTGTTTAAAATAATTGTTTTTGTGCACTGCTGGGGAAAGGGATGCCTAGGCCTTGGTGTTTTGTATTGTCTGCAGGTGTTGGATTTCTGTGGAGGAGGTTTGATTGCTTATGATCTACACCTGAGGAGTTCTAAATCAATAAAAACATCTGAGCTCAGATGCTCGGGGTTCCACTGTCCAGTAAGCCACTTGCCAAGATGGTGGTTCCCTCCATAGAGGCCTGGCAGAGTTTCCACATATGAAAATGCCCCATGTCTCCATCCTGAGCCACCACAGCAATGTACTGCTACATATGACAGGGGCTAGGGCAAGGTCTGTGGGACAGAAAGAACCTTGCAGCTCAGCACAGCTCTGAAAATGTCTCAGCCGGGTCTATAGGGAGTCCTGGAGCCCAGTTGCAGAGTTCTACACCCGACAGGAAACAGCCTGGGTGAGGTACCTCACAGTATTCAGTGGTGGGCTGGCACAGGCCAGAGAATAGGCCTCTGCTAGCCGTCAGCCAAGTCCGAAGCTATGCAACTCAGAGGCCATCAGTCAACCCCACTCCTTACAGAGGGTGCCTGAAGGAAAGCCGAGTAGCCCCCTTCTGCTACCCACATGCCTGATTTCATTCCAAAGAAGTCTTATGCTCAGAGGATTTATTAAATGGACCGGCAGGAGGATGAGGGATGATGAGTCTGAAATAAGCAAGAAGGAACTGGGTAAAGAGAGCGGGGGGAAAGCAAAGTTATCAGCACATAGATGAGAGCTAGGACATTTCTCATGGCTTTCATTTCTTGTGGCATTGTTTGCTTTTTTATCAATTTTGGTTGATTGAAGTGAGTTGACTCCTTTTGTTTATTTATGGTGTTTTCTGAGGAATGCATTGAGGTATTTCCCTGCAGCTGACCACTCAGTCTACAGCCATCCATCCAGCCCAATTCAGCCTTCATCAGTACCCAGGCTCCCTCTTGGTCTGAGGACAGTGGTTGGCACCAGAAGGCATCTCTGACCGGGCATGGCTCATGGCTCTCATGCCGCCCGTGATCTCCTTACGGGGTCCCCAGGAAGCATGTCGATGGTCAAGAGCCAAGTAAAATAAGGTAGATTCCCCTCAGACAGCAAACTCAAGAAAACACAGCCCAGAAGGTGAAATGCAGACGTGAGCAAGCAGGCACAGCCGTGTGGAAGGCATCCATCTGCTGTGGGCACAGGGACACGGTCTAGGTCCCCTGTGAATTCCCAGCAATCAGCAGGTCCACACAAATGTCTACAGGATGAATTCATTCATGAGCATGCAAGAAGGAAACCTCTCCAAAGAGAAGCCACACAGACACATTCAGCCAAGAGGGACTGAGGACAAGAATTCAGTGCTGAGGACAAGAGGGAGTCAGTGCTGAACTCCACAGGGCCAGGAGCTGGGTGGGAGGAAATCCCAGAGGCTCTTGGGAAGTAGAGGAAGTGACTATGAGATGAGATACTCCAATAACCTGAGAGAAATCCGGGAATGAGCTCACAGTGAGGCTGGAGCTGTCATCCCCAGCGGCCTCTTAGCCACTAAACCAAACAGAAGAATGTTGGTTAGGACAGACTGACACATTGTCCTCCCATGGGGAAACCAAGACAGACTGAGAGAAGGCATAATACGAAAGACACAGGAACTTCCAAAAAGATCAGAGAGGAGGACTAGTTAACTTCAGGAGCAGAGCCCCAAACAGACAGAACAAGAGAAGAGAGAGGCACCCGGCTTTCCTTCCCATAGATGGAAGGTGACCAAAGGTAAAGGACTCAGGGGCCATGGAGGTGAATCCGTTGGTAAAATGCTCGACACACAAGCATGAAAAGCCAACTGGATTCCCTGAAAACAATGTAAAAATCAGGCAATGTGGGAAGTCTCTGCAACCCACGTGCTGGGGAGTCAGAGTCAGGAGGTTCCTTAAAGTTCATTGGCCAGCCAGTCTAGCCAAATCCAAGGGCTCCAGGGTCAGTGAGCAACCATGTCTCAAAAAAAAAAAAAAAAAAAAAAAAAAATGAGGAGAGCTGAGCTGGTTAGTCTTTTGTCAACTTGTTACAAGCGTGGGTCATCTGGGAGAGAGAACCTCAACTGAGGATTGCCTCCAGCAGATGCGCTGCAGGCAAATCTGTGGGGCATTTTCTTGATTAATGATTGGTATAGGAGGCTCCAGCCAACTGTGGTTGGCGCTACCAGACTCCTGCTCGGGTTCCTGCCCTGACTTCCCCAGTGATGATGGATTGTTACCTAGAACAGTAAACCAAGAAAAGTTCTTTCTTCCCCAAGTGGATGCTAGTCTTGGTGTTTATCATAGCAATAGAAACCAAACCAGGAGGACAGCAATGGAGGAAGACATGCAAAGTCGGCCTCTGGCCCCTGCACACATGCACACAGACATGTGCACACATCACACACACATTCACACACAAAGGTAGATGGCACCTGAGGAATAATGCCCAAGGGTGACCTCTAGCCTGCAAATGAGTACAGTCACACATACATGAATTACACACACACACACACACACACACACACACACACACAAGAGAGGTTTATGGGCATGAATGCAATGACTTCGTATTGCATACGTAAGCCATTTAACCCGTTTGTTCTTTACAGATTTCTCAGTCTATAAAACAAGGCATATTTAACATCTATTTCAAAATCAGAATCAGAGACCAGGTAGAACTACACAGGGGCAGGAACTTCATGTGCTCAGCCCCTGCTACCCACCAATCCTGCCACTGCCCTGCACAGACCTCTGGCTGCTGCTGACAGTGGGACACCTGGAGAGCACAAGCATGCACCCTGGAAGCAGACCTCCGAGGAGAGCGGACTTGACTTGTTCTCATACATGGGCCACGGTAGAGGCCAACCCAGCATCTCTCTAAAACAGGTTTTCTCCTCACGGGCATCTTGCTTCCTTTCGGCACAATACAAGCAAATAGACCGTGTGTTTGCCACGCCAAGTGCAGACTGGCAAGGCGGGTGTGAGATTAATGGCTTTCCTGTACAACAAAGGCCTTCCTGCACAGCGGCAGAATTCAATATGCAAACCTCACCACCCTGGCCTCAGACCCACCCTCCCGGCTCAGTGGACAGTAGCAGCTCGAACCCGTAATGTATGCATACTCTGGCTGCTGGGCCCAAGTTATTATTCATTACAGTTTTCTATTACCCGGTGATAAATGACGCCCCCAGGCTGGCGTTGCCCCCGGAATGCTTATTACGGCTCACTTAAGTAGGCGTTGATTTAGCTTAAATCGGTTGTTCTGTTCAGTCCAGACATGGGCCTGCCCCGGCTCTGCCTGAAAGACTCCCTTCAGCAGTGCCTAATTGAATTCTAACTACTCAGGGCCTCCGATTAGGAAAAGGTGGGGGTAGGAAGCCCCTGTGAGGCCATAGGGTGCCCCAAGTCCCAATGGTCTCTCCAGCCTGTGCAATCCTAATTTGATAGCATCTCTCCTTTGACTCCAGCCAATAAATTTTGACAAGCAACTCCAATTAGGCCAGAAAGAACTTAGTTCACAGGGAAATGATGAAATCGAAGGTAAAAGCAGCCTTGGGGTGCTGTTGTGACCATCCCTAAGCCTTGCCTCTAGATCAGGTAACTCAGGACATGGTAACTGTGAGCTGACCATATCCACCCACCATTTGTCAGAGGGAGGGGGGCCCACCCTGCCCTTCACAAGGATCCAACACTGCTAGGAAAAGCTGCACCCATGACACTATGGCCTCCACCATTCAAAAAAAAGAGTCTTGGAAGCATCTGATGGTTTGCCCGAGGTTACTTCCAGGATAATAGATCAAGTGTGGAATGAGATTTAAACCCAAACTCAAGGACAAGCTGTACTTCCTCTTCCAGTTGTATGAGGTCACAGTGTTGTGGAACACAGTGTTGTGTTCCTCACAGCTGGAGGAACGCATGCTCTTCATTTCATTAGGAAGCTCCACACCCCATCATGGACAGCAAGTGTTAATGTTCCCTCTTACAACTGCAGAGGTAACAACAGGGGCCCATGGTCACAGGGGTAGTGAGAATACTGGCTCTGCTGTAGTAGTTCACCTTCTGTGGCGGCTCAGCCAAGAAGACACAGAGGCATATCCATAGGTGTAAACCCTGCCAGACCTCAGCAGAGGGAACCACCATTATGGCAAGCGCCATACTAGACAGTGGAACCCTGAGCCTCTCATCTCAGGGGTTTTTGTTGACATAGAAGATTTTCAAGTGGTCTATTGATAGCACGTGCAGATCATGAGCAATCAAATGTATTTTACCTAAAGCCAACAATGCAGACAATACAAATGCCAAGGCCTAGGCAGCCCTTTACCCAACAAAGCACAAAACAACCATTTTAAACATGACTGAAAATAAAATTCTTTAACACTCCGCCTTGAAAGGAGTAATAATACTACTTCAGATTAGACCAGACTTTGCAACGTGGACATCATGGAGTGAGCTGTGATCTTCAACATACGGCAGGAACACGGCAAGCCAGGGGGGAATGGTAGAAAACTACAAAGTATCTTCAAAGCTAGGTATAGGCTCATGAACGTAAACTCAGCACTTGAGAGACTGGAGCAGGAGAATTGTGTGTTCAGGACCAGCCTGGGCTATATACTGAGACTCTGTCTCATCAAAGGAGAAGGAGGAGGTAATGGAAGAGGAAGAGGAGGAAGGGGAGGAGGAAGAAGAGGAGGAAGGGGAGGAGGAAGGGGAGGAGGAAGAACATTTCTTCAACAGGAAGACACGCCCGAGGGTTAGGAGTGTCCACATACAAGTGAAGTCCTGTGTAAACCTGCTGATACTTGAGAAAGAATTCCTACAGGGACAAAAGGACTGAGGTTCAGAAACATAAAGGGTGCAGGAAGTCTTTGGGTTACTTTGTACTTTCCTCTACTGTTTCTTTTTCTCTTTTGCTTTGTGAAGTTCTTAAAGGAAAAGAAGAGGCTCACCTGCTCAGCTGGGAGCCAAGGGAAGGGGTGGTCACACAGATTATAGTCGCAAGGGCTGGAGTCTCCCCAGAAGTAATAGCTTGTTTCTCCCTATGAGGCAGGCACCTTCTGTTCCATTTTACAGCTAAAGAAACTGAGTCTCAAAAAGAAGAGGGACTTGCTCACATTATTTGGTCACAGTTAGTCAACAGTTGACATAGGATTGAAATCAGAAGGGAGCCCCGGCCCATCTTCCCCACTGGTGAAAGTGTTAACAACCGAAACTGGAGGAAGTGCTTTCGTAGCCCTGTTTATCAGTTTTTCTTCGATTTGTTTTGTTGTTATTGTTTTGTTTTGTTGTTTTTGGAGTTTTCTGTTTGTTTGTTGTTTGTTTTTGTTTTTTCTTTTTTTTTTGTTTTGAGACAGGGTCTCACTATGTAGCTCTGGCTGTCCTGGAATTCACTGTGTAGACCAGGCTGGCCTTGAACTCTCAGAGGTCTGCCTATCCCTGCCTCCTGAGTGTTGTTGGGATTAAGAGCCCTGCATGCTGAGAAAGAACTGGGGCTGTCCAAGGACTAAAAACGCCACCATCTCAAAAGGCCCTGAAGTCACCAGAACACAGGACATTCAACAAACTAGGCTGATAGCGAAGTGCTCCCAACCTGGGTCACTTGCTCAGTGGTCTCCGCTTTTGCTTCTGTTTATTTTGCTTCTGTTTGTTTGTTTGCTTTAGTTTTTTAAATTTTATTTTTTGTGCATTGGTGTGAGGGTGTCAGATCCCATGGGACTGGAGTTATAGACAGTTGTGAGCTGCCATGTGGGTGCTGGGAATTGAACTCAGGTCCTCGAGGAAGAACAGCCAGTGCTCTTAACCACTGAGCCATCTCTTCTCCAGCCTCTGGTTGGTTGTTCTTAATTAAAATATCTTTCCCAACAAGACAGTCTTGCCTAGCACGGGCAAAGCCCTGAGGCTGACCCTCAGCCTGAGGATTATTAAAAAATGGGTAAAAAGAATCAAAGATGGAGGATTTCTTCCTCCAGTGTTGGACCCACCGAGCTTCTGGATTTGCTGAATAGCTGTCGGGAGACACGGCCATGTGCAGAGACAGCACACTTCTCACAGAAAAGGAGGTCTGAGCTGCTTGTGTGACCCTGGTGTGCTACACGTGCAGGGCCCTGGGTCTGGGCCATGGTGGCAGTTTTCTACCAGGTGTCCCATGAACTCAGGGCCTGAGCACAAGTGGCCCTGCCCTTCTCCGTTACCCCAAGCCTAGAAAGCAGTCCTCAGACAAGGTCCCCTTTGCCTGCTAATAAGGCTCAGCTAGAGAATTATTTATCAGCTCTTAAGAAATACATCATTTTCATCATAAAAAATAATATCGCTGTGTTTCAAAAAAAAATTGGGAAATGGAAAAAAAATAAAAGAAGAAACAAAAATAAGCCATAATTCATTCACCCTGACATCTCTATTAACATTCTCGGGACGTTTCCTTTCTCCTGAGCCTTAGCTTTTACCCTGTTGTAGTCATGGCAAACTCAAAACTGTATATACATGTATGGTGAACTTGATATATATATATATAGCAACCTAATACCACATCCTAAACTTGTCGGGCACTATACATAATCTAAATAACTGTCATTTTAGTGACTGTCTAACATTCCACAAAGTGGGCCAGGTTCCCTAGCTAGTTTATCGATGAGCACCCTATCATTGTAACTAACACTGCAACAAACATCATTGCAACTACTATTTTCTTCTCCAGTATTTGAGATTATTTCTTTTGAGTCCGACTAGCAAAAAAAAGATATCAATGGCACACTTTTAATCCCCGCACTAGGGAGGCAGAGGCAAGCACATCTCTGTGAGTTCGAGGCCAGCCTGGTCTACAGCGTAAGTTCCAGGACAGCCAGAGTTACGAAAACAAAAACAAAACCAGATATCTCTTTAGTGATTCTAATTTGTTTTTATATGGGGTGGGGGACAGCAAGGAGAGTCCTAGAAAAGAGACCGTACTCAGTCCATTTCACTCTCCCCTTCTTGACTGTGTGATGGTGATGATGATGTCACCAACCTGCAGGGCTGGCATTGGGATTACTTCCTGGCATGTGATTAGCATCCTGTGTCTCTGGTTGTAGCTCATCAATAACCACAAAGCACTGAGAGCCCAATTGCCTGGTACTTAGCGAGGCCCTAGGGAGGCAATAATGAATTAACCACGGAGCTTGTCTCTGTCTCACAGGGAATAAACAAGGAAGAACAAAACAGCTAGTTCATGTTACAATAAAACTCATGGCAAGGCAAGGAGGTACATCTTGCAGGAGCTGGGGGTGGGTGGGGGGAGGCTGTGCTGACAATGGAGGACACACAGAGAGCATTGTGGGAAAGGTATAGGTGGAGATAAGTACTGAAAACCAAGCAACAAGGACCTGGAGACAGTCCAGCGGGTAAAAGTCTGAATCTCCTGCACCCATATAAAAGGCTGAGTATACCTACCTCGCCATTGCTGCCAGGGAGGGCAGGGCAGAGACAGGAGGAGCACTGGGCTTCTGGAAGCCAGTCTAGCTCCAGGTTCAGTCAAAGACCCTGTCTAAAGAGAATAAGGTGAAGAGTGATACAGCAGGACACCAAACATCCTCTCTGTCCTCTGCACATGCATACACAGGCGTGTGGAGCCCCCCCCCCATACACGTGAGTTTACACTATACACACATGCATCATGCACACACATTTTTTAAAAAGAAAGAAAACAGCAGTGTTCTGATGGGTAGACAAAGGGTAGGAGGTGTGTTCCAGGGAGAAAAAACAAAACCCACACTCAAAAATCTGTGTACAAACATCTAGTTGGGCCATGGTAGTCAGACTGTGGATACCTAGTCACTCAGGGAGCAGATCCGATCACAGGATGAGCTTGCTTCCTAGAACTCTCTGCTGGTTCTCTGGCCTCATCAGAGCCAATTTTCAATGTAGATAAGATGAAGAGAGGGGGTATTAAAATATACTTACCCCCTTTGAAATGAAAGGATGTTAATAATAAGACCAGCCCCACCCAGGTCCCAGGGCCCTGACACAGTGGGACAGAGGATGCTGGGCCAGGCTGCGGAGACTCGGTCAAGGTCTAGCTGCATGTTGTTTGTAGCTACCTCATGGCTGAAGTGGCAGACTTACCCCATAGCCTCCCTCACCAAGCCCTCTTCCACCTCTAGCCCTAACCCATGACACAGCCAGTTTTAGTTTGTTTTCTGTTGGGACAAAACACCAACCAAAAACCATTAGGGAAAGAAAGGACTTATTTAATTTACAGCGCACAGTCCATTGTCGTGAGAAGCCAGGGCAAGAACCTATATAGAGGCAAGAAGTGAAACAGAGATCGTGGAGGAACGCTGCTTACTGGCCTGTTCCCCAGGGCTTACTCCCTCTAGCTTGTTCAGGACTCCCAGGGCCACTAGCGTAGGGATGGCACTGCCCACAGTGGGCTGGGCTCTGTCACATCAATCATCCATTAAGAAAATGTCTCACAGGCCATCTCATGGCATCAATCCCCTAATTAAGGGTCTGTGACACATTGGGGTCCAGGGTAGACTACCAGCACACAACCCTTCTTTACTCTCACTCACATTTCCTGCCTGTCCACTCTCATTTCCTGCCTAGCTACAATCTCTTTTTTATCTCCTGCATTCACCTATGAGATGGCAAATTCCTTGAGGGAAGGATGTAATCTACTGCTCATTGCTTTCTTTGCTCTGATTCAGGAACTCCTTCTAAAGTGACTGAAGCAAAAAAACAGCCGAGCAAACAGAAGCTACCTAGATACAGGTGAGATGTGACCATCATTAACAAGGCCAAGACTGAGGCCACTTCACATTGTAAGTCATCTTTCATTCCCACCACCACTCTCTCCCTTCCCCGCTCCCTCCGTCCCTCCCTCCCTAACACTCACGGGCCTCCTGTATTGCACCTTCCTTTCCCCCTTACCCTCTACCAACAAGCTCCTCCCAATCGCCCTCCTTATAATGTCTCCATTCAAATTAGAGCTTTAGGCTCACGGTACTATTCTGTACTATACTATTTAGGCCCACTATAGTATTCGTTCCAAATTTGAGGGAACAAAATTGAGAACAGTATTTACCCAGCTATGCCCGATGTTCACACTGGTCCAAAAGCACCCATGATGAAATTAATGAGGTGCTCCCCAAGCACTAAGGACTACTCTAGACACTAACACTCATAGGCTTACTTAATCTTTACAGTCAGCCTTTGGTGCAAGTATGATAAGAGCCTCATTTTATAGATGAGGTAAGCACTACAGCCAAAGCCTAATTTGTTTGACCAAATATGCAGTAACTGATAAATGATGAAGCCAAGCCATGAGCCCAAGAAGTCTGACTCCAGACTCCAGGCTTTTAACGTTACATGAGATTGGTTTTGGATGGTTGACAAGGGACAGCCTCGTCGAGAAATAGGAGTTTGTTAGACTGTCCTCAAAATAGGGCATCCATAAAGAAATGTCAGCCTTTAAAATCCTTACTTACAGTAGACAGGGAAGGGAAGAAGGGAAGGATGACGAAATGGAAAATGATGGCTGGCTGGCTGGCTGGCTGGCTGGATGATGAATAGACAGATTAAATTGACTATTGGTCTCCTTACTGTTCAGCCTATTCCACAGTAAAAGACTGCATTGGTTAGAAAGGAATTCTGAGCCAGCTGTGGTATTGCCCGCCTTTGATCTCAGCACTCAGGAGGCTGAGGCAGAAGGACTATGTAAGTTCAGTGCCAGCCTGGTCTACGTAGTGAGTTTCCAGGACATAGAGATACACAGAGTAGACCCTGTCTCAAAGAAAACCAAAACCAAACAAGCAAGCAAACAAAAAGCAATTCCAAAATATCCTTGCCATCTACAGGGAAACTGGAAAGGGAAAGCAGGGCGTGTGTTTCCTTGAGTAGCAGGTGCTAAAAGACAAATTCTTAAATTCCTAGTCAGGAAAGGGTATTTTGTGCCTGTTTGTATTCACTGGAATATCTCAGAAACAGAAAAGATGGAGGGGAATGCTTAGGTTTTAAAATCAGGCTATGGGAGAGGAGAAGAGGAGAAAGAGGAGAAAAAGAAGAGAAAGAGAAAGAGGTTTCTAACTGGTAATCAGAAGGGACCAAAGCCATGGATGAGCTCGGTAAGGCCTGGCAGACTCTGGCACTGACTTGACCATATCAGCCTAGTGAGATGAGCACTCCTGTGACCCAAACACAAAATGTATCATGTGCTCCTTAGAACCCCTCAGTGCCTCCTCATTGCTCTCAGAAGACCATTTAACTACTCTATAGGCAGCAAGGTCCTTCAGGAGATGCAGCCACCAGATCTCCGCACCATATCAACACATAACCATTTCCACTAGCTGTGATAAACACCATAACCAAAAACAACTGGGGAGAAAAAGGTTTATTTGGCTTACACTTCCCAATCCCAACCTATCATTAAGGTAAGTCAGAGGAGGAACTTAAGCAGGAGCAAAAGCAAAAGTGGACAGGAACTTGCTGGCGTACTCACCCCGGCTCGCTCAGCTACCTTTCTCATAAAGCCCAGGATCACTTGCACAGGGATGGCACTGCCCACAGTGGGCTGGGCCCTCCTGCATCAGTTAGCAATTAAGAAAATACCCCACTAAAGACATGCCCAGAGGCCAATCTGCTGGAGGCAATGCCTCCACTGATGTTCCCTCTTCCCGGGTTTACCAAGCTGACAACCAAGATTAGCCAACCAATATTGCCAAACTGACAACCAAGAATACATTAGCATTCTCTCTGTTCAGTGAGCAAGCTCACCTGCCCCAAGATCTGTGGGCATGCTATTCTCTGCCTGAATGAACATTCTTTCTTACCAATATCCCTACCTAATGGAATACCCTTCTCCTCTCCCCTCCCCATCTCTCCCCTCTAATTTCATCTCTGGAGAATGCCTTCTAGGACCACAATATTGAGTCTTCAAGTACACAGTGAAGTAGGTTGTGTTCCATTTCTCCATCCTCCGATAAGGGCTCTTATTACATCAATAGTGACTTTTCTAATCAGCAGCTCATGCTACTTTTTGTTTTTTAAGCTACAGTAACTATTAAATGAATCACAGACAAACCCTCTGCCCCTTTCCCTACAGCCGGCTCTTCTCTACTTCTGAGACCAACCTACTCACCCCCCTGCTCATGGAGGTCATTCAAGCTGTACCCTCTGACTGTTCCAGCTTCTCTTGTAGTCTCCGGATCCATAGTCACTCTCAGAAAACTCCAGTTGGACAGCCTTCTTTACAAAACCTCATATTCCTTTCTGGGCACCATAGCTCTCCAGTTCAAAGGCTCCAGTGACCTGGATCAGGTGAGATCTCTGATCCTAAGGATCTAAGCTGCCAAGCACACACAAGTGTGTAAGTGTGAGTGTGTGTGAGTGTGTGTGTGTGTGTGTGTTTCCCTGGTGTTCTAGACTGAATTATTATAGCCAGAGGGAGCCATTCATCAGCTCTGACACTGCAAGAAGCTTCCTAGGCAAACAGCTTTATTGCTGCGTGAGATTAACCCAGAGTGTAGTAATTTGTAACAAAGATAGAAAATTGCACTGGTCTCTCTGAAATAAATCTGAGTTCCA